>JADLZN010008166.1:34877-591317 GCA_018155175.1 Sinocyclocheilus anophthalmus | reverse complement strand
ACTATTTATTCACAAACACAATAATGCATATTACTACGTACAGGTACCACTACACTTACTCATAACCTAACCCTCTAACCTCATTAGAACCTAAAACCTACCCGCCCTAAACCTCTAGAACCTAAACCTACCCTTCTACCCCAAGACTACTCAACTCCTACCTACTCAGAAATATTATTTATCAAACATAATAACGTATACCCTAATATCTCTATACGCTATTTAGTCACAAACACAAAATGTATATTACTACGTACAGTACCACTAACCTAACCCTAACCTAACCACTCTAACCTCTTAGAACCTCAAACCTACCCATTCTAACCAAGCTACTCAACTCTATCCTCTCAGAGATACCCTCATATAAGACCCCTAAGCCTCCACGTAGGAGATAAATAACTAAAAAAGATTAAAAACAAATATATTAATGAGATTTAAATAACAAAGCATCTACAAGCGCATATAGAGACAGCAGATGGATCCATAAATATGATTTCAATAAAGCATCGACAAGCTCATACAGTGACAGCAGATTGAGACATAAAATATTATTTAAATAACAAAGCATCCACAAGCTCAAATAAAGCATCTACAAGCTCATACAGTGACAGCAAATGGACACATAAATATGATGAAGAAACATTATGATACTAAGAGACATTTTATGATTCAGGATGAAAGATTCATCTAAAGGTCAAGGAGCACGAATGGATGACGGGCGCTGGTCGTGGGGCCAGGCCTGAACAGAGCTAGGAAGTGGCCAGAAGGAATTGAAGGACAGTGCACAACCGAAATTGGACTCTGTTTCGATTTTTGGATTTTTTGATCCCTAACCAAGCCCGTGCCTCGCCTCTGGGCTTCCTGGCTTTCTAGGGGGGCCTCACGGCCAGAGCCCGCATTCACTGAGTTCGGAAGTCAGTAAGACACAAAGCACAGAGCTATGGAAATTCATTCTGATATCTTAGAATCTTTATTAATATAACAATTATACATAAATAGATCAATCTGACAAGAAACATCATAGGCCAAAGGCCTAGTAAAAGTTAAAAGCATGTATAGGTAGCCCAAATACAGATTCCCCTTGTTTTTAACAAACACACTAACGAGATTTAAGTAAAGCATCTGCAAACTCATATAGTGACAACCAAGGGATACTTAAACATGACCTATAAAGACCAGGACAGGATAATGGACACATATGAGGATATTAAAAGACACTTTTTGATTCATGATTGAAGTATGACAAAAGGAAATACAGTTTCTCTAGAAAACGAACGAGTCTTCACCATGCTTTATTGAGATAGCAGTTTGAAATACAGAGGAGAGACGGATTGGAGGAGATAATTCAGCACGAGACACGAAATATTGGAAACCTTAATGCTGACGGGAAAGACCAGGTAGTGATTTCTCGTAAAAACACGGTTACGAAGGGCCTTTTGTAACATGTTTACACGTAAGTAGACGAACACGGGGACATGTAAACGACATGGAGATCTCCTATAACATTTAGCTTCATTTCGGTGGAGTTTTCCTTGTTTACTCACGATCACGGCCAAGGGCACGATCCTAAAAATCTAAAAACGACCTGATTGGATAAAGGAGGAATAGAAATATTTTTTAAGTCCATGATTTTCAAATTTTGTATTTAGAATATATAAAAACAACATTGGACGATTCTAAGAACAATTAAAAACGATAAAAGACATCATCCTAAAAATCTAAAAAGGGATTCAACTTGATGAAAGACTAATACAGAGACATATAAACTACAAATAGGGATCCCCAGTAACATTTATCTTCATTTTGGTGGATTTTTCCTTGTTTACGATAGGTTTACACGATATTACGACCAAGGGCACGGTCCTAAAAATCTAAAGAGGACCTGACGTGATAGAGAGCGAATAGAGGTATTTTTAGAGACCATGATTGTCAAGTTTCGTATTTAGGAACATACTTTAAACCGTGTTTTTACGAAAAATCAGCATTACCTTGAGTCGCTGGAGGACGACTTCATCACGACGCCCTGCGGGATACATAATGACACTGAGACGCCGTTCAGAGTCAATCACACTGAATCACTCGAATTGGCAACACCTGAAACTTATCTGCTTTGATTATACACTCGACGACGCTTTAGTTGAACATTAGCCTGAAGAAGAAGCAGTTTGGCTTCGAAACGTCGCGAGTTCACCGAGCGTCGTACTAATAGGAATTCCGGATCGTTAATTTAGAATTTTTGAACGTGAAAACAGCTGAGATGTACGGCTACCGAGCACGTAGGGAACTAAGTGGAGCTCCACGTCGACGTGTGGACTTAGGTGACCGACCAGCTGTTCACGGGAGAGAATTTAATTCCAGAAATCACACTGCACAGCATCGTGCCGGCATTTTTCATTTCCCAAGACGGTTTGAGGACAGAGATCCTTCATACAGAGAATTTAAAGCAAATTCTCGCCGTGTTTGGAATGAAAATGCCCCCCCAAGAGCCCGTCTACGGGCTAACCACTCAGAAAATTGGAGAAGAGATGAAGGCAGAGGCGGAAGACGTCTCCCCACTGCCTTTGACTTTATTCAAACTGAGTTAAACACTGACCATGACAAAAGAAAATCCAACCGTGATATCAGAAATACTGATTATGACACCGAAATAATACTGTTATGACAACAGAAAATACTGACTATTACACAAGAAAAATCCAACGTGATTTATAAATACTGATTATACACCAGAATACTGATTTTGAAACAGAAATACGCGACTATTACCCAATAACATATCCAATCCGTGATTTCAGAAATACTGATTAAAATGCATCAGAAATACTGATTATGAACCATAAATCCAACCGTGATTTCGGAAATACTGATTATGACACCAGAAATACTGATTATGACACCAGAAATACTGATTATGACAACAGAAGAAATTTTGAGGGCCGTGTTGATGGCTGGGAACCAACGCAGAGAGGTTTTACCTCAGATCATGATGCCAGAAGAAAGGCGGGCACTGCTGTTTGGTTTCCTGAACCAACACGAGAGTTCTCTAGATTTAATGACGGCCACAGAAGAAATTCTTACACTCGTGTTGATGATGTAGATCTAACACTGAGACATACAGATCGACCAGTGTACATGCCAGACACTCAGGGAAGAAAGAAAAATCATAAAAGATACAGAAAGGGCCATAATAAGAAGTATATACACTGGATGGCACCCTCGGGTCGAGGAGCAATGGACACCGATTATATCGACGAGGAACCACGCACACGAGGGAGACACAACAACTTTAATACTGACAGAGCTGAGAACCGAACACGAGATGATGAGTACGTACAGGAGGAGGAGGAGTATGTGGAGACCGCATTACCGAGAGCGCAGATAAGAGGTCAGAGAGATGTATACTCGGACTCTGCACGGGCCTACGTACGGACCTCCAGAGCACCAACTGCGATTGGCAATCAGAATAACAGAGACATTAATACAAACACAACATACAACAGAGACACACACAACACATACTACGGAGACAGGGATAGAGTAAATCGCTTCCCCCCTAGAAGAGAGGGACAGGGGGCGCGGCAAAGGTATTTTCAGCAGTCTAGAAATGACAATTCAGAGGAACCCAATTACACGCCACCATCTTCCGGGCTGAAATTGGCGATGAAGTTGATGTACGACCTCACACGCACAGTACATCACTTGCAAAAAATCAGCACAAAAATCACTGACAATACCCCTTTTGGCTTTAGAAAATTAGCCCAGTTTTTGACTGACACAGTTAAGCCGGCTGCTCCAACCGGAAAGACGAAGGAACTGTTGGAGGGAAATGCGAAGAACTGGGTTTACAATACTCAATTAATCTTAGAGGAGCACTATGAGACACAGATACAACAAAACATCACCGAACTGAAGGAAAGAACAGACCAAAGTGATTGGCGCCGAGCCTTTGAGGTGGCGTGCAATTGGGCCAGAAAGAATTTTCGAAACAGAATACACGAAGAAGTGTTTGAAAAAACTGAAGCACTCTTCTTAGCACACATGAGCACGGAACCAACCCGAAGGGGAGACGAAGGAACAGAGAGACCACTGATAGATACAGTAACGGCCTCCCCTCGGGCACAAACATCGAAACAGACCACAGAAAAATCACAAACGGCCAGACCAGGTAGGGAAGCTGTAGACGCACAGACTTCGCCTATTAGTGTGCGACAGAGGTCTCCTCGTACGCCCGAGCGCAGGGGTGACTGGTCCTTTGATCAGGATGAATTTCCACTGTTGGGACCACCGGCCATTCTACCCACTCCTAGTAGACCCTTGGAACCTTTAGAACAGAGAGGTTCAACACGACCAAAACCCCGTAGGATCTTTACGGAGTCATTGGTGAATGTAGAAGAATCAGAGGAACTAGAAGGAGAGCTAGCCTCAGAAACAGAACCTCAACCTCCTACAACGGAGGGAGCAAAAATAGTAGAAAACAGAGATGATACAAGAGAAACCAATGAGGTAGGCGTGGCACCACGCAAACGCACAAAGAAAAACAACAATATACCCACTATAGAGGGGGTCGAGGGCCCACGACCGTCTCTCACCAGGGTGGAGCCCTCGCCGACCATGTGTTCGGAGGAGTCTAGTGAGGCTCAACTCTCTGAGAACTCTCTGATGAGCATTGCGCCACGTTCTGCTTTAACTAAATTTTTGGAGGAAAATCAGGACGATATCAGACAGATGACAGAAACTGTTAATGAGGATACCGAGGCGGAAATTGACCGCACGCTGGAAAGGGTGCTCCCCGGAACGCCCGGGACCCCTAGATCGGTGGGTAGACCGAGCAAGCACGTCCATACGACTAAGAAAAATCAAGACTGGAGCTTAAATCTGAAGAAAAAATATGTCATCATCGGAGATTCTAACGTAGCAAAGATATCGAGCTTTAGTTATGATGAATTACAAATCGACTGCTTCCCGGGAGCAAAATTCCAACATGCGGGCAATTTAATGGAGAAGGCCACCATTGCAATGGAACCGGAAGTGCTAATTTTCTCCTTTGGGATAAACAATAGGTCACAAAGGTGTATCGGAACGACGACGAAGGAGATACAAAGAACATACAGAATGGCGCGCGGCCGCTTGCCACACACAGAATTGTGCTTTCCACTAATTAATTTCTCGGACAACCTTCCCTGGGAGGAACAGATATATCTAGACAAAATCAACGAATATATGCGGAACACACTTAATTTTATAGGAGAACTCCCAGAGGAACGCTTTCAGGTGGAACGAGACTTAATTCACTGGACGCCGGAAACGGCGAGGGCGATCCTGAAACATTGGGTGAATCATTTAAACTGTCAGGGACCCTCAAGCCGATAGGTGACACAGATAAACTAATAGTAAATCTCGCGTCGTCGTTCACCTTATTCTCATACTGCCTCCTTGGATTTTGCACAACTAAATATCACCGACTCATTATATAGTCGAGCATTTGCGGATCCGAAGTGTTATTTTCAGTATGTATTGACTTCTGGCAGAGAGAATAGTTTGAACCCTGTGCGACTAATTTCTGAAGTGTCTCCTTGTTTTAATGTAATAATTGAGAAATTGTGCAATTATGAACAGGGCCGTATCTTGAACACGCTTTTACGTGAATAATTTAGGAAACAGACACTATACGCCTCAGTGTCTTGCTAAGAAATTTTTGTCACACTTTAGAGTTCAATCACTTTGAAGTTTGGGTCAAACATTATGCATACGCTTTCATTATCTTGAATGGGTATTTTCAACTTTAAAAGTAACTTTCTTAAAATGGAAATCACAAATGAGCATACCCTCAAATGCTTCTTCAACGCCATGATAGTAAATGGTGAACAATTGTATGCTCTACTCTTCATGCTTGCCAACAATTATGCCCAGTTTTAATTTTGCCTGAAGCACTTTAATAGAAAATCCGGCGAAGTGATAAACTGTTTGGTTAAGATTTTTGCAAGGTCTATTCGCGCCACCAAGGGGCTGCATTTCGATTGATCAAAAAGTACAGTAACAAATGTGAAATATTTCCACTGTTTTTGTATGTGATTTATTGAAAACTTATTGAGTTTGTGATCGCATCTGAATTTCAGCATCATTACTCCCGTCTTCATTGTCACATGATCTCAGAAATCATTCTAATATGCTGATATTCTGCTGCTCAAGAAACATTTCATATGTTTAATGTTGGAAAAGTTGTGGAAATTAAAAGACATTTTATTTTTCAGGATTCATTGATGAACAAAAAGTTCAAAATAGCAGCTTTTATTTGAAATAGACATTGTTTTTAACATTACAAATGTCTTTACTGCCACTTTTGATCACTCAACGTTTGAGATGCACCTGTATATATGGGGATCAGTAAGATGAAAAATATTTTAGTACATTTATATTTTATTTAGCATGTGTATCTTTTATCATATTGCTGTTGCCGTCACTTTATAAAAGCCCCTCAAGTATGTTACAGTGATTTTAACATGGCTAAGAAGGTCAACAAAGGGGTTCAGTATCATTGTATTTGCAGATTGGCCTCTGCCACCTTGAAACCTCAGATTATCCTTATCTTTGCTGTGTCCTAAAAACTATAAGCATTTAAGTTCAAAGGATTCTGTTTAAGTGGTTCTCTATCCTTTTGAAAATGTCTTACAGTAATACACACAGACAGACAGCCTTGAAGTTTAATGGTAGCTGAAATATTCAAATGAGAGCTCATCATATCTCACTATTTTCAGGATGGGGTATGCGAAAAGAACCTCAAATACAAACTGTCAATTTTTTTCCTTTTGAAGGATGTTGGGTAGGCAGCCTGCTGAATGCAGTATCAGCTGGAATGTAATCAGAAAATGAGAAGGAGGATGATGTATAGCCACCTCTGATCCTCCACTGCTTTTATCAACTGAATCAACTAGCCGCAGCATACAAGGTTGTAAATTAGACAAGCTGTTTATATGAGTGTGCGTGAGAGAAAGAAATATAGAGAAGAAAGAATGACAAAGCCATTTATCACAAATCACTGAGCCATATCAGCTGTGATAAGTCAGACCCCTCCGGCTTAACAAAGTGAGGGACATTCTTGAGTCACTGATTTGTTTTTGACAGCACATTTGTTACATGAGATAGGATGAATCTCAATACTAATCTGCAACCCAAGTTACTTTTTCTATGGACTAGTTACCTACAATTTTAGTCATCTATGAAAGATTTTATGCTCGCCATGAAGATTAAAATTAATACTAGTCCTCCAAGGCCATTTTTTCATTACAGTCAGAAGATGTAGCAGCCTCTGAGTTTGCAGTGGAGTCAGTTTGATTTTTATTCCACTTCTGTTGTTAAGAGAGAGAAAAATACAGTTTGCTGGTTATTATACAAAAATATTTTATGACTTAAGACAAAATCTAACTCTGGTTGCACATAATCAGACTTAATCAGAGCAATTCATCAGACTTCATCCCTAAATTATGTTTTAAATTACATTTAAAAACAAAAATGATAAGAAGCCTTGAGCAATATACATATAGACGGCCTGTCTTATTCCTCCCCAGGTCTCGCAAAGTGCTGAAAATGTGGCAGTTCATGGACCAGGCGGATATTGAGACCATGCGTGGTCTGAAGGACGCCATGGCCCAGCATGAATCATCCTCCGAGTACAAGAAAGTGGTCAACCGTGCCCTTAACATCCCTGGATGCAAAGTGGTGCCCTTCTGTGGCGTGTTCCTTAAGGAACTTAGCGAGGCTTTGGACGGTGCAGCCAGCATTATTGGACTGCGTCCATCTTTTGATTCTCAAGAAGATCCTGTTGAGGTGAGGATTAGGTGCTTCCAAAGAGTCATGATGACTAACACAGGAAATTGTATCACTACGGTCTAATTTAATTGCCTTTTACAGTTACAATAATAATCTTGAGACCATTTTGGCTAGCTGGAGCAATTACCTTTTCATCAAACTTCTAATATGCCTGCTGAATTGCTTCCTGACTTTACAAAAAAACACAGTGATTCAACCAGAAAATAATAATTTTGTCACTCTGGTGATTATTAAATCACCCATGAAAGCTTTTACAGCCCACAAATCTACTCGTATTGTCCATAATTGTGGTTATTTTCTTTTGTGTGGAATCTCTGTGGTGAAGTGCTCTTTTACCTTACACAGTTTGTCACCGACTACAACGGCCAGCAGCACTTCCTGCAGAGGGTTGGAAGCGATGGGCTCCACAGCTCAGACAAGGAGGCGACCGTCAGTAACATTCTGCAGACGATTCGCAGCTGCAACCGAAGCCTGGAGGCTGAGGAGCCTGAGGAGAAGGCACAAGAGATCACAGTTTGGCCCAAGAATTCCTTCAAAGACAAGAGCAGAAACCAGTGAGTTAATTTTGGACACTGTTTGCAAATATATGATGTGTTTAGTCTAATTCATATATGTTGAGGCATTCTCAGTTTGTTTTAATACCACTAATAGGCTCTCTGCATATAGCTTTGGGTTATTTCTTTACACTTACCTGTGTTAACTAAGGAGATCTATGATACCTAGCATTCCCATGAATCTCAATGGGAGTTGCTGGACTGGTGGAGGAACCCCTAGATGTATGTGATTTGACATCTGCCATTGCTGCTCATGGACACATTTAAAGGTTTATTTGAGTCAACTACCTGAATTGTAAAATGAAACCTTAAGAAAATTACATCATATCAACTCTATTTGACTGTTTGACGAGAACACACAAAATCCTAAGCCCAAAAGCATCGGACAGAAAAATAACTACTTTTCACTTCAACCCCCACTTTAGCTTAACTAAATCTTATATGACAAAAATTTTTACTTTTTGTTTTACTTTTTGTGATACTTTTATGATTCTTGATACAGTATGTTTTTTTAATTCTTTTTATGAAGGTTATGGCCAGGTTGCTGTGAAATTCTATTCATCATAAACAACTCACTCAGTGTATATGGTGTACTACTAATTTTCCTTTGCTGACAACCTTGAGATCATTTAAAAGAGAATGAAAGAATGACTGTAGCATGTGAGTGCTCAGAGTTTATTTTGAACCTTTAAACGTCTTAAGTTATAAAAAGATTTCCAAAGACCTTCCATTGGACTGAAATGTTTCTCAGTGGAACATGTTGTTGTCATGAGATGGTTTATACATGTTGATCTACGTACAGAGCAGCATTACAAACCCCATGTTTCCAACCTTCGTTGTTAATACTGTGTCTCTGGAGAATCTCATCGCCTTTGTAGACTCCATCCCAAGCATTTTCATCTTTCAAGAGACTGAATCTTGAGGAGCTTGGCTTTGATGTACTTCTTAATTTATCTTAACTTCTCTCCCAGTAACTCTTCCAGTTGCAGGGCTGACTTTATACCACAAATGTATCAAATTTGAGCATACTGTGTTTGGGTACAGATTCACCCCACTTTCATTTCTCAAACCACTACTGTCTTTCTCTTCCGTTCAATTGAACCCTCCACCCTTACTGTCCACTCTCAAGGAAAGGACCTGGGTCAGAGCGTGTCTTGTAAGTTGCCAGATTGTGCTTTAATGTTTACACTAACTGCATTGGTTTCTAAGTGACATGCAGTGTTTCATTTGTATAGGTTTCGTGTGATTGCACTTAGAAATGCATGGATTTCCTTCCAATCAATTCAAAGTGCAGAGTTGAAGCCAAGACCAGACTCTCCAAAGCCCAGACGAGTCCCCAATTTTTTATGACACTGACCAGTATCAAAACCCTAATACCAAGACAAGACCCCTCAATAATCAGCAAAAGATCCACACCCAAACCAACACAAAATTCCCTAAAACCCAGACCAGTACCAGAATTCTGAGAACCAGACCAATATCACAGCCCTATTACGCAGACTGTCCATTTTAATTAAATGGAGATTATGCAGAATTTATTCCACAATTCATTTCAGACATTAAGTAGTTATTAAGAGCCATGGGATCCTCTATAATGGTGCAGATACAGTGCAAACCTGTGGTTGAGGTAATTATCACCCTCATTACTCTCTGGAAACAGACTGCAGTCTTGTCTGAGACCACAAACCTAGACCCATATCCAGACCAAGACACAGAGTAAATGAGATGCACAACCACATTTAAGCTCAAGGTGCCAACTCTGCCACAGTGCACGATTTAAAGTAATTTAATGCATAGCATTGTATTATGTTCCATAACGGCACCTAAATTTGTGTCTTATAGGTAGACAGTGCTCTTCAATACTCTAAGCTCATGTCAACTTCTTTCGCAAGACTAATATGGTATTACCTTTTCCAAGACATTGAGAAGTTTCGCAGGCAGAGTTCTGTTTATTCAGTCATTTGATTCTTGATTTTTGCTTCACCCACTTCTTGTCTTTTTTGTAGGTTTTTAGTAGGGGACCTCTCAGACTCTGAAGTGGACCCGCTTGAGCTGGTTAAGGATGTAGACCTCCAGACCACAGAAGAGGTGCATGGACCATTTAGCCACGGAACAGAGCTCATCCCCTGGTACGTGCTCTCTCTTCAACCAGATATCCACCAGTTCCTGCTCCAGGGAGCAACCGTTATCCACTACGACCCGGAGACCCACCTCACCGCCCGCTGCCTCCTCCGTCTACAGCCCGATAACTGCTTCCTTACCTGGTCCAAGCCCCACAGCAGCTGTGGCCCAGGTAGAGGAGTCAGAGGCTTCATGGGACAGCCACCATCCCCAGACCACTTACCCCTGGGCCAGCCTGTGCACTGCGGACTGGCCGATGGACTCCTAGACCTTAACGTGGTAAAGGCCGTGTTTATGGGTCACCCTGGAGTGGATGTTAATTATGTGTGCCTGCAGCACAAACTGTGTAACATGAACCCTGGCGAAAATGGTGTCACGCTGCTATATGGACTTCACACCACAGACAACAGGCTCCTGCACTTTGTGGCCCCCAAGCACACGGCACAAATGCTGCACGAGGGCCTCCGGGAGCTGCTCAGTGCCATCCGGAAGATCAGGAAGTTTCCTGACCAGAGACTACAATGGCTGCGAAAGCAGTATGTTAGTTTGTACCAGGTACATTTACATTTACTTAAGTGCATTTATTCAATATATTTGAGAACACAGTACGAGTAGACCTGCGATACCAAGTTTCTGTTTAGGTATGGAAGATGTTTTGTTTCTATTGTGAGGAGTTTGCTAATGTTTTTAAAATGGCGAATTGCATATTTCACATTAAGCTCATTTATCCCGAATACATGGTAAAGATTGCAACAATTACTATTACAACCACCATGCTATAAAACAAGTTTTGCAGGTCTTGCCACTGGTCATGCTGGTCTGGTGTGATAGTTTTAGAAGGGTTTTGTGCACTTGTTAGCTGGTAGGTCAACTGGCTGATCAGCTAAACCAGCTGACCACTAGTTGGCCAGGCTGGTAGACCTGTCAAACCGGCTTAGTCTGCATTTAAATAAAGATTTTTGCACGCATGTTGTGTTCTCAATGTTGAATTATAAAAGTTCACATTGAAGAACTTTGGTGGTATTGAAGTTCTCATGCAACTACACGCATTCCAGTTTTGACTTTTGAATGCCCTGCACTGTTTCCCTTTAACATAACTCTGCTAACTTAAGGCCAGCTAAAGCACAGCTTTCTTTTTATTAGTTCCATTCATTGTTTTTGTCCATTTTTATTATCAGTGGGTTTTATATTGCTGTAAAACTCCCTGTTCTAGGAGGACGGTAGATTTGAGGGGCCCACACTGGCCCATGCTATCGAGCTGTTCGGTGGGAGACGCTGGAATATGGGTGCTAGCGGCCCTGGATCCGCCAGCAAGAGTGCGGAGAAGAGCTCAGCCCAGAAAAACAGCCCGCTGGGCATTAACTCCAACGTCAAGAAGAAGAAGAAAGCCTTAGTCAGGGTAAGGAGTGAAAAAACGCCAACACAGGCTGTCCTGGCTTGGCTATATGATTTGACTAATGCGCTATTCTGTTCACAGGGGGACAGTGGTGATGGAACAGATGATGAGATGATCTCACGCAAGACCAGGAGCTGTAAAGAGACTTTGGGGAGGAGAGAATCAGACCCTTTGGAAAGTGTTGAGCAGGAAAACGCTGGTGAGAGTTACTGAGCAATTTGTTGACAGCTACTCTGACTTTGGTTAGACATAATTGTTGAAGAATGTTGAGGATGGGATCCATTTCAGCTGTTTTACCAATACTTTTTTCATTTATACACTGAAGATACTAGTTTTGTGATGCAAATGTCTTAAGCGATCAGGGTCATAGTGACATGTTTGAATGTTTCCATAGAGGACTGCAGTACCTTTGGCCACCCTGGATCCCTTTCCTTATCCAACAGCAAAGGCCAGTCTCCTGGATCCTCCTTATCCTCCTCCTCATCTTCCTCTGGCTCCTTTAGCACAAGCACCTCCACCCCTACCCACCCTCATTCCTCCCCCAATCTCCCCGGCAACCCCAAAAGTCAACCAGGGTAAGGCCACTCCCTCTTTAGAAATACAAATTTAGTGCATTCCCAGAAAGCACACAGGCTTCTATTCAGTGTGTTTGATGGGTTTAGCATGTTTTGATCCTGTTCTTTTAAAGATATTTTCAGATTTTTGTATTCAAGAAGGATTCAACATAAAATATGCAAATAAATTAACATTTAAACCTTGTTTACAATGTAATTTACTTCCATAATCGGACTCATTTTTTTTAGTAAAATAGGATAACGAATAAGAATTTTTTAAAACTTATTTTATTCCATGAAAGATGGTTCCAGGTGCATGAAATAGGATATTTCATGATTATCAAGTTGTTCCAAACCCATAAAGCTTTTTGTTTATATTTGTCACGAATTAAGATATCTCATCATTCCATCCAATGAAAGTCTGTGCAATCAGCATTTTCATGCACATAAAGGTATTATAAAAGTAATCCATGTGAATCATGCTGTTTAATCCAAGACTTATGAAAAGATACAATCACTGTATATGATGAACAGACTTTAATTCAGGTGTTTATTCAGTGCACATCAAATATGGTTAATGTTTAAGCTCAAACATGTGAGTTGCAAGAACAAATCTCAGTAGTTTCTTGCATAGTAAAAAACAAATTATATTACTTGTCATAAAGCTTTAAAAAGCCATTTTGCTTTAGATATGCCTATGTTGGTGTTTTTAGGGCCTGGAGCAGTCGGAGCTGGCATGGTCGAGGGAAAGGCTGCTTCAGGGGCTTTCAGGATCTCATGATCTCCGACAGCATCATGAGCTTTGTTGAATTTGTGGAGCTCTTCAAGTCTTTTAGGTAGAACACTCCTTTCCTTCCAAAAAAATACTTGTGTTTTGAATTTGGATGACACTTGAAAATTTCCCATTGTGTGCCCAGCATTCGCAGTCGTAAGGATCTGAAGGAACTGTTCGACACTTATGCCGTGCCTTGTAGTCGCTCGGGTCCTGACTCTGTCCCACTCTACACCACACTGAGGATTGATGACAAACTCACAGGATTGCAGCCGGATCTTGGTGGGCATGTGTGAATAATAAGAATGTTTTTTTTTTTTTTTTTTTTTTTTTTTTACCGATAAGAAGTAGGCTGGTTTTACAAAGCTGATCTCTTCACAGATCTCCTGACTCGCAACGGATCTGACCTAGGCCTTTTTATCCGTACACGTCAGCAAATGTCTGACAACCAGAAGCAGATTTCAGACGCCATCGCAGCTGCTAGCATCGTGACCAATTGCACTGGAGTGGAGAATTCATCGCTGGGTGTGCTGGGACTGGCCATCTCTCAGCTCAATGACTTCCTGGTCAACTGTCAGGGAGAACATCTGAGTTATGATGAGATCCTCAGCATCATACAGGTGTGTGGAAGAATTCTCTTAAAGCTGATCTCAGCCAGAAAGTTTTATAGAATGTATTGATCAGACCTATAAATGTTACTTTGAATATGACAGGTCATTCCTATTATGAAGCCGATTGATATGCTTGTGTTTTAATTTCCAAGACTCATCTTTGGATAATGAAACTGTTGTTTTCTGTAAAGCTGCTTTATAGCTGAATCAAATTTGTTTCATAAATGAAGAATTTTTACGACATTGACACTTATTGAATTGAACTGAATGAACACCGAACTGACTTGAGCAGAATAATACTATTATCTTTTTAGAGCTGCTTTGCAGCAGATTTTGAATGTCTCATTTAAAGTTTGCACCATTGATTCTGCTATATTGCTGTTTATTTTTAACTTCCTGGATGTCATATAAAGACCTGCATTTTGTTATTTAAAAAAAAAATATTATAGAAGACCACAGTAAAAACATATACGATAATTTTTCTGTCATTTTAAACTATATATCCACTAATCTTGGCACCATCAATCAATCGATCTTGTCTGTCTAACATTCAAACTCAAGTTGTTTTAAATCTTGAAAAGACATTTTCAAGCCAACATTCAAACTTTGTCTTGACCGACATTCCTCCTTATGTTATTTATGTAAAGTCTTATTGTCGGAAAAGAAAATTGCTTCAAATTTCTGTCAAAGTGCTTGGCATGGTTTTAGAGCTCTCAACGGTGGGTCATCATTTACCGTTAACAACATGCACAATTGATTCTTCCTTTATTAAGAATAAGTGTCGTTGACTGACAGTTCGATATTAACGTCTCACCATCTCATAACTTGCTTTGAGACATCTAATGATATGCATGCCAATGTAATAATATTTAATTAGTTTTTTGTTTCTTTAGAAATTTGAGCCTTCTTCAAACATGCGTCAGATGGGGTGGATGTCCTTTGAAGGATTTGCCAGGTTTGGTTTTATTAAACGTTTCTGACAAAATAATGTGGATCAGCAATTTCGGAAACGCAATACTTTGGCAGATTTGGATAATCTGCTGTATTCATATAATCTCTGCTACATGACTGAAAGTTTCATCTACCTCTCGAAGGTTTCTTATGGACAAGGACAACTTTGCCTCAAAAAGCGAGGAGTCTCAAGTGAATCTGGATGAGCTCCAGTTTCCGCTCTCGTACTATTACATCGAGTCCTCTCATAACACATACCTCACGGGCCATCAGCTGAAGGGAGAGTCTTCAGTGGAGCTCTACAGCCAGGTACATCTTCAGCAGAGCTTCTCTGTTTATCCTGAACCTGATCCAGGGCAAGAAATATTTCACAATGCACTCCATAAATATACTTGACGATCACTGCTTCACATGCCGTCCTGTAGAAGTCACCTGCAGGTGAATGTAGCTGAAACCACAGCACGTGAATGATGCCTGGAGTTCACGTTTGATTTATTGGTTCTGCCGCAGGTGTTGCTGCAGTGCTGTCGTAGCGTTGAGTTGGACTGCTGGGACGGGGACGACGGCATGCCTGTTATATACCATGGACACACTCTTACTACTAAGATTCCCTTCAAGGTCTGTTTAGAAATCCGTACATGAAGAGACTTCTGTTGATTTTATGTATGTTTTCCATTGACTGAAATGCGCTTGTGGTCTGTAGGATGTTGTCGAAGCCATTAATCGCTCAGCGTTTGTGAACTCAGAGATGCCCGTGATTCTGTCCATCGAGAACCACTGCTCTTTACTACAGCAACGCAAGATGGCTGAGATTTTTAAGGTACCTGCCTGACTTTTTTTTGCTAAATCACAATTCATGAGATGTTCTCGACCTGCTTGTTTGGAAGTTTCTTGTGGAAAGTGAACATTGTTTATGTATTTTGCTCTTCAGACAGTGTTTGGTGAGAAGCTGGTGACCAAGTTCCTGTTTGAGAGGGATTTTGGGGATGAACCTTTGCTTCCATCTCCCCTGCAGCTCCGAGGGAAGATCCTACTGAAAAATAAAAAGCTGAAAGCTCACCAGGCTCCAGTGGACATTCTCAAACAAAAGGTAGATGAGAGAAACAAATACCTAGATGAATGGGAACAATGCAGAACTGATTTCAAGACTATTGATTGGTTTATATACACAGTTTATCGAATTGTAGCAGCCACACAATCAGGCAAATTCGGCTAACTAATTTTTTCTTTTTTGCCTAAATGTCTTGGCTAGGTCCTGTTGTAATCTGGGGATTTTTTCATAACTTTTTTTCTTCCTACACTTAAGAAAAGGCCTGTGCCTGAGACACTGATATATCTGCTACACAAAACAAATACACTATACATAGTTTTAAATTTAGAGATCATTATATCGCTAAATCAACCAGCCCTAAAATTGCTAAAATTGTTAAAACAAACAAAAAATTAAAGCATTATAGACATATACATTTGACTTGAGTCGACTGATCTGCACAGATTTGTGAGGAAAATCTGCAGAATGCATTTACACATTTTTAAATGTCCTTAACTGAGATGGAAGTACTACACTCATATTGGAAAGCACAATCAAATTAACCAGAATATTTAAGAAACAAACATGCAAGTGGGTAGGGAATTTGTGGAATTGTGTGAATGACAGACTTTCCAGTTCTGTGGAAATCTGCACAGCTTCAGTGTGGTCTTGACTAACTGTTCAACATTTTTAGTATCAACACATTTTATTGAGTCCATGAAACGTCCATTTAACAAATCAAGAATGAATAGTTGAAAAGTTTAGGAACTTTTTATTTACTTTTCTTTATTCAAAAAGGCACATCAGCTGGCTCACATGCAGGCCCAGGCCAACAACGGCTCAGTCAGCGGAACATCCCTGGGAAACAATGATGAAGAAGAGGAGGAGGAAGACGAGTATGACTATGATTATGAGTCACTGTCTGACGGTAAACATAGTTTGCGTTACTCAAGCCAGCGTGTCCTTTATTTCAACTCGAATCGACAGCGATTATTGGAACATTGAGTGGAATTTTCTGATCTGTTCACTAACCCTCTCACGATCTTTTACTGTTCTCACGATGGCACCTTGTAGCATGTTGACCTTTTTCCACTCCTCCTCCTTTCTTTCATTCTCTTCCCTCTTGTTTTTTCTCCTTTTTCTCAGCTGATGTCCTCAATGCTTCCACAGCCTCTTATGGCCAGGAAGGTAAACGTATTGTGTGTGAGTGTATGTGGGTAGTTGACACATGCCACATGGTTAACTTTTATTTTATTTTTTTAATTTTGGTTTAAAAACTATGCATTTGCATTAGGCTTTTTTTCTCAAATTTGTAAGATAATTAAATACATGACCAGTCATTAGTGAAAATTGGGAGTTAGATAATACATCTTTACTGATGCACTGGTCAATTGTACGATTGTGGCCAAAATTTGTATTCTTTGCTGTCCAGACAAATTATGAAAATTTATGTAAAAAAATTACTAGTAGACGTAGATGTCATGTCAACTGCCCATGTTAAATGCTTGTCGTGATGTTGTGTGTCTGCTATATGCTGCTGGTGTGTTGACTCTGATGTGATTGCTTGGACTCAAAGCAGAGAAAATCAAAGCAGAATAAAGGTGCTTATGTCTGAGAGCCATCAGGTGTGTGCTGTCTGCTTCTGCCACAAATAAATCAGTGTTTTTTTGAGTACAGCGATGGGTGGTACGGTTGGCATATAAACAGAACCACCCAAACTTGCTTCACCGTTTGCGTCCACGTCCTTGGTGTTTTGAAAATGGCTCGACCTTGCTTGCGGCACTGGCTCATCGGTGGGGGAAAAACAAAGCCATCTGGTTTCTCAGGCCCTGCACTGCTCTCTGTTAAAAGAGACTTTGTTCTTTCCCATACGGCTTTCAACAGAGACTCAGCTATGAGTTTGTGTAGTCAGGGGAATGCCGGGCATTCACTCAACCTGCTTTCTTAAGCTGAGTATGCATTTGCCATGATTTTACCATCTGAGACAAATTTCAAAAATTGATTTGTTTCGTTACAAGGTAAAATGGAAATCTTTGATTGCTTCGTGTGACATCAGCGGATGACCAATTAATAGCCTTTTTTGCTAAATCTCCAGTGATGTCCTGACAGTGTCTGTGGGTTGCACACCTAGAATATGACCGCTCCTGTGATCACAGTCTAATAAAGGCCCACTAGATGTGGTTACTTTTTGAGGATGTCAGAACATTGCTCAAGATTGACAAAACTGACTGGGCTTTTTGCATCAAAGTCTTAAAGTTACCATGAAATCATAATTTACTATTCTTATTTCAATTTTTATGGCATATTGTAGCGTTTATAATTTGTTTATTCTATGCACATCATTTTTTAATTCATGTGCCCATGCAACATGAAGATGGAACAATAATTCCTAACCTGTCACTCACTTGATCAACCAAGCCAATCAATTTTCAATGGATAAAATCAAGTACAGCCCTACATCACCAGCATATACATCACAATACAGTGGAAAAACTTTTCCATTTACACAATTTCCATTTACTTCCAGAGTCTGAAGGGATAGTTCACCTGCAAGATCTGTCATCATTTACATTTACTGCATGTAGTTCCAATACTGTGACTGACTTTTCTTCTGTTGAACATATTTTGATGAACGACTCAGTGTTTTTTCTTTGTCCATACAATGATACAAAGTCAATGATCACCAATACTGTGTGGTTACCAACATTCATCAAAATATATTTTCTTGTGCTCTAAAAAAGAAAGAAGGTAGTATATGTTTGACATAAGGGTAAGTAAATGATGACCGATGTTTTGGATGAACTATCCCTTTAAGAATAAATACATAGTGTCAGACTACACTATTGATGTCACACAGTCTTTCTTGGCTTCTTCTCTCAAATATGACTGCTTCACCTTTATGTGCTTTGCGAAATGTTTTATTTTGTGTTAAGGTGGATTTTTTTTTTTGTATTGTAAATCACATGATGTGTTTTGGGCGAAGAAATTTCTCTTTGGGTCTTTGTAGAGAAGTTTCTTTGTGTTTTTTATTTTTGCAGACAATATTCTGGACGACAAACCCGAAGGCAAGTCATCCACTGAGAAACTTCAGTATGAGTCCAATGATGAGATGCCCAAGCGGTTTAAGAAAGCGGGAAGCAAAGGAAAGGTCTGTACAGAACTGTAACGATGAACATTTGAGTTCCTTTCTATCTGAATACACACTTGATCTGTGATGTTTGTACTTCTGCACCCTTGCAGCTGTTTGACATGGAGCTAGGAGAGGAGTTCTACCTGCCCCAGAATGAGAAGGAGAGCAGACAGATCGCTCAAGAGCTCTCTGATCTGGTCATCTACTGTCAGGCTATCAAATTCCCAGGTTTACATCTTATTTCATTATTATACAAGCACAATGACAAAAGTTTGTAGTTCACTCTGCCTCTGGGACACACAATTAGTGACGTACTGAAATATTTGGCCGAAAATAAATGTTTGATTTTGGCTAAATTCAATTTATTTAGTGCACACAATATGCTGTTTTCAGTTGATGCATGACTTTACAAAACTTCACTAAGCAGTATTTATAGCATGCTTCCCATCCAATTATCACAATAACCTACTCTACATGAACATAAGAAGGTACAGCCTGTTGAAAGAAACAACACAACTTGCTGAAATCCTGTCTTATTAATAACTGTAAAGATGTAAATAAAAGAGCTTGTAAATATACATAATATTGGATTTATCTGGAAAGCCATTCAATGCCCATAGCAAACTTTTATTACAGACGTCAATTGCAGTAGAATCATAATATATATTCATAAAAAAGTTAATATTAAAATGGCATGTTCAATTTAAATGTTTTTATACAAGTCAGTTTTTGATTATTGAATATGATGGACTAATTAATGATTTTAAAAAATATATATATTTTCATTTTTGGAGTATATAATCATGGTATATAACATTTTGGAAAAATTAATTTCAGTGCATCACTACATACACGCTTTTTGTGTGGTTTTCTTCTAACATGATTTGTGCATGCAATTCCCAACTGACTGACAAAGACCCAATGTGTTATCTTGCGAAAGTACAGTAGATGCAACCTCTTAATGGACGACTGCACTGTGTTGAGAAAGCTACTTTACAAATGTAGCCTCACAGGCTACAAGTATCAACACATTTCAACTACAGTTTAAATTTATAATAAGCAACACTTCATCT
This sequence comes from Sinocyclocheilus anophthalmus, assembly GCA_018155175.1. Classification (NCBI taxonomy): domain Eukaryota; kingdom Metazoa; phylum Chordata; class Actinopteri; order Cypriniformes; family Cyprinidae; genus Sinocyclocheilus; species Sinocyclocheilus anophthalmus. The sequence continues at coordinate 571,298 of JADLZN010008166.1, read as the reverse complement.
ATTCCATGTTTGTGCTACAAGGCTAATGTAAACTGCTGTAGAATTTGCTGAATTTGATAAAAAGAGTGAGCAAATTAGATTCAGGTGTTTGGCTCTACTGGAAACTGTAATAGTCCCAGAGGCGATCCTTGAACAAACAAACCGTATCAAGCTCTTGAGTTCTGGAGGAGCATATATCCTGCAGCCGTGACCTTACATATGTGTTTGTTTGTGTGCGTGGGAACTAGGCCTCTCCACCCTCTCCCCATCAGGCTCTGGAAGGGGAAAAGACAGAAAAAGCCGGAAATCCATCTTTGGCAGCGCTCCTGCTCGCGGAAGCCCCGGGGAGCCTGTGACGTTGGTCCGAGCTCCAGGGAAAGGTACGGCCGCCTCGGTTTTGCACGGAACTATGCACAGGGCACGCAGGAAATAGAACACCCACTTAGAGCACCCATGGGAAAAGGGCTCTCAAGTTTTCCATTATACTGAAGTCCCTCGAAAGCATATAAAAATGCCATTCTGCGGAATATTTCCAGTGACTTACTGTATGAGAAAACAAGCATGTGCTTTTTGAAGAGAAGCACTTTTAGAGGGCAAGTGCTTCATTGAATTGAATATTAAATGGATAAATTCCTGCCATCTTAACAGAAGTGCATCTATTTTTTTTAACCAGTTTATTTTTATTAAAGGGACAGTTCACCCTAAATTAAAAATCATATCAGAATTTACTCATCCATATGCTGTTCCAAATCTGTATGACTGACTTTTTTCTGTACAACTCGAAAGAAGAAAGTTTGAAAAATGCGCTAGTTCTTCTTCTCCATGCATTTGCAATCAATGGAAAATTTCAATCAATGAAAAGCTTGAATCCTATAGGTTATGTTTATGATTATGTTGCAGCTTGAAAGCCTCAGTCCCAAGGGGTGTCAAAAGACCCTTTTTTCTTTGGCACAAAATACCGCTGTGTGGTCAAATCTTACAGATAAATCCTTACCTGACAGTAAAGATATACCATATACCAATCTGAGAACCATTTTTCCTGATAGTTTTTCACCAATCATCTCTGTTGTGTTTTCCAGTAGTTGTTTAGAATCAGAACTAGCGATGCCAGATTAATGAATGAATCACTGTTTTGATCAAATCAGTCAGGCGGGTTAGACTGTTTACTCACATGCTGAATTTTTTTTAAATGAGAAGAATTGGCTGAGGTGGATATTTGCCTACAGTTGCTGTAAGAAACAAAACTTGCTAATGCCTTCTATGGTTAGTGATGAAGCAGCTCTTTATTGGACATATAGCGTATGAATGTCTTGTACTGCAAGGCCAATTTATAAAAATATATCCATAACAGTATCCAAAAAATATCAATATACAGGGGCTCACAGAACTGCGCAAATTGGTGAAAAAAAAAATCAAATTTAGATTTTTCTGATAAAAATGTGATTGAAAAAAAATATCTAGCTTTGGTGGGAGTGTTTTTAGGGCTGCCAAAATTGTGTGATTTTACATCAATATGGCTAAAAAATTATGATAATAAATGAAATTATTGTTACTTAAAAAAATGTGTATATATATATTAGTGGGTTGTGTGTATATTTGTGTGTGTGTGTGTATATTAGTGTGTGTGTGTATATTAGTGTGTGTGAGTAAGTGTGTGTGTATCAGTGTATGTGAGGTTGTGTGTTTGTGTGTGTGTATATCAGTGTGTGTGTGTATATATATTATATGTGGTGTGATATATTATACTGTTGTGTGTGTGTATATCGAGGTGTGTGTGTGTTTATCTATATATCTGTGTGTATTTATTTATTTTTTCTTCTAAAAAAAACCACAAGTTTCGCTTATAAAGTATTAATTATTTTTCTTAATCTGGTTTTTTTTAATTACTAAAGCTTTAAAATTATAAACCTAATATATATTTTTTTATTTCTTAATGTTTTTATTTTTAAAATGAACAACCACATGCAAAACTCCAAAGCTTGCTGTTGTGTTCTTAGTGGTGATAAGGATATGACTTTCCCCTTCTATAAACATGCTCTGTTTCTGCTTTTGCCTGTTTGCCAAATTACAGATGTGACTCAGCCTCACATAAGATATTTAACTATCTCATACTGCTTAGTTTCACTTTTAAACAGTTTCTCTGAAATAAATTTTTAGGTCCTTTCCACTTGTTGCAATATCAACTTAATATCAAATCAGCGTTCTTGTTTCTTCTGCAGCCAGTCTGGAGGGCATTCGAATGAACTGGGAGGAACAAACATCACTAACGCTGAGCCCGAGCACCTCTCTCAGCTCCATCATCCGCACACCCAAATGCTACCACATCTCCTCTGTCAATGAGAACGCTGCAAAGCGTCTGTGTCGCCGCTACTCCCAGAAACTCATCCAGCACACCAGCTGCCAGCTGCTCCGCACGTACCCTGCAGCCACACGCATCGACTCCGCCAACCCCAATCCTCTCATCTTCTGGCTGCACGGAATCCAGCTGGTCGCCCTCAACTATCAGACCGACGGTAAAGAGCGTGATCTCCTGCTCAGGACAGGAATTAAACCAGTGTTTATAGACTGATATATTGACCATGCTGATCAGTCAGGCCATTTTTATAGTGTGTTTTCCTGAAGTTGTCAGACTAGTGGAACAGAAAGCATCCAAAATACACTTTTAAGGGTTTATTTTATTGGACTTTATCTACATTAGTCAACATTTGAAGTCAATCAAAAAAGACAAGAACAGATATTGTTTTGGTTTTAGGACAACTTTGATGAGAGGTTTTGATCCACTACTGTATTTGCGTCATTTCCGCTGCATTTTTTAAAGGCTGTTTTCTCAAAATGATTGCCAATGAGGCAGAAATCTCCACTTCCGCAGCACTTACGTCCATCTACTATTTTGAAGATTTTCACAGAGGGGTTTGTTCATATCATTTGACTGACTTATATCACATAGTGATTTCCCCCCCTGGGGCTGTTAACCATATTTCTAATTTATGGTGTAATAAACAGAGATACCTGAAATCTCCTTTATAAAAACCTTTGACTGATATGTCACCAAAATGAAACAAGAATTTTGCACCGGACTTTAAATTTGTGCATATTTAATTAGATAATGCCTCATTTTCACGTTTAAACAACATTTAAGAAAACGTGTTATACAATTTTTTTTTGCAATTCTTAATTAATCAGCTGGGGAAGTATGGTGATATGTTACATTTTTACCTCATTCACCTGGAATGTCTTGCCTTAAGAGATCGTTCATTAAATGCACTGTTTTATTTAAGTTAAACCAATAAATGATACATCAATTATTAAATATAACCATTTGTTTTGTAGTATTTCAGGAAAACAGCATTTTATTTTAAACAATATTTTACATTTATTTCATATACCATTTCACTAGATGATACGCATGTATTTTTGTGTGGAGTGTATTTTTTATTTACTACCTTTAAATTGAAATCTGTAATCCCATGTAAGTCAACTATATATACATATATTCAAATGTGATGATGAGCATTATTCTAACAGGATTATTTGTGACCCTGGACCACAAAACCAGTCTTAAAGGAACACTCCACTATTTTAGAAAATAGGCTCATTTTCCAACTCCCCTAGAGTTAAACAGTTGAGTTTTACTGTTTTCAAATCCATTCAGTCGATCTCCGTAGTACTTTTAGCTTAGCTTAGCATAGATCCTTGAATCTGATTAGACCATTAGCATCTCGCTCAAAAATGACCAAAGAGTTTCTATATTTTTCCTATTTAAAACTTGACTCTTCTGTTGTTACATCGTGTACTAAGACCGACGGAAAAGGAAAAGCTTTGATTTTCTCGGCCGATATGGCTAGGAACTATACTCTCATTCCGGCGTAATAATCAAGGAACTTTACTGCCGTAACATGGGTACAGCAGGCACAATGATATTACGCATCGCCTGAAAATAGGCTTATTGGAAGTTACCTAGCTGGGGACTATTTTCAGGTGCTGCGTAATATCACTGAACTTCATTTGATCAACTATAAAGGCGATTTTCTCAACATTTAGATTTATTTGTACCCTCAGATTCCAGATTTTCAAATAGTTGCATCTCAGCCAAATGTTGTTGTCATGCCTAACAAACCATACATCAATGGAAAGCTTATTTATTCAGCTTTCAGGTGATGTATAAATCTCAATGTCAAAAAATTTACCCTTATGACTGGTTTTGTGGTCCAGGGTCACATTTCAAGAATTCAGTCAATTTTGTGAGAAACTAATTGGATGTGGCTGGTATTTTCTCCTCTAGACCTGCCCATGCAGCTGAACGCAGCTCTGTTCGAGGCTAATGGTCACTGTGGTTATGTGCTGAAGCCTCCGGTCCTGTGGGAGCGAAGCTGCCCTCTCTATCAGCAATTTTACCCTCTGGATCGAGACCTGGAGAACATGACCCCCACGCTTTACACTCTCACTGTAAGTATCCTACATTTGTTTAGCGTTACGTCTACTCTAAGCTTATCTAACAGACATTAATTATTGTGTGCACAGATTTTGTCAGGACAAAACGTGTGTCCAGGGAACTCAAGCGGCAGTCCCTGTGTGGAAGTGGAGGTGTTGGGCATGGCGACAGACAGCTGCCATTTCCGCACCAAGCCCATTCACCGCAACACACTCAATCCCATGTGGAACGAGCACTTCCAGTTCTACGTGCACTTTGAGGATATGGCATTTCTGCGCATCGCTGTCGTGGAGAACAACAGCTCACAGGTCACTGCTCAGCGGATACTGCCCCTCAAAACCCTCAAACCAGGTAAAGAGCATTGTGTGATTGCTTCTGTACTGATTATTGATCTATCACTGCAGCATGCTTTATAGATGATCTTCAGAATCTACATTTTACATACTGTACACTAGCCTACCGTTCAAAAGTTGGAGGTCACCTATAGATTTTTTTAAATGTTTTAAATGATTAGTAATATGCATTGCTAAGAACTTCATTTGGACAACTTTAAAGGTGATTTTCTCAATATTTTGATTTTTTTTTGCACCCTCAGATTCCAGATATTCAAATAGTTATATCTCGGCCAAATATTGTCCTATCCTAACAAACCATACATCAATGGAAAGCTTAAGATGATGATGAAGATGGTGTATAAATCTCAATTTCAAAAAAATGGACCCTTATGACTGGTTTTGTGGTCCAGGGTCACATATTATAAAATATAAAAAAAAATTGTTACTTTTTTACTGTCTGTTGTCTGTCAACAATTGTTGGATGATCATTTGTGCCTTCAGATTACTCCATTTGATCATTTACTGTATTGAATCCTTTTTTTTTTTTTTTTTTTTCCTGTTTCTTAATTTAATTGATGAGTAAAACATTGTCTGATATTTTGTTTGGTTTCTGTGAATTATTCCAGGCTACAGACACCTGCAGCTGAGGAACCTGCACAACGATTCTCTGGAGATCTCTAGTCTGTTCATCTTCAGCCGCAGGACGGAGGAGAGCCCCACTGGAGGACCACTGCCTGCGTCTGTGGTGAGACCGCATTCATAAACCACACAGCTGTCTGGATCTCAGGCAGATATTTGTGTTACATGCAGTACTAGTGGAACTAGACAGCAGAAATCAAAGTGTTTACATTCATGATTCCTCTGTATGTGCCTTACAGTCACACAGGGGAGTGGCCAGCATGTTTGAGAAAACATTGTGCGAATATTTCTGATGTTTTTAAAACTCTGGAATGTGCTGCATTCCTGTCCCTGTCGTCCCAGTGCAGCATAGTTTCATTAAAAACAGGAAATCATAAAGGCATAGACAGCTACTGTATACAGAAGTGCCATGCCCATTCAAACTGGAAAAATACTGAGTGAAAACAGTTCCAGGGGAAAATTAATGTTTGGATCCATCTGTACACTGGAAAAATGGCTTTGAGACTATTTTCTTTCAGAAATTGCTGGTAAATGTCACAAATAATTCGAAAGAAACGGCAAGTAACAATTAAACGTGTTTTGAAGTATAAAGACTGAAATAGTATTCTCTTGTAAAATGTACTCCAGTATATAATTTTTCAGTGTATTTGCATGTTAAAGGTCTAAATGACTGTGGCAGTTGTAGTTTAACTCTGTTATACTTGTGTAAAGTGTTTCTTCTCTTGCTGGTGTTGCAAAAATACAGTAGGTGCATGACACTCCTGACTGTGAACAGTTTGATTGAATCATTTTATTTAGTTCAGCTGTCAGGAGTTGTTTAATAGCGCTGAAACATTATTAATAACCTGCTCTTTTGTTTATTAGTCACAGAAAAAAATGTGAACTCTGTTGTCGTTTTGTTGTTCTCTCAGCTGTTCAGCACGGAGGAAAGACGCGCCGCCCAGCAGCACAAAGTGACAGTGCATGGAGTTCCAGGCCCCGAACCCTTCACCGTAATCTGCGTTAATGAATACACCACGACCAAGCAGCTCCTGGACTCTGTAAGTGTCAACGCAACAGAACCGAGCCAGTTTAGACAGGCTAGCACACACCAGAACACTGTCAAGTGTAATGAACCAAAACACAGGGTGCAACTACTGTAGATGAAGCAGTGGAAGCACTCTATGTGTTCGGCGTTCTCTTGGAAATCTTGAGAAGTTGTTTTTATGAGTTCTGAAATGATGTTTCGGATTAACCCTGGAAGTTCATCCGGTTGCCAAACAGTCCTCCTCGTGGAGAATGATTGTCATCCGTTCTCTCGTTAGGAACAAGCAGTGCTTCACATTTTCATCATTCCTCAGCACATAAACACTCCTCATTCCTCTTTCTTGCCAGTTGTTTCCGACTACCTCCTTCGACTACTTCCTGATGGAGGAGAAAATGCCTCTGTGCAAGGAGAAGAGCGAGTCGAAGAAAGCTCCTCAGCAGCGCCCCCTAACGAATGACGAGCGGCTCCTGAGAGTTACTCACAGCTGGCAGCCGGAGGAAGGATATGTGGGCAGAATGCACCTGAAAACCAAGGAAGAGGTTTGTGCTTGCTTTCATTTCATTCCATCTCTAAGGGTCAGTCCTGTTATGCAGTACCTTTTCGATTTTATAACTTTTGAAAGAGGAATAAAGAACCACTGAAAAGTTTTGGGTTGGTAAGATTGCAGAAGCCTCTTATGCTCACCAAGGCTGCATTTATTTGATAATAGAAATGCAGTAAAAACAGTCATTTTGTGAATTATTTTGACTATTTAAATGAACTATTTTAATATATTTTAAAATGTAATTTATTCCTGTGATGCAATGCATCATTACGCCAGTCTTCAGTGTCACATGATCCTTCAGAAATCATTCTAATATGCTGATTTGCTGCTCACGACACATTTATTATTTTATGTTGAAAACAGTTTTTGCGTAAACGACTTGATTGTTAATAGGATATAGAGACTGACAAGATGGAAAGTAAACTAAAAACTGTTAACTGGTTACCAATTAAAAGTGTTCCCAAGAAAACTTTTGTTGTTGTTGTTGAAAACGTGAAGAATCTGATGAGATGATATTCCAAGTTTTATATCAGAAGCACCCAGCGATGTGACACAAACGGATTAAAACGGACCCAAAAATAACTCAGAATGATTTCCAATATCTTTTGGACAACATAACAACAGTGACTCATACAGGCTTCATAAAAGATCCACACCCATTACTTTTGTTTATTCATCCACCATCTAATGCTTGATCTGTTGCTCCCCCTGCTGGCTGATAGCAGAACATCAGTGAGAAGAACACAGTGATGGAGGGGGTGGAGGAGGTGAGCAGCGGAGAGGACGACACGTTCCTCGTGCAGGTTCATGATGTTTCTCCTGAGCAGCCTCACACGGTCATCAAAGCCCCGCGTTACAGCACCGCCCAGGACATCATCCAGCAGGTCAGAAGATCACCGCAGCTTCACTCACAGATCTCATCCCTGTCATGTTAATATCAGAAAATGTAAGCCGCTGTGGTCTGTTGTAGACTCTGAGCAAAGCCAAGTACTCTCTGAGCATCCTGAGCAACCCTAACCCATGTGACTACGTCCTGATGGAGGAGGTCACTAAAGACGCAGCTGGAAAGAAATCCTCCTCGGCTAAACCGTGCCAGCGTGTGCTGCAGGACCACGAGTGTGTGTTCCAGGCTCAGAGCCGCTGGAAGGGAGCTGGGAAGTTCATCCTCAAACTCAAGGAGCAGGTAAACACTTATTCATGTGAGATCTGAAAAGAATACATTACTTATGCATATTTATCCCCAAACTGAAGTAACACTATCATTCAAACATTTTTTTCCCCAAAATCTGTTATGCTCGCCAAGGCTGCATTTATTTGCTCGAATATACAGTGAACACAGTAATATTGAAATATTCATAGTAATAGTGAAAGATTACTACAACTTAAAAGAACGGTTTTCTATGTGGAAAAAAATGTCAAGTGAAATGTATTGCTGTGATCAAAGCTGAATTTTCAGCATCATTCCTCCAGTCTTCAGTGTCACATGATCCTTCAGAAATCATTCTAATATGCTGATTTGCTGCTCAAGAAACATTTCTGATTATTAGCAAGGTTGAAAACAGTTGTGCTGATAAATATTTTTGGGAATTTCTTTTTAGCCGCAAGACATGATTTTTTTAATGAATAAGGACAACATTTATTTTAAATGTACATTTTTTGTAACAAATGTATTTGATCAATTTATTGCATCCTTATTTTTTTTTATTTTGGTCTACAACTTTGACATTGATGCCCCATTTTCGAATCGTAGTTTACTGGGTTTTTTTCTTTCGTTAATTTCCATCAAATTTCCTGTCATTGTTGATAAAGGTTTTTTTGTTGTGTAGATTGCACTCAAAAAGAGACATTTATACATCTTTAGAATTTATAATTATAAATGATTTTAGGATATTTTAGGATAAAAAATATAATATATATAAAAAAAGAATGTTTCCTATAGACATGGTTTTTATAAGGCCTGGAAAAGTCACAATGGTTTTTTTTTTTATTTGAAGTTAATTTTTATATAGACACGCACTATAATAACTAATGATTGATTTCATTATATTAATAGGATTTTTTCTGTCTCTCAGATCACTCGTGAGGACAAGCGTAAGGGCGTGTCTTTTGCCAGTGAGTTACGGAAGCTGACGGGACGGAGTCGGAGCTTGACTGTGAACACGAACGGTTCAGCAGCTCACGAGTCGACACACAGTAAGGAAGAGAAGGCTGCATGTCCCAGTATGGTGCCTCTGCCTGAGGCCTCGGAGTGAAGGAGCGCTCTGCAGTGTGTGTGTGTGTGTGCAGTGCATGGAGCTCTCACGAGGTACTAGACACTAACACACAACATATTACATAGTCAGTCTGATTGCTTACTTGGACACATTCAACTGGTGTCCAAAAATGAAAATTTTATGAAAATGTACTCATCCATGCAATTGATTTTGTGAATGTAGCGTTGCATCACTTGTCACCAGTGGATCCTCTTCAGTGAATGGGTGCCGTCAGAATGAGAGTCCAAACAGCTGATAAAAACATCACAATAATCCACACCACTCCAGTCCAGCAATTAACATCTTGTAAAGAGAAATCTGTGTGTTTGTAAGAAACAAATTCATCAGTAAGAAAAGCCCAAACAGTCCGAAACATTTCTAAAATATGTTGGTGGATCTTGATGTAAGGGGATGAATATTTTCACTGGACATTATGGACTTGTATTTTGGCCAGTTTAAAGTTAAAACAATGAAGGATTTGTTTCTTACAAAATAGAGCTTTTGGTTTCACAGGATGTTAATTACTTGTGGATTATTGTGATGTTTTTATCAGCTGTTTGAAGTCTCATTCTGACGGCACCCATTCACTGCAGAGGATCCACTGGTGAGCGAGTGATGGAATTCAATTTTTTCTATATTCTATATTTAATTCTATATTCTAAACCTGTTCCCATGAAGAAACATTGAAATGTTCATTTTTGGGTGAACTGTTCCTATGTATAATTTAGTCGAGGTTAGATTTTGTATGGTATCGCAGATGCTGAGGTGACTGCTTGTTGATGTTTGGTGTTCTTTATCTGTCATTAACTAATGTTATTAATTAACAGTGTACCATGTCTTTACTATCAATGAAAAACATGATTAATGGCATGTAATATTTAATAGACCTCAATCAGGGTCGACACCGTATACAATTTGCTGCAAATGAATATAAGCCTGTTAAACTTGCAGCTCATGAAAATTAGACACAACCTTAGGAGCTTAAGTACAACATCTGAAAATACTGCATGTCTGTTCCTCACAGCCTCACTTTGATTCATGTCAACTGTTACTGAAGCCTGGAGGAATGAAACCCCTCCAAACACATTCACTCTGCGTCAGAAATAAAATTCAGGCTCGTTGTGAGTGTTCCCATGGTGTGTCTCTTCTCAGGGTCTCTGTCGATGGGGCTGAAGGCCTGGATGGCTGAGGGACGCTTGGGTTCTCAGAGCGATCGGGCCCCTGCCCCGTCCCCCTGGACCCTCCCGCTGCTGTGGAACTGGAAGCTGCATAAGTGAGTCCAGACCCAGAGCAGCACCTCTAGTGTTCACTCCTCTCACGTGAGTGCGATACAGTGCAGCCTGACGGCCGCTGGAGCTCGTCCCGTGCAGAACACGATGGTCTGAGTGAACTGGGCTTGCTGATGGGTTGAGGACGCTTCAGTCACTTCAGCATGTTTCCGGATGTCAGATGAAGGCAGTTTCTCCTCACTTCTATACTTCTTTTCCTTTTTTAACAGTACTGTAAGTGAATGCATCTGTATGCATTTCATGTTTTATTTGTGGTTTTGCACATTACCTTGAAGTCCAGCTATTTTGAAAGCTTTTTTAATACTTTATTTACATCCCTTTTTTTGGATTTGCTGAAATGAAATCAAGCAGCATAATGCTCCCAGCACGTTAGTGTAACACTATCCTGTTTTGTTTTTTTAGAAGCAAAATGATTGACTTCCAAACTTTAGGATTACTTTTATGAATGTAAATATGGCGATCGAGTTCACAGCAAAGGTGCACAAGGTGTTTAGAAAGATGCAAGGCAGATTTGTTTGGCATATTTTAGCAGCTAATTTAATTTGATGGCTTTCATTGCACACGTCCTGCACTGCATTTTAATGACCAACAGCAAAAAAAAAAAGTAACTTTTCTGTAAACTTCCTCGAATCTATTTACAGTATTACAAAAACAAGCATTTGAAGAAACGTCACTTTTAAATGTTTTTATGTGTTACTGATTTATGTCTTTATATAGCTTTTAATTTTGTTTTTATATATATATATTTTTTTTTTTTTTATTCCCCGGTTTGCAGCTGCAGTGCAAATTTCAAAATATTTTTTTCTTGCTCGAGATCTTCACTGGCACTGTAGTGCTCGTTTTGGAATATTTTAATTTAGAATCAATACATTGAGATATGTCTCATATGACTTGTAATTATTGAAAGCCAGTTCCCTTTTTGTGTTACATATACCAAAATTTTAATTATTTCTAAACTCACTGCATAGCAGTTGAATCCTTTCAGTGGTCCATTTTCTTTCTTGAAGTGTAATCTTTCATAATTTATTGAACGTTATAGCCCAGGTTGGCTGTACTTTTCCAGATGTGTACATATGAACAATTATGAAATCTGCATTAATTTATTCGTAAGGGCATGAATGTTCCTCCAACCTGTTCGTACTGTATTCATGTATAATGTTTGTAATTTAGATTTTTAGCACTGTCTTCTGAGATATTAAATATTTTGACACTTAAGTGAATGTAGGCACCATTGAAGTGTATTTTTTATGTGGTCCACTACAGCATTATGTCCTTTAATATCTTTTCAATGTATATTTCCCATCGCTTCGTTTCGAACAAGCAAGTGTTTAGTGCGACACAATGCTGTTATTTGATAATCTAAGAACTTCTGACTGTTCTACTTGTGATGGTTTTCAGCACACTTAAAGCTCTATAGGAATGTATCATCAATATTGTGTTATTTGTTTACTTGAAACCACTGAATCAACCGCATCAATAAATAGTGTTGAAAAAAAATCCATGTTTGGTGAAACGGCAGTGGCCATGATAAACTCAAAGACTCTGCTGGTATCTTGGAGCATTTATTGTCTACAAAACCGCTCTTAAATGGAAGTTTCCTGCTGTGTGTGTTGTGATGTGAAGTCTAGACTCGTCTGCTCGCTCTCGTTTTGAAGCGCAGCATCAATCAGCGTCTTCAGCTCCGAATCTAAAAACGCATCACCGATTGTGAAATGTTCCTGCAACACAAGCGGAATAAATATTTAGAAGATAAAACTACATGACAGAACTATTTAAAGCATTGTTAGTTTGCTGGAAAGAAGACCTTTTTCTTTGAGGGAGGTCCTGCAACAGGAGGGTTGAAGGTCATGTCTTTAACACTGTAGTCTTCAAACAGCTGCACTGGAGTCCTGAGAAATACAATGAAAAATCGTCATATTCATCTTAATCAAAATGAACCACTGAAAAAGAGGCGGTTGCTTCTGTACCTTCTGCTGAGCTCCATGCTGAGAGCACCTGACCCTTCACTAGGGGCGCCTTTCATCAGATGAGCCGCAAACTTCCTCACCATAGGGTGACAGTGTCTCTGAAAGAACAGCACAGATTTCAGCCCGTGTTACTCAAGCATCAATGATATACGAAAAATAAAAATCAACACCTGCTCTGAGATGCAATAATGATGTTCAATTTAGTTCACAAATCACACTGAAGGATTCATTCATGAGTGAACAACTGACTGAGAAGTTCCTGTCTGACTCGAAACAATAACCAGGAAAATGTAGTACTTTTGTGCTTGAACTCATGTAAAACTAAAGAAGAGTATTTATTACTAACGATATTTCATTGCACAGGACTTCGTCTACCAATCATACACCATATTTTCTGGAGTATATTTAGTTTTTTAACATCAAGCATGCAAAACGTGGGAGATGTTTTTTTTTTCTTTGTATAGTGCATTTTCCACACAGCCTTATATTCAAATTTATGTTTGTTTTATACTTGTATTATATTTTTTGCATACCTGTTCTGAATACCATTAAATTTGAAGAATTTGTTGAGGTATGAGAGAAAATAAAAGTATTTTACATGATTTCTGAATGTAATAAAATGTGATGTTTTTTCTCTCAACAACGCAATTTTGACTTAAAACTTAGTAAGGTGCAACTAAATTTTCCATTTAATTATAATATGTTCTGTTTTAATGGGATTGTCAGTGATTGAGTGATAGATACCTTCAGTAAGTGAAGCTCCCACAGTGCCGTGTTCTGAGGGTTGCAGTACTCGGGCACATCCAGCTCTGGCAGATACACACCACTGCCTTGCATTTCATTATCCAGCAGGATGTCACACTTAGGGAAGGTCTACACAAAAACCACACACACACAGGACGGACACGAATAAGCTGGTCACTTTCCCGCTCAAGACAAGCACAAACATGAAGGAGGAGCACGGCAGTTGCAGGGCTCACGATGCCAGTCAGCGCTCGTGTTCGACCATCGCCAGATGCCCAACACTGGGATTCAAGGCAGGGCTGTGCAGCCCGAGTGTGCTCAGTCTCTTCAGGAAGCCCTGCGCCCTCTGCAGAGTCACCTGCTTCCTGCGTTTGGTCAGCATGAAGTCGCAACACTGCAGGGCAATGCGGCCTGTGGTCCGGCTGCCTGTTTCTCGTGTCGCGCCTCGACAAGCCCATCCAAGACAACAGTCATTTCCGTCCAAAAAAAAGTGTGGAAAAATTTGAATATTGCATAAAACATTTACAATTGCCGTCTGATGTGACAAAACCTTTACTTCCTGAGAAACTGACACGGAGAATCAGGCACAAAAAGTTGCTGCAATCGGAAATTTTATATTCTACATAATATTTACTTGCACAGATGAAACACAGCAACAAATGCAATCATGCAAAACAAGCCTGGGAAGTAATAGTATCAAATCATTTTAATGACATTTTTATGGAAACCTGGTTCTGACAGAATAATAAGATTTGACAAAATTGTGACTTTTCCTCTCACAATAATGCATTCTTCCAAATCGGAGTTTTTCATTTCACAATTCTGCATTTATATTACAATTCTGCCTTTTTGTTCTCTGAATTCCTTTGAGAGTTTAAATCTCAAAATTCAGTATTACTTTTTGTTTCCACCACGGAATAAAGACATAATAAAGGTAACTGTGAGAAGAATTGAGAGATAAAAAGTTGCAAAATGCCATTTTTTTTATATCCTGTGGTGGAAACAAGCTTCCTTAGACTTGGTTGCAATTTTTAGTTGCAATTTCTAAATGAAAAAGGTTTCAAACCATTGATGCCGGACGTGAACGTTTTTTGACACCGATTATGCATATACATTTGTGCCCATAGAATTAAAAAACCTGCCTCATTTGAGCATATACATTTGTTATGTGCATATTGATATTTTCTTCACATCATGGTGTTTCAATCCAGTGGTCTTATGCAATATCCCAAAACTAGCGTAAAAATACATGGATGGAAACCGCTAATTGAATTTGTGGAATTTTTTGTTGGGTTCAATACTAGCCGGTGATCCTGCAGCGTAATTTGGACCTTCATTATGTTTTCTTTCCTATCATTAATTTTTGGTCTTCTTCTACCAGTATGCAAATCTCTACAATCCTTAAATAGTTGGTCACATTTACTTGAGAAGCAAAATGGACAGAAGTCTTCGTTTAAACCAAATGTTCTGTTTTGCAGCACTCGTCGGAAACAAAGTAAGTACCCTGGTTTCACAGACGGAAGGGCTTAGCTATTCCCCAGACTGAATGTACTCTGTGCGCAGGACCACTATCGTCAAAATGATAGATACTTAGCATAAAGTTTGGTTTGTCGGTATGGCTCTGTTCTGGGCAAAAACCTCCCTGCCCATCCATGCAGCCTGTCATGAATGAGCAGAGAGAGCCGCAATAATAACCCCCCTAGGGTTAACAGAACAGAACAAGGCAGATATCATTAATGTACTTAATGATATTTAAGTGTAATACTTTATTCAAGATAAAGGAGTCTGATTAGCAAGGAATATCAGAAAGCCAAGTCCTGACTGTGGCGAAAGGAGGAGCTGGGGATGGAGGAGGGTAATTTGCTCGCAGTTGTGCATCTAATTTGCTCGCGAGTTGGTGAACATACATCAATTCTTACAAAACTAAACATACACCCGGGACACCACGGTGTGTAAGTGACTGATGTTCTCACTCATATTAAATAACCCAGTGTCACTGCATGTGCAGAACAAAGAGACACCGGAGATCTCACCTGCGTGCAGCGTCAGCAGCGTTTTGTATAAGTGGTTGTAGAATTTCAAAGGGTCGATGTTGAGGACGTCACCTGTTGCAAACAGAGATGTATTTTAGCTCAGCGAGGACAAGATGTTTCCAGAAACCAGAGCTGTGGCGGCACTGACCTTGTCCTGAGAGGATGTGGAAGGAGGTGAGGATGCAGTGAAGGCTCTCGCGATACGTCAGATCCTGAGAGAAACAAAACGCTGAGATGTTAATGCGTGAAATGTGACGTGAAGCAGGCGGTCCTGGCAGAAACACTTACACCTGATGTGATGAGGCCGTACAGCACCGCCAACAAATCATCGAAGAACTCCAAGTTTATCAAATGAGCAAACCTGCAGGACACAGTTTGAACCGTGTTAATCAAGAACACAGAGGAATACTGACCAGAACGCTTTATTACAGTGTAATAACACTATAATAAAGCAGTTACACACATCATGTGGCTCTTACTTTGCAAGACCTTCTAAAACGGAGGGCAGTAAGATGGACTTCTGAGCTTTCTTCAGTATTCTGAAGTAGGTGAGAAACACAATGTTCAGCGTCTCTGTGTGCTGGAATCAAACGATGGGCGAAAGTGAATATACATTACATAAGGTCCTGAAATAGCACATTCATACACATGCTCTCCATCGACTGTAGTAAGACTCACCAATTTAATTTTCTTGTCCTTGCTCTCTGAAGCCTCAGCTTCTAGAAGCTCTTTCTGTAGCTTCTCCTCTGCTTTCTTCCACTGTTGAGGACAAGAAGATTTGATCAAGGTCACAAAACAGAAAAAATTATATGTATAAGTATACTAGTTTTGCAAAGCTTTGCATTTACAGAAATGAATTAAAATTTTAATTATATTCCAATAGAAAACTTATTGTAATATTTCACAATATTACTGTTTTTACTGTACCTTGGTGAGCAGAAGAGACTACTTATTGACCCCTAACTTTTGAAAGGTAGTGTATATATATATACACAAAGCATGTGTCCAGTGAACACGGACTCATATCACTGCACAACTTTAAATCATGACATTTATGTGAAATAAGATTCAGCCCAGTTCAAACCTTCCGCTGCATCCTGGACAAATTTGTCCGCTTCTCCTTGAAGGACATGAACTTCTTTTTTGGCGCAGTATCTTCTGTATCTTTCTTCATTTCCACTTCTTTTATTCTCAGACAGTGAAGACAGTTCAGCACCTGTGCGTTCACAGCACAACACACCAGTAAAAAAATCAGCCATTCAAAACATCTGCATCAAGATGCTATAAATCATCACAACTTAACGCATGGCTAAAGTCACAGTTTAGCAATGATACTGTGACCCTTGCAGAGTTTGTTTGACGCGAGTCAATAAAATCAGAGAATTGATCAGAAGTACAGCCTTCATGTACTATAGTAACTTTCCTTTCTGTTTGATCTAGTATGGTGCTGATGTGTAGTGTGTGTGTGTGTGACCCTGGAGCACAAAACCAGTCTTAAGTCGCTGGGGTATATTTTTAGCAATAGCCAAAAATACAATTGTAGATTGGCTCAGAGAGGAGCGTTTGTTCCTTTTATGCCAAGAACTCTAGGATATTAAAGTAAGAATTCATGCTGCTGATTGCATATTTGTAAATTCCAACCATACTTAAATAAACTAATTTTTCTGTGATTAGTCACATGCCATTGCTAAAACTTTCAGAATGTGTATTTGTTTTTCAACATTTTGATTTTTTTGCACCCTCTGATTCCAGATTTTTAAATGTTTGTAGTCTCGGGGGGACACAAAGTTGGTCCTATTCAACAATACCTACATCAATTGCAACGCTAGTATGTCTTCAGCTTTCCCCGATGATGAACTGAAATCCCATTTCAAAAATGTATCCTTATGACTGGTTTTGTGGTCCAGGGTCACATACATACATACATACATCTGTATATTTATATATCTCCACACATACATAAATACATATTATTTGCGTTACACTTGAAAACTCTAGACCGGCGTTAATAAAGCTAACAAAGACTAAAACCATTAAAAAAAACATACCATTACTTGACAAACACTTAAAAAATAAATACAATTAAACTTCAAAATAAAACTCATTAATCAACCTTAATACAAAAACCTTAAACTTATTTGAGCTACTTTTCAAGCCAACATCTCATTTTCATTTGGTTTAACTGAAATTAAATAACAAAATTACTATAATTTTAACTAAAATTATTATGAAAACAGTAAAAATAACATGAAAAAAGTAATTAAAAACATTAACAATAAATGTGGTAACAGGACTCTATAAACTTCTTTTAATATGTCTACATCGATTGTTATTCATATTAACTACATAATAAAAAACAATAAAAATACTACTACTAATAATAATGACACTAACCAAACAAATAATAAATAGAAAAAGTCCAAATCTGACCATGTTCTTTTTAAAAAGCAAACTGAACATTCCAATCAAATAATTCTCTGTAATGAATGTTTCTTCGGGGGGTTTTTCATACATTTTTTGCTGTTGTTTTACTGCATCGACAGAGTGAGAACCGGAAACTTGTTGGAACCCGTGTTAACACAGCGTAGTGATGGTTGTAGCCGGTCGCGGGTTGACCTTGTACTCTCCGTGGCCCTTGACCATGGGAAGGGGACACTGCGATGACTTCCGCCACCGCTGAATGAGGGGCCATGACCCAGTTTATCCTGCTCAGCCAGTTCGCTCCCCTGACCTTCTTCACAACACATTCAGTGACAACCCATGAGCAACAAATGACTAACACTCTAATGATGAGCAAAATCTCCAAATGTGAAGTCTTTCCAGCAAATTCGCAGCAGACGGAACTTCGTGTTCGGGGTCGCTCAATCGGATGGTGCAACACACCATGACTACGAGTGTGTTGTTGTGTGAAAGATTGAAGTGTGGCAGAGCTAGGACAACAAGATGACTCAGTCGTCCGACCAGAGATGCAGCAGATCGCACCTGCTGGCCACGTTCAGCAGACCGTTAGACTCTGGAGACACGGCATACCTTCGTCTTCTGCTTCGTTCTGCTGAATGCCAGCGAAACCAGTCCCAAGCAATCAGATGGTCGTATTAGAACGAATGGGCCTGAAGGGAAGCTAAGAGCACCGGGCACTTGCGACCTTTGTCGCTGTCTGTTCCAGATCTTCCAACAGCAAAAAACTTATATGGGCTGACGATACCCTCACTCAAAAACTCACGCAGTCTGCAGCGGTCTCTTTTTTTTTCACCTGGCGAGAACACTAAATGCTTCCATTGGGTCAAGTTTTTTCTTGCATTTTTAAATAGTGTTTATATCCGTGGGTGTTGGGATCCAGCGTATCCAAGAGTTCACTTCTGCTAGCATGTTTTCACTGCTCCATGTTTTAAAACAACAGGTCATTTTTCTGCTGCTGGGTGCAATTCTCAACTCTGCTGCGCTTCTCAGACTGAATAAATCATAACCTTTCCAAAATAAAACCTTCAGCGGGCTGCCACACCCCCCCCCCGCCCGCCTCCAAAGGCTACATACAAAAAACCGCATATAATTGGCAGCACATATCACACGGATGTCTATACTCCAGGAATCAAGTCAGCTCAGAGTACACGACATTATCCAGGTATCTGCAGTTGGTTTAAAAATCATATTTATCACGTGCACAATGTAAATTCAATCTACGTGTAAACAAATCCAAATCAATCTCAACAAACAAACAAGCTGTCAGAGACTTTGCAAACTGTAACTGGCAACACATGTAAAATTCATAATTTTTATATCTATATAGTATCATATTATTGACGATAGTATCTTGGTAGTGGTCCAATATATCAATACACACATATTAGAGAATGACTGATATTGGATTTTGCCCATACAATAATAATTTGTTTAAAGAAAGACAAAAAACTATTATAATTTCTATACAATATTATAATAGCGTTCAATAACAGCAGCCCAGGAAGAAGCTTCAAGGGTTTACCTTAACCTAAATGCTAAATACAGTTTAGTACGCACCCAAAAATATCAATAATAACCAGAAAAAAAGCATCTGAAGGACAATGAGGGACATTTATTTTGAAATGCCTATGCTTTAAAATTTCTAGCTGCTCACTCAGAAAGAGATTAAAAATATGCCTTCTTACAACCAAGTACAATATATTACAATATAAACACCATAAAGTAAAGAACGCAATTCATCAGCAGTAGTTCATAAATTTGCTCTGAATGTGCAATAGTGCTGCAGTGTGACTTTATTAAACTTAATAATTTCCTTTTTTTGCAATTCTTTTTTTCCTTCTTCAAATTTAAGACCTCCTAAAACCATAATTTGAGATGTTTTTTTTTATGTTTTATGACTTTTCGGACATGTGGGAGGGGAGCCCAAAATGTTGGCCAGAAATGTGATAATATATTCATCTGTCTGCCATCAGAAATCCAAGCAGTTCCTGGGTGTTCTTGCAGCTCAGTTTCAAGAAAAGCTGTTTAGGACTAAAGCTGAAGTTGCTCTAATAGCTTCAGCACATTTTCATAGTGCACTGATCTCTTTTATGCACAAAAAATCTAATTTAACAGTGGGGCACTGCACCTTTGTAGCTTTCTCCTCTTCCGTCAGCGGTCGGATTCGATACGACGGCACAATGTCCTTAAACACCTCCAGGAGGATCCCCACCGACCAGGGACTTTGCTGCCGATGCGCGGCGTCGTTGCACTGGGGTCCGGTCCTCCTATCCATCAATGGCCCTCACTTCTCTGTTCGCTTCTTGATCTTACACACCACGTGACCGTCATCATACGTTGCGACAATAATCCAGAAGATGATTGTGAAAGGCTGTCTTACATTGACATGTGGATCTGCGAGTACTGCAGACGACAGACATCTTGCGATGCGCAGTTTCTTCTCCGTCAGTCTCTCAGTGCGAAGCTCTAGTTGCTCCTGAGGAGTTAACAATGGAACGCTCTCGGGTTCCTCCTCTGATATTATTAAAACAAAATCAAATATATATATATGTCTAATACTTGTAATAAAAAAATGCATGTCATGTGACCATAACCATTGTCAGAGAACAATGAACATGCAAATGTGTAGCTAAATTATAAAAATATTAACTAATAGTTTGCGTCAAAAAGATTCGAGTTTGGAAATTTCTCCTAAAACATTACGTTGCAACAAAACTATCTTAGGGTGCTTTCACACTTGGTTCGCTTGCCTGGTCCGAACCTGAGTTCGATTGCTCCCCCTCCCCCTGCCCCCGCTGGACTGCGTTCACATTATTTTATTTGGGTCCCACCTCGTCTGGGCAGGACGCCGGTTCATATTGCGGTCATCCACTCCGCAGCCTGTTGTACACCCGTATTGCTTAGTACGATGGCGTCCAATGCATTACTTGCCTCTCTGGTGACTTTATATAGTTTCACCGTCTTTGAACCGTTCGTGTTGTTTACAAGCTTCAGTACACGACTTACGTCATATGTTTCTACTAATGACTGTCAATGCTCAGGCAGCGTTCACTTCCGCGCTTTGGTACTAGTGGTCGCGGACCGACTATATCCGGACATTTTTTAAATATCGCATCGCCGATATTTTTCTGTTTGGGTCCGATGCCGTCCGTTTTTATTTTGACGTGTTTGACAGCGGCAGCGCCTGAGCACACAGTGCTCAAATTGTCCCTCTTGTTCGCGTGTCACGGTCAATAAGTTGCCCTTCTAAAAAAAACCGAGAGATTCTGGCCTAATAAGTCCTCTAGAACGGGTTTTAACACAAGGATGTGTCATGATTATACAAAAAGATCGTCACTAGCGATTGCTTATATATTATTTATTAAATAGAAGGCAAACCATTGATAATAACTGTCATTGTTTGCCGTCAGCATTTATTCCTCTTAAAAAACAAATCTTTGAATGTCGAACTAAAACGCGTCTACTTCAAAAACTTGCAGACCTTATGCCGAGTTCACACTGCACGATTTTTAAACTCGTCGGATCGCCGTTGTTTTCACACTGCATGACTATCTGGGGTAGCATTCAGTTTCTGCTGTGTTCACATTGCACGATGGATCTGCGACAGGGTTTCACACTGCATGACTTCACAATAGGAAAAATCGCAACCGCACTTTCACAACAAAACACACTCTGAAGTTATAAGGAAACATAACGCGAGAACCGCGAAGTAGCGTGTCAGACCGCAATTTCTCACAGCGAGGCCTGTAATTATACTTAAAAACAAATATATAACCCGCAAATTGTCATGCGGCTGATTCTCGGCTACAAGGAGAGCAAAAACGATTAGGCAGGAGGGAGATGCAGGAACATGATTGGTTGTTCTGCAAGAGAGTTGGAGCTAAATCATTTAGCAGTAACTGTTATGACTCGATTGTTGTTGGCTGTATCAAGGCAATGTTTGTGTGCTTGTTTCGTTCTGTATGATCCAGTCATTGTTCATGTATCGATATCTATTAAATACTTGATAGTCTGGTCTAGATAACTCCGCCCGACTTGCCCGTGCCCTGTACTGGTCTCTCATTGCTGGGGTCATCGCCGATGTGCTTGGTTTTTTTCAGGTCAGAACATCTATGTCAACAGCTTGGATCGTCATGAATCGCGACGAAGCTCCATTTTTAGGCTCGGCCAAAATTTCGGCACGTTGCGCTCGGCGATGCGGTCGGGAGTTCTCTCGAACGATCGCGTCGATCGTTTGAATACAAGTCTCACAGCTCGCGTATTGCTCATCGTATCGCGTAACGAGTCAAGGACCAGTGATATATGGCCTGTCGCGACTTCCGGGCATGTTTTATGTCTGTGCGATGTGGTCGCAAACACCTGTCCGGCGAGTGAAAATCAGGCTACTATCTGCATTGTGAACTCGGCATTAGTCATATCCGTGTTGAGATCTTGTGAAATGTGCATTTGTATCCTGCATGATCGCGTGTTCTCTGCGTGACGGTCAGTCCGTGCGAACTTAATGTGGACAGGAGATGTCAGCCTCACTGGAGATGCGCGATCGACAAACTTTAAACTCGTGATTTTAAATTATGCTGCGCTTTATGCTTTTGCCCACTGTCATATTCATGTAATTTTGTATGTGTTTGTATTTGTGCTGTATGTAAAATGAGTGTTACCGTGACTTTATTTGAAAAAACATGATTAATGCACACAAACTTCCCAGAATAATAAGTGCTCTGTTGCTTACAGTTTACTTCCTTTTTAATTAATTTTTTGATTAAATATTTGATTTATGTGTGTTAATAAATCGTGTCATCTAAAGTTATACTTAGGTTTATGCATAACCATTTATTTGTTTATCAATTTCAAATTATTTCAATTTCCTTATTTCTTTAAATAACATAACTGTATAGTCGGCCACCCTGCTTCCAAGATATCATGCATACCGTACTGTCACAAAATCACCATACGCGGTACTCCAGAACAATATTTGGTATCGTTGCGTTCACATCAACAGCGACCGACTGGCAGCATTCAACAAACGAACCGTAACCCCAGACCAACCCTTTTTAAGCAGGCACTTGGGTTATCGGTTGCAGTTCGGAAGCCGCGGTGACTCACACTCATCAAAACCTGAACCTGAACTCATGGACGGTGCCAACGAAACTCGGCACCGGGCGCACAAAAGCGTTAGTGTGAAAGCACCCTTAAAAACACCCTTTGAGATTAAAGCCATTTCAAGGTTGCATTTGAAAAAAATACATGGAAATCCACACCAACCTTTATTTACTCACCTCCTTGGTATGCGAGACGTCGGTTTCCCTCCCTCTTCCTCTGCCTCCGGCACAACTAGAGGAAACAATCGGCCAGTTAATCCCAAATCCTCCCCAGCAGTCACGTGACATTCATAGTGAATCCACACACACCGGGGGCTGTGTGACCATCAGGGTTTCTCCATGCTCTGAGGGATCAGGCCGCTCTTGTCTTTGATGGGCAGCAGATGAATGAGTTCTTTCTCTTCCTCCTGCTGCATCTTCCTGGGCATCTTCTCATACTTCTTCACCTGCTGCTCGGACTTGCGCTTTTTGGCATGTACTGGAGCGCTACAAAAGAAAAGAGGAGGAAATATGATCACACAACAGACAATATCAGCGGATGACTGTGTATAGAGTGATTAACAAGCGCCGAAGTGTGCTGCTGCCGCTGCTTACCAGGATGAGATGTCTCGAGTCAGAAAGGAAGCTTTCTTTGCCATGGCTCTGATCTGTTCGAGGTCATCCTCATCCATCATGTCTACAGGCAGAGACTCCAGGAACTCCTCCTCGTCCTCCTCTTCTTCCCCTTCTGTTATGATACATCAACATTACAAAACTATCCTAATACACAGCATGAGAGTTCATATGAAACGCTTTCTCTCACCTGGTCTCTTCTTATAGCGCTCCAGGGGTTTGAGGGTCTTATGGGAGACATCTGTAATGGCTTGCCGAAGTTTCCTATGTTCTTTGCGTTGTTTCTTAGCTGAGCTCTGTTGCTTAAACTGCCGATTCTTCTGTTTGTTTTCCAGCTTCAGATTGCTGGTTTTCAGTAATTTTCTGAAGCTAGGCTTCTTTTTCTTGTTCCTTTTGGAAGCCTTGTGTGAAAGATGCATAAAAGCACAGCTAAATAATGCATGCTAGTGTATGCTACAATTATACATAAGACATAACGTCTTTACATGACAGATGAAGCAAAACAGAATTCAGAGGCTGCTGGCTTGCATAATATCCAGTGTTGGGGAAAGTTACTTTTAAAAGTAATGCATTACAATATTGCGTTACTCCATAAAAAAGTAACTAATTACGTTACTTAGTTACTTTTTATGGAAAGTAGTGCATTACGTTACTTTTGCGTTACTTTTTAAATCTGGACAGGGCTTGCTTGTTTGTTTTTAAAATAAAAAAGTTCTATTTTTGGCAAATATAAAAGCCTTTTCACACCAAAAGTGAAATGAATAAGCCTCAGGCTGAAGGAAATGTAAATGTACGTCTGTACAGTAGAATGCAGAAGAAGACATTTCAACACACTTCAGCAATAAAAAAAGACACAAATGTTCGTCTAGAGTAATTTGTGCTTATTACTACAGTTGAACTGGATCATCGAAGGTCAAAAGCAAAGACATCGGTTAATAGAATGGGATTAAATACATAAAGTATATTTGTGTTGTTTAACATTTAATTATTGCAGGTTTGCGTCATATTCTGATTTGCATTATTTGTATTCATTTTGAGGAATACTGAATCTGTGTGCTTTTTTGTGTGTGTGTGTGAGTGAGATGAATTAATGCATATTCATATTTATTTTAGAACTACAGTAACATCTGATTTCTCTCAACATGGGGACAGGAGAGCTGTCAATCAATAAATTGGAAAAAAAAGTAACTTGCGTTACTTTACTAGTTACTTGAAAAAAGTAATCTGATTACATAACTCGCGTTACTTGTAACGCGTCCCCCCCAACACTGAAAATAGTACAGTATAATGAAACAATTGAAAAGTGTAGTTTGATACAATACTGTAGGGATTACACTAGTACAGTATGATAAACTGTAAAAGTTAGACTAGTATTGACGAGCCAAAATTTTGACTAATACATAAAAACAAGGGTTGTTCAATCTCAAGTGAGACTCTTAAACACTCATTTAAATGTAACGTTATGTGAAGCAGCGAAACATGGCTAACAGAAGCTGGAGATATTCACCCGCGCTTTCGTTTGTTTACATATTAACTTACCGGGCCCATGTTGATCTGTGATTCGACTCAACTGTCGAAGACGCTTCAAATGTGTAAATCAGTTGAATCCAAAACCAAAAAGAGTGTAAGTATGCACTCTTCACACACGCACCACATGGACAGGAAGTAAACTAAGGGAGATGCTACATGAATGGAGACAAACGTTACGCTGCCTTTGAGCGCCACCTTGTGATCCGGAGGAACGAACACACTGAGAAGACGTCCAACTCTTCGATCAAAATAACAATTATTATAAGCTGCTTCCAGTCATTTATTTTCATTATTTATTTATTTTTAAGCAGCTGAAAAATGTAATGCCTTAAAGCTCTCTGAATTACAAATTGCTGTTGGGTTGATTACTTCAAATAGTTAAAAATTACAACTATCATTAATATTTTTTTTTCTATAGGTATACTGTACATATACTGTATGAAGAACAAAAGCAAGTCACAACTAATTAAAAAAAGATACAACAACTATAATAGTAGTTTTAGATTTATTTACACATTTGAATTTTGTGGTGTCCAACATGTCACCTATTTACAATCGATTTTCACTGAAGTATGAAAACTGTACAATAAAACCAGGAGTGTGTAGAAAACAAACCAAGAATTAATGACACAATTTACATTTTTCCATCGAGATACATCATTACCAAATCAAAAAATGTTTTGAGACCCAATATTTACACATATTGGGTTCAAATCCATGATAAACAATGCATTTGGTCAAATAATCGAACAGAAATCAAACCGAGAAAAATTACACATTTTATTATTACACCACACATTCTTATAACTGAACTGGCAAATGTCAGCTCATTTTAGAATTTGTACCTTAAGTACACAAATCTCGTAATGCATTCTTCACATACTGTCTTACTAGCATTAATAACATTTAGATTCAAACTTAGGCTAGAATGGCTGCAAAACGATTAATCGCATTCAAGTTTGTTTAACACACTCAGGCAGTGTGGACTTCGTGTATAAGCTTATATAATAAACACCCTTACTGTGTATATAGAATCTAAAAATGTTAGATTCTTAGATATCAAATATTTATATTATTATACCGAATTATATAAAAGTATAAATATATACATACATACACATAATTTTTTTAATATACGTAATAATATAGTGTGTTGAATTTCTATACAGTCATACATACCACAGTCACACCCACACTATACATAGTATTACTAATGCATAAACCCTTATTATTTTGAATCCGATTAATCGCAATTAATCGTTTTGCAGCCCTAGGCTACATATTAGTGTTTTAAAAGAAGAAATTAAAGTAGCACAATAGGACTATGAAACGCAAATAATTCTTCGGCAAGAAGCAGCAAATGTCTGCTTCAAATATCTCAACACACTATATGCATTATTCCTGAATTATTAACTGCATCTGACATATTCTATTGCACTTTATTAAGGTCTTGTTCTACAAAACAAAACCGCTTAAAAAAAATTACATTTTTTAAAATCTCAGAACCTTGCTATTCTATTATTAAAATCTCAAGTGCATTAAACAGGCTCTGAATGAACATGCTTCAGCATACAAAATGAGTTAATGAGTATGTCAGCACACGTCAAATGCACCAGTTCTCGCCATAAGGAGGAATATTAAGAGAAAGCCTGATGCTGGTATCCAGTACAGTACATGACTAAGCTGGTGGAATATTTTCTCATAAAAGGCTTATATTTTGAACTCATACAAATGTGTAACTTCAGTAATACTGGCACGGTTACAAAGAAATCAAGTTTCAAGCTTTTTCTTCATTTCATTTCTTTGAGCTCGTTTTAGACAATCCTCTCTTCTAATCGAGAGTTAAAGCCAACTGGAAATATAAAAATGGTGAGAGTTCAAGAGTTTTTCACTGTAGGACTGCTGCTTTTTTCCATTTCTTTATCCTTTAGGAGGGCATTAAACACCTGATGAAGAGAAAGAGACGAGATTAACAGAAATGTTAAAGGAATAGTTCCTCAATGGATCCTCTGCAGTGAATGGGTGCCGTCAGAATGAGAGTCCAAACAGCTGATAAAAACATCACAATAATCCACAAGTAATCCATGCAATTCCAATCTTGTGAAGTGAAAACAGGGGATGGACTTTTTTCATTGGAGGAAGCGTTACTATGCATTATGGACTGGTATTTTGGCCCGGGAAGCATGGGTTTGGTCACGTATTAACACACGAGCATTTACTGTCATGGGATTTGTGGCTTCACAGGATGTTGTGACATTGAATGGACCTAGAAGTGCAGGGTGTGGCATTACTTGTGGATTATTGTGATGTTTTTACAGCTGTTTGGACTCTCATTCTGAGCGGCATGCCATTCACTGTTCAAGGATCCACTGGTGAGCTAAGTGGTGATGGACATCCAAAGCTTCGTAATCTGTTCGGTCACCTACATCTTGGATGGCCTGAAGATGAACAGATTTCCAACACATTTTCATTTTTTGGGTGAACACCACACAAATCACAATGTTCTGTAGAAGAATAAAGTTCCCTGTAGTGTGAGCTATGCTCAGACTAAAGGGCTAGTTTACCGATAGTATGAAAGTTCTGCCCAAATTCATTTGAATAGATATCTAATAATAGAAGTTATGCAAAAGAATCTTTGAAGAGAACAAAATGTATCAGGACGTGTATTTGCATTTAATTTCCTGCCTGCATTTCCCTCACAAACAAACAAACTCCACAGGTTGATCGCTGTAACAGCGCACACAGGAAATGACCTGTATCCACTTCCTGTTGCCGCTGATCATCTGAGTGTTGGCGATGCAGCTGAAAAGGCGTTCGGACAGCATGTCCTCTGGGAGTCTGGTCAGGAACTGAGCGATGTGGATGAAGTCCATCTGCAGGAGCACTTCCTCGTAGAGCCGCAGAATCCCAAGCCCCGTGCGGAACAGGAACTCCTCCCCGTCTCTGCAGAACACGTCCCACACCCGACACGCCACATCCAGCGGCAGGGACTTAGTGTAGAGGGTGAAGATCCTGTAAACACAGATTTGGGAATGAAAAAGACTTTGAATGGAACGTAGCTTCAGGATCTACACCTAAATGTCATGCGCTTACTCAGATTTACACATCGCAATTAGTTTTCGGGCCTCATTTGATCGTTTTTAAGATTTGTAAGAAGTGCTTTTCTTCATCAGAAGGTTCTTCATGTACTCACCAGTCTATGAGATACAGGTCAGGCGTGAGGTTGGAACTCTTGAAGTGATTAAAAAGTCTCGGGAGGTTTTCCTCGAAAAACACCTCAAATGCTGCAAAGTACTTCAGCATCTAACAAGAAAGAGACACAAAATTAAAACATCTTACAAATTCATGCAGAAGCAGTATGTGTCAAAATTCACTCAATCAATCCACCCAGAAATAAACTATGCTGGCATTTAAAAAGCAATTCTGCTGATTTGCAATAAAGGCCTAATATTACCTAATTTGATCAAAAACATCAATATTCAAAATATCAATAAAAACTTTCCATCACATACAGTTTTTTCTCCACAAAATAAAATTTTAACGTGTGTCCATTGTCTTCAATGCACGTACCAAATAGAAAAGCTCAAATGCAAATGACACAAAAAAAAATCTCAATTATAAGTTGACAATGTAGTCAAAAAGTGTCAATTAACAATTAACAGCAAAGAAGTGAAAAAATGGGGATAATATAGGCATACAGCTGGGTCCTATCAGAATCCTTCGAACATGTCTAAATCATCTGGACATTGACAACATTTGTAAACTCGTCTCAGAGGAAGATAGTATTGTCTTTGTGCATCCCAACACCGAATATGACGCGTAACGCGAACCACTAAAGGGAATAATACAGATGGGAGGAAAATATATATTCACATCTTTCTTTCCTCGCAGTTATAATTGGGTAATTATAACTACATACTCTATTTCATATAATATATATACATCCCCAAGGGGGGGGGGGGGGGGAGGGGGGGCCAGCCGCCCCCCCCCCCTATTCTACCTGGCATTGAACTGGCAATCATCGCTTTAGTTTCACTTCACTTTCGAGAGTCGCACGTTTACTCTGTTTATACTATGGAGGTCGGGCAGGTACTTGCCACACATTTTACCATATTAATGTTTGTCCTGTACTGAGGATCATCAGCTCTCCTTACCTGTTTATTTTCAAGTGAAATTTTAATGTACTGTAATGCAACAGGCAACCATACACCGTGTCTACACCGGACGCGACAGTTGTCACACCGCGCCGCAACAGCTAAAGTCTGTCTACACTGGACTCGGAACCCCACAAAGTCGACATGGGCCCCCAGTTGACGAAATCATTTGGGATGGAATTTGTGTCAGCACGTCATAAATAGAACCCGGCAGTAGTTTTCTGTCGGGGATTTGTCATGTCGCGCCACATTCAGTGTAGACAGCATCACTGATTATAATGCGTTCTATGACTTGATCTATACATGTTACTGTGCATCGTCTATTACATTAAGATCGCAGTGGTTCTATATTGATTTTGTTCTCGCGCCGCTCCACTCGCGCGATTCCAGTTGTAAAACGGTGTTTTTCCTTATAAGGTTCATGCTGACTATCCACAAGAGAAGCGAGTACCCCCCCTAACTCCACCTCCACACCCCTCCCCCCGCTCGCCCCCGCCGATGTCATCGTCCATTGCGATGTTTCACTGTAGACATCGTCCAATGCCAATTTTGTAGACATTGCCCAACCCTAATTTCAAATGTATCATATTTTATGAGAAAGTATGACATGCTAGAGCTAAACAGGCAATTGTTTTGGAATCAGAAAAAAACGGTTATAAAAGCAGTAAGCAGCATTTTAGTAAGAAACGAGCATTGGGTTTCATTCGACAAATATGATGCAGGGGCCAGGGCAGTGTTATGTCTTGTCCCTCAGTTTAATATCTGTAAAGATGCGGTCGACAGAGCTCGACTTGTTTTGAACCTGAAACATTCCAATCAAATGATGCGTGTGGAGGGACAGTACCAGCTCATGGTCCACTCTGAAGAAAACCATCTGACAGGGTTTGTTGAGGAGATTGGCGAAGGCGATGAAAGCGTCAGCCTCCTCCAGGTTGAGAATCAACACAGCAGCTATGAAGGACATTCCCTGAACCTGCAGCCAAAACAGAGACATTTCTACTGGCTGTAATGAGGAGAGACCCTTTGAATAAGGTACGGGATTAAACTAGAAGAATTCTAACCCTTTTATAACGCACAAATTTAGAAACAGCCATGCTTTATTTAACTCACATTTGCAGTTTTGCTTTTTTTACACTACCGATCAAAGGTTCGGGGTCAGTAAAAATGTAATCTCTTTATTCATCAAGCACGCAGAAATTTATCAAAAGTGACAGTAAAGATATTCATAATGTTACAAAGGATTTCAGTTTCAAATGAATTCTGTTCATTTGAAGTGTCTATTAAATCAAAGATTCCTGAAAAAAATTCAAAGTATAATTGTTTCCACAAAAATATGATGCAGCACAACTGTTTTCAACATTGATAGCAATAAAATGTTTCCTAAGCAGCAAAGCAGCATATTAGAATGATTTCTGAAGGATCATGTGACACTAAAGACTGGAGTAATGATGCTAAAATCAGTTTGGATCAAGAGCGCAATACATTACATTTTAGAATACATTACAAAATATATTAGAATATATTATTATTGTGAGTTGTAATAATATTAAAATTTTTTGTTTTTGATTGGCGCTGGATGCGCATAGCCCTGGCAGCTTTGGTGAGCATAAGAAACTTTTTACAAAAATAATAATTAATAAAAATCTCACCAACCCCAAACTTAAAAGATATGGATCACCTGATTAAATACAGCTATC
Source organism: Sinocyclocheilus anophthalmus (assembly GCA_018155175.1). NCBI lineage: Eukaryota > Metazoa > Chordata > Actinopteri > Cypriniformes > Cyprinidae > Sinocyclocheilus > Sinocyclocheilus anophthalmus. Next base: position 540,505 of record JADLZN010008166.1, on the reverse strand, counting down.
CTATCCAGGTTTATGATAGTTCAAGCATTTTTGACATTGCTAACACATGAAACTGCTCAAAGGAAATGTTTTTATATGCAAATGTGAAACAATAGAGGAACGCATAAGATCTTTGTAAATATTCGCTCACTGTTATATGGTTCATTGTTTGTTATTTGACCCTTGTAAATGATCACTCACATATCCCACGTCAGGTCTGTAGCAAGTGTAAGCGCCCAGAAGGCTGTGCAGGAGATCATGGTACGGCCCACCCTAACACAAGAGAGAGCAACAGTAGTCATTAATAATATTTACAGTTATACTGATACCATAACAGTGACAGGAAGAGTGCGAACAGTACCTTCTGGAAGATGAAGAGCGGTGGAAATGTGCGTGAGATGTCCAGTTTGATCAGATCCAGACTGGACTCGCGGTCAGCACTGTCTGCTGTAACAACCACAACATTACTCGAAAATATCATGTCATATCTGAAGTATTTGCACATTCTGTTCCATATCTATTGCTCCTATATCTACATCACAATCGTCCTGTGATACTCTACAGTGGATAAACAGGCGCGTCTGGTGTTTTTAGTCTCCGAGGATCTGCTCAAGTGTACTGCTGGAGGCTAACATCGGCCAAAACAGTCTGAGTGCTGTGATGAGGGCCAGATGTGAAAGTGAGGATGTGTTTGTGTTCAAACTTTATGAAAAAACAGCTTTATTAACAGATTCATTGAGACACATCAATGAATGAAGCGCTGAGGCTAATAAAACAGCATTTTATAGAGTACATGGCTGGAAGGCATAGTAGAAAACAAAAACAAGAATTAGCATGTGATTAGCAAGACTGGGCTTGCAGCACATTTCAATAAAATGAGGCGACCGGGGAGAACTGAAAGTCAGACGCTCGCATACAGTACACACACACACACACACACACACACACACACACACACACACCAGCATTGCATTTCCTCACCAGAACTTCTATGAGACCAAGACCAAAACTGAATGAAATTTGGTCAGTTTGCATTACTATGGGGCATAGGTTGATTGTATATGCCCAACCATTCAATTTCAGACTGATTCGCTAAGTAAACATTCAAATTGTGAATTAGCTCATCGGATTCATTGAACCTGACCAATAAACTTCAGTAAGACTGAGTGTTAAAACCCATTCAAATTTAGAATGATTCGATAATAAACCATTTTGACCGAATTGTGAATCAGCTCAACAGATTCATTGAACCAACTGAGAATTCGTCAGTTTACAATTACAGGATAAGCAGAGTGAAAACCCATTCGAACCACACATTTTTGCCAGTTTACAGTTACTAGAATGGCTAATGGATCATTTGGGGTGCTTTCACACTAACACCTTTGGTGCGCACCCGTCAGAGTTCAGTTCGTTTGGATGATGTGAACGCTGTCTTCCGAACTCGGGTGCGCACCCGCAAACCATACCCGAGTCTGCTTAAAAAGGGTGGTCTGGGGTACGGTTCATTTGAACTCATGGTACGGTTCGCTGCTGATGTGAACGCAATCGTACCAAATCGCGGAAGTGAACCGCTACTAATGACGTATTATTTGATAAAAATATGTGTTTGTGTGTGTGTTTCTCTCACTTTCCTGATGAGCGTGACTGATGCGCTGCACGCAGTGAGCTGTATGTTCTATTTCTGTTTGCCTTCAGCGCTATTTAGAGCATTTGTAGTACATTCGTAAGACAGATGTAAGTGCCGTTATGTACTGAAGCTTTGGAAACAAAACCAATGGTTCAAAAACATAAATATATTAAAATGAAGAGAGCAACTATGCATTTTGCTGCCTTCTCCTGCGCCGTCGTTACTAAGCAAGGTGGCTTGATGACGCAAACGAACCGCGGTTCAGACCCAGATAAAATAATATGAACGCAGTACAGCGGGGCAGGGGGAAGGGGGGAGCAATCGAACTCGGGTTCGGACCAGGCAAATGAACCAAGTGTGAAAGCACCCTTAGACTGACTTGCGAATTGGTAAAACTAATTCATTAAACCAATTTCTGTCAGTTTGCATTTACTGGCGTATAAGCAGTGTATTGTTAAAAAAACATTCAAATCCAGGCTGATTCGCAAGTGAATCATTCAGAACGAACTATGAATCAGCTCAACTGATTCACTGAACCAATTCAAACTCAGACTTATTCACTGTGAATTTTTCCAACTGATTCACTGAATTGGAAACTGACAGAAATTGTACTGATTCACTGAATCAGTACAGATTTTGTCCATTTGCGATTACTGGATAAAAATAGTAGATTGTTAAAAACAATTCAAATTAAAGCTGATTCACTAATGAATTATTCAGACTGAATTTGAAGCTCGACTGATTCATTAAACCAATCAAGATTTTGTCAGTTTACAATAACTGGATAAACATAGCAGGTACTAGATTGGCTAAAGGATCATTCTGATTGAATTGAGAATTGGTTCAACTGATTCATTAAACCAATTTCTGTCAGTTTCCAATTACTTGAAAACCATTCAAATTCAGACTGATTCGCTAGTGAACCATTCTGACAAAATTGTGAATCGCCTCAACTGATTCACTGAACCAATTGAGATTTTGTCTTGTTGCGATTACTAGATAAGCATAGTGGATTGTTAAAACCCATTCAAACTCAGACTGATTCGCTTATGAAACATACAGACAGAATTGTGAATTGGCTTAACTGATTCACTGAACCAACTGAGATTTTGTCAAGTTGGGTAAGCATAGTTGACTGTTAAAACCCATTTAAATTCAGGCCTATTCGCTAACGAATCATTCAGATCGAATTGTGAATTAGTTTGAGTGACTGGCATGTCTAAATGCTCCAGTGGGCTGTGCGAGAGATGACAGACGTACCATCTGACTCCATCTCACTGCCGGTCTCTCTGAAGCTCTTCCAGCGCTCTTTGGCCCGCGAGAGAAAGATCTCGTACAAATCTGAGAGGAACAGAAAGGAGACAGGGTTACAATTCTCAGACGGTATATCACAGCTTTAATCATAAAACCTTAAAAAGGCAGATGAAATATCTGGTCTGTACGTTCGATTTAGCTTAGACTTTCACTTCTGAAGATCCTAAATGCAGAAATCTTTTTCTTTTGGGAGTGTCAGAAATAAACTCATCCAAATTTCATTACAAAGGTTTCAAAATCGCTTCAGGCCGACCTGCACAGTGCAGTCTTGCATTCATTCATGTGAATACTGCATGATGACACACTTCAGACAGAATGTTTGCCCAAAAGGTTTAGTTAATCCTGGGCTTAACCGCTTCACTGACACATGAAAGAGAGTAAAAGAGAAAAAAACCTGAGGTTATGTTCAGCTCATTCCCAATGGCCAGACTCCAGACTTTCCCCCTCACGTTGGGCGGAAGACCTTGCCACCACAGATCCCTCACACGCCGCGTGCCACGCCTGAAGACACACACGCAGCAGACAACAGCGAACAGAGCGTAATAAAATGTGTGTTTTACATTGGATTTATCTATATGCATAGGTATTAATATTTATTGGAACTTCCTACTGGGAACAAGCACTATGCTGCCTACGTAGGCAGCTCTAGTTTTAGCAAGAGAGATAATATGTTTATCATAATTATTACTGCAGGTTGTGATAATGAAGTGCGGCTGTCTCACATGCTCTCCCAGTTGGGAAGGATTTCGTTGTTCCAAACCACCATGGCATTAGCGATGCTTTCCTCCTGTTTAAATCTTTCCTTCATCTGCTTTTTCTTCTTCTGCGCCTCCTTCAGCTCTGTGAACAACAGTCATATTACCTCACATTAAAGTTTAGCAAGGCAGAGTGTGCTAAAAGCATTCCTGACTAAATGAAATCGCACATTTCCACATTTAATGACCACGTTGGTCTTGGCAAGGGAAAGATACTCTAGTGTGACAAGTGTGTTTTGTATGGGTGAACCTCTTGAAAACATGTCTGGGTCACATTCATGCAAATCAAAGCTATTTTTAAATAAAAAAAAATCAAGACTATTTTGCATTATTTTTATGACAATTATGCATATTTCCCCAAAATTACTGTTACCATAATGTTTTTATTTTTTTTAGGTTTTAATTCCTATTATTTTTAGTGGTGATTTTCAACTCTGATTTCTGTAAAATGTTAATTTTTACTGTATTTAGGTGAATATTTTTTTTTATTTGAATCCTAGAACCACCATCATAATGTATAAAACATTTAATAATTCAAATGGGCTTATCTGAATAGCAATATTTTCATCTCATTACAGAATAATAATTTTTTAATGTATTTATTTATTTATTTATTCATTGCATTAATACAATGAGATGGACTTCAAAATATTAAAAACATTTTTTTCAACTTTTCTATGAACTATAAATTACTCATGATGCTCCTCATTTGCATAAAGCCATCTGATTTTGGGACAAAATATGACCCAGGTGTGTTCTTGACATGTTTAATGCGATTTAGCAATATTTAAGCCAAATTAACACGATAAAAACTTGGTACTCTGAAAATACATAAATAGGCATAGAATTGACTTTGAAACTATTTTCACTCAGAAATTAATTTAATAATACATTTTTACAAATAATTACAAAGAAGTGGCAAGTAACACTGAATTATAATGCGGTTCAACAAGGCTATTTACACAGTGCTCTCTCTCATGTCACATAATATCTCGTTTTGGTGCATAAATCTGTTTAATTACTTCAGCTATTCATACTCGTAATTCGGAATTTTTGTGATATTATATTTTGCACACAGAGGAAAAACTCATACATTTGGCTTGAGGCATTATATCAGGTGTAGTGTAACATTAAATTAAATATAAAATTCTCAAGTGGAAAGACTGAAATAGTATTTTCTTGCCAACTGTTTTCCAATAATCTTTAATAAAAAGTTTAATAAATGTACCTCTTTTCTTGGCCTCTGCCACCATTTCATCATACTCCTGACGGTGGCGCTGCGCTTCCTCCTCCGACTTAGCAGGGAGGTTCCTGAGGAAGGAAGCCAATGATTTCAGTTGTTACAACAACGGTCAATTAAATGTCTCAAATATACAGCCTAGAAACCTGTTAGCGCTGACATGTTTGAGAAACAACTGCCAGACCGTTATGACTACAGATCTGGCTGTGTCCTCCGGACGAGGATACCGAGTCCATGGGTTGTGGATGTGACACTACGCTCAATTTCAGACTACTGCCATACTTCTGGACTCTCACTTAGTGTCCGCGTATTTGGGGTATGTTTGATTTAGAGCTTGTGCTGGACGATCATAAATCAGTCCCAGTCTGTACCTGCGGTTGGGCCGTAAACTTCGTGGCTTATTTATAGGTCCTGTGTCTGGGAAAGGATGACGAAGGCCGCGTCCGCGAGGGGTTTGGCTCGGAGGATCTACGGCGGTGGGACGAGCTCCTGGAAGGACCTCAAAGACTCCCACAACTGAATCTTAAAGTTGAATCAATGTAGAAACATATCTTCTTAAGCACTACATTAATATTTAGACTATGATTGTAATGAGATACTTGTTGTTTCTTTTTCCCCAGGTTTTTGCTTATTCATTATACAGTAGGCAACAGCACAGCCAAATTAGATTTTCCTCTTTGCAAACCATTCCATTTAGCGTGCCGATAGGGGACTAAATATATTACGCACTAGTAGTGTACAGTGAGTATTGACGTAGCGTTCCCAACCCTGTTCCCTGAGGCACACCTACACTGCACATTTTGCATTTCTCCTTTCTCTGACACACCAATTTTAGGTTTTGAATTCTCTACTAATGAGCTGATGACCTGAAGCAGGTGTGTTTGATTAAGGAGACATGAAAAACATGCAGCGTTGGGGTGCCTCCAGGACCAGTGTTGGGAAAGCTAATTCTTGTGTTAGTGTTATGTGTAAGTATTCGCCACGACTTTCAATTGACCTATTGGTAAGCCCTGCCCCCTTAGTTACTCAAACAAACAAAAGGAGTTGCTAACTGTCTTACAACGACAGCTGTCAGTGTGAAAACCTTGTCCCAAGATGTTTTTGATCAATTTTGGACACTGAAGGATGACCATTTAAGAGGGACTTAAATATGCCATGGAGGGATATATAAAATATTTTAAAATAAATATGGTGGTTACCAACAAGATTAATTTGGAAGCGAGGGTTTGCAGATCCCAATGCAAGCGGGAGAAGCCTCATGTTACAGTCGTCACACTCGCAGATGACAACATCCAGGATCAACACTGTTCATGTACCGCAGGGTACGATTAAATTAATTTACATTTAACCAGTTTAATATGGAGAGGCACTGAAATGTGTTTTTGACCTACAATATACATGACGTGAGAACAGTCCTCTATTTAGGTTTGTACTTTAGCATGGACTCACTAACTTTAACGTTAGCTAGTTTTAGCCAGAGATGCCTTGCTGAAGCACAAGATGACATTAACGTTCTGCCTGAGCAGATGAAAATTGTATCTTAATGAAAGCATGACAACCAGAACGTTTTTCTTTTCATTGGGATTGGGGTTGAATGCTTAGGGACATTTTGCTCAGTCTTGTTTGGGTTTAGGAAATGGAATAAAGTCAATTCCATTGCCCATCCTCTCAGGGTACCAGGAATCAGTGTTACAAGTATTGTTTTACCATTTTTGTAGCATCAACACCATCAAACCATTGAGAGCTTTGTATCTTCCAATGTTTCTCTATGGCACTAAAACCTAAAGATGTCCGAGTTCCAGTCTTCGTGCAACTGATACTCAACCGCCTCTGTCTCATCTGCATTCGAGGGGAGGGGCTTACCGATAGGTCAATTAACTCATTTAAACTGATTTGGGATGAACGATATGGACGGATGAAATGACCGTCATTTATATGCATCATTAACCCTTGGCAGCGATACATATCACCAAACAGTAATTAGGCTTTTACTACATTGAACAGGTTTCATAATCCTCAGTCTCAACACAGAACAAATTAATGTCCAACTTTACCCACATATATTCATGTAAAGCCATATATACTATATAGCAAATCTCAGCTTAAATTATCGCAAAATGTGTGCTCTATTATTGCACAGATCTATATGTAAAGTCGGATTTCCATGTACTGTATATCCACCTTTATTCACATACATGCAGTATACTCACGTAAAGTAATATATACTATACAGAGCAGCACAATTTCACCCTGGACCGTGGAGTTCGTTGGTTTTATATCAGCATTGCACTGTGCAATCTATATTGTCACCCAGCTCCAGTTGGCTAAAACCAATAAAAGACGTGAAGATATTAAAATATGGAGAGAAAAAAAACCCACCACATTATTTTTTTGTCTGCTATGTCAGAGCTCTGCACAAAAAAAAAAAAATGATCAAAATATTAATAGGTATGTATTTCAAGACTTTTAAAATCAAGGTGAAAAAATATATTTAAAACAAAACAAAAAAACTGCAATATAAATATGCAATAAAGTGATATATTTTGAGCAAAAGATTTTATTGTCAAAAGATTATTACAAACTACAGCTGATTATGACAAGAAAAATCTCTTAAAATGAAAGCACTAGTTTATCTTGTGCTGCACCTGGTTAGTTAACAGTTTTATGATGAAGCTTTATGATAAAGCTGCTTTGAAACATGTATAATATGAAAGGCACTATATACGAATAAACTTTATTTGACTTTATGCAGGTCAACTCCTAAACTACTACCTTTCAACATTTATTTTCTTCAAATAAAATAAAAAATTATATATATACAGTGGGGAAAAAAAGTATTTAGTCAGCCACCAATTGTGCAAGTTCTCCCACTTAAAAAGATGAGAGAGGCCTATAATTTTCATCATAGGTATCCTCAACTATGAGAGACAAAATGAGAAAAAAAATTCCAGAAAATCACACTGTAGGATTTTTAAATAATTAATTGGTAAATTCCTCAGTAAAATAAGTATTTGGTAACCTACAAACAAGCAAGATTTCTGGCTCTCACAGACCTGTAACAACTTCTTTAAGAGGCTCCTCTGTCCTCCACTCGTTACCTGTATTAATGGCATCTGTTTGAACTTGGTATCAGTATAAAAGACACCTGTCCACAAACAGTCACACTCCAAACTCCACCAAAGAGCTGTCAAAGGACACCAGAAAAAAAATTGTAGACCTGCACCAGGCTGGAAAGACTGAATCTGCAATAGGTAAGCAGATTGGTGTGAAGAAATCAACTGTGGGAGCAATTATTAGAAAAATGGAAGACATACAAGACCACTGATAATCTCCCTCGATCTGGGGCTCCACGCAAGATCTCACCCCGTGGGGTCAAAATGATCACAAGAACTGTGAGCAAAATCCCAGAACCACACGGGGGGACCTAGTGACTGACCTGCAGAGAGCTGGGACCAAAGTAAAAAAGGCTACCATCAGTAACACACTGCAACGCCAGGGACTCAAATCCTGCAGTGCAAGACGTGTCCCCCTGCTTAAGCCAGTAAATGTCCAGGCCCATCTGAAGTTTGCTAAAGAGCATTTGGATGATCCAGAAGAGGAATGGGAGAATGTCATATGGTCAGATGAAAAAAAAATAGAACTTTTTGGTAAAAACTCAAACTTGTCGTGTTTGGAGGAGAAAGAAAGCTGAGTTGCATCCAAAGAACACCATAACTACTGAGAAGCATGGGGGTGGAAACATCATGCATTGGGACTGTTTTTCTGCAAAGGGACCAGAACAACTGATCCGTATAAACGAAAGAATGAATGGAGCCATGTACCGTGAGATTTTGAGTGAAAACCTCCTACCATCAGCAAGGGCATTGAAGATGAAAATGTGGCTGGGTCTTTCAGCATGAAAATGATCCCAAACACACCACCCGGGCAACAAAGGAGTGGCTTCGTAAGAAGCATTTCAAGGTCCTGGAGTGGCCTAGCCAGTCTCAAGATATCAACCCCATAGAAAATCTTTGGAGGGAGTGAAAATCCGTGTTGCCCAGCGACAGACCCAAAACAATACTACTCTAGAGGAGATCTGCATGGAGGAAAATACCAGCAACAGTGTGTGAAAAACCTTGTGAAGACTTACAGAAAAACGTTTGACCTCTGTCATTGCCAACAAGGGTATATAACAAAGTATTGAGATGAAATTTTGTTTTTGACCAAATACTTATTTTCCACCATTATTTGCAAATAAATTCTTTAACAAAATCCTACAATGTGATTTTCTGGAATTGTTTTTCTCATTTTGTCTCTCATAGTTAAGGTATACATATGATGAAAATTACAGGCATCTCTCATCTTTTTAAGTGGGAGAACTTGAACAATTGGTGGATGACTAAATACTTTTTTCCCCCACGGTATATAACTGATTACATAAAAATAATATTTAATAAAATATTAAAACAATTTTAAAAATGTAAATACAGGTATCACTAAAAAAAAACTTCCTTTTATTGTCAACAGATTATTCCAAACTGCAGCTAGTCAACTTGGAAGAAACAGCTTTTACTCACGCGGGACGGTCCTCTAATATGAGCGCTGTGGTGGACAATGGTTCGAATTCCAGGTTCTTCCGTCGGCCCTGAGCGGGCAGGGAGGGACTCTGGCCCGATTTAGACACCTTGGTCTCGTACTCCTGTGAGAAGAGCAACAGGTCAGGTTCAGATGCGTGCGGACAGAATCACAGGCTTGTGAGAGTTGAACATGAGAATATGGAGGCAGACGTGTGAAGATGAAGCGCATGGGTCATTGCGTGTGATGTTTACAGCCACAGAGAGAAAGACTGGTCATGTGAAAGTTGGGTGCTTGTTCATATGAGGAAGTGTGAGGACACCTGAACGTTTCAAAACCTTGTGCTGCTTAAAGGAATCGTGTAAAATCCACATCTAACCGCAGAGGTGTTTTCCTGGCTGGTGCGGTTCCTCTTCCTGTACCATCTACAGCACAAGCTCAAAACCACTTATCAATACTGACTGAACAGCAGCACAAAGACTCTTCCTCATCTGTCTGAGAAGCTTCTACAGATGTCAATGGACAATATGTGAATGGGGACCTTCTTCAAAGATATGTGGGTGAAGAAAGGAACCAGTCAGAGAGGAGAGAACAGAGGATCAACTGGTGTTTATCATGCAGTTTAACTGCTTGATGTCAGAAGAAGAACATTTAGGGTTCATACTAAAGAGCTGCATATTTACATATCCAGACTTAGGGATCAACAGTAAAAACATTTCTGCTGGTTCACTCAATTTGTATTAATTGAAAATTAATATTCAATATCTAATTTAATATTACCTATTTAAATATATACAATTTATTTTATATAATAATAATAATAGTTAATAATTTATTTTACATAATAATAATATAATATTAAAATTTAATTACATATTTTACTACCCAAATAATTATTGTCAGGTAAATAGGTACATTATCTTTAATATTTTCTTTAGAAGAAGAAAAATGGACCAAATGATATTTTGCACGAAATAAAAATATTTCATTTATTAAAGCTCAATTTTCTGTAATAATTTCACCCACTTTTCTTTAACAAAAGAGAACAGTTACTACTTTATTAGCAAAAACTCGTCCTGATGCTATCATAACATCTTCTACAAAGTCTTGACAGTAAAAAAACAGCAGAAACTACAATGTCTTACAGTAAGTTAAAGGGACCACACTTTACATTTGTGGTTCAATAATATTAATTAGTGCATTAGGTATAATGAACTAACAATAAACAACATTTCTAGAACATTTATTAATGTATTTACATTTACAAACAATATATTCAGTGAATGTCATAACTTTATATTCCATATATTGTTCATTGTTAATTCGTGTTGTCCATAATACATTATTTAACAGAACTTAAAATGTTAAAAAATATATTGGTAAACGTAGAAATTAATGATTTGTATTAATAAATGCTGTAAATACATTGTTCATTGTTAGTTCACGTTAGCTGTTGCAATAACTTTCACCCAAAATGTTAAAACTCCATTTAACTTTCTTCTGTGAATGCAAAAAAAGATTTTTAAGGAACATTCACACAGCTATTTTTCATACAATAACCAATTTTTTAAAAGTACTGCAATATTTTCCTCATGATACTGTACTGATATTCTCACATTGAAAAAAAAAATCAATATTTGTTTTAAATGTGTCTCATTTCACAAAAAAAGCAAACCATTTATCGCCTAAAAAAGGTTCTAAAAAATTAAAGGATGGTCATTACGATATGTTGTGTCAAGATGTGGCCAGATTAAACTAGAAACAAACCGCAAAACGTCAACTTTGCAAAAGTGCAAATCAAATTTAACAGCTGCATGAAAGATTTTCAGTAAATAACTACTTAAATTTCAGTCTGTTCCTTACACAAAACTATCAGACAACTTCACAGGACGCGGAATAGAGCACAAAAGTCATACGGACTATGGATGAGGTTGATTGCCCTGGTCACTGTATGATTTAACTATGGAAAAGAGCAGCGTGAACAGTCTTCAAAATATCCTATTTTGCATTCTACGGGAAGACAAGTCATACAGGTTTAATATGACACAAGCACATGACTTTATTTTTGGGTGAACTATCCTTTCAACGCAGCAAATGTTACAGCACTAGTCAAGCAAGCATGTCACGTGACGCAAGAGTGGCTGAAATGACTGATGGGAAGTGAAGGCGTACGGCTCCGTGCACAGAACAGACATGAAGGAGAGCTCATTTAGAAACCAAACGTCATACCCCTGAACTTAAGAGATTGGGTGTAGATACAGATGTGAGATTGCCTGGGTTACCTTCCTGAAGAGAGAGCAAAATGTGAGAAATAAGCAAAAAACAATGGCCTGGCCTTCAAAACTGTGCTGACTGGACTGCTTCAGAGGAGTTTATGCTGACATGATTTAGTGGAGCGATTAGTCGTGACAGCAAGATCTGCTGTTTATTGAATGGCCTTTATTCTGACTGGATCCGGTTTTTCTTCTTATTTGTGTGTAGTTTAAATCAATAAACAGAAGGAACTGAGCAGTTTGGCTGTTAGTAATCTAAGAGAACGTGTAGAGAGCCCTGTGTGTGTGACAGAAGATAAGCAGGGCAGAGATAGCGTGAGGCCGTGCATTAAATAAAAACACAACACACACATTGGACATGTGCTTTGTACACGTGCTGACCTCTAAATGACCTTCTTGGTCTTTCTCCTAAAAACACAGATGCACTAATATCCTGAATGGAAATGAAGCCAGCTGTACTCCACACACTGCAGCCGAGCTTGAACTGCTAGATCAGGCCTCAGCACACAGACTAACACACAGTCTCTTAGAGGTACTGTAGTGTAGTTTGCCTAAACGACAGAAGTGAAACTTGTAAAAAGATGTCTGCTGAGATGAACTGAATTGGTTCTGGTTAGACAGCACCAAAAGCAGAACTGCTTAAAACCGTTTCTTCCAGAGTCCAAAAACCTTTCACAGGCAGGTGAATTGAGAAGATTTGCCAGTCTATAGACCGATCTATTCTCACAGTTTTTATCAGCTCAGCTCTGTCTAGTGTTTTTTTATTTATTATTTAGTTCACCACTGTTTATGCTGTTTGCCTATTAAAGGGTTAGTTCACCCAAAAATGAAAATTCTGTCATTAATTACTCACCCTCGTGTTGTTCCAAACCCGTAAGACCTTCGTTCATCTTCGGAACAAAAAATAACATAATTTGATGGAATCTGAGGGCTCTCTGGCCCTCCCATAGACAGCAAGGTAACTACCATGTTCAAGGTCCAGAAAAGTACCAAGATGATCAACAAAGTAGCCCGTGTGACATCAGTGGTTCAACTGTAAAGTTACGAAGCTACGAGAATACTTTTTTGCACAAAGAAAACAAAAAAACGACTTTATTCAACAATTCATCTCCTCCTCGTCACTTTGACCACTGCCCCCCCTTGTTGCGTTCACGACAGTACCATGACGCGAGTGTGTGGCGGCGCTGACCCAGATCTGGCGTGATGACGTCATTATGCGGCATGATACTGACGTGACGAAAATGTGGAATAAAGTCGTTATTTTTGTTTTCGGACTACTTTGTTGATCATCTTGGTACTTTTCTGGACCTTGAACGTGGTAGTTACCTTGCTGTCTATGGGAGGGTCAGAGAGCCCTCAGATTTCATCAAAAATATCTTAAATTGTGTTCCGAAGATGAACGAAGGTCTTACGGGTTTCGAACGATATGATGGTGAGTAATTAATGACCGCACAGAATTCATTGGGTGAATAACCCTTTAATGAATGATTGTTTGAAACTGTCACGTCTTCACATTTTTTTCTTTGTACAGCGACGTTGAGCTTGGATAAGGCGCTTTATAAATAAAACATACTATTAGTAGTAGTAGTATATTTCTTATCCCTAAAACAGATCTTTTTTATTGTTTTGCTTAAAAAAATACATATGTATTATATAAAATACATTTCTCAATAACAATGGAATTACTTATTAGTTTCATTTAAATGAAATTCATTTAAGACATTTTCATTTAATTGCAAATAACACACAGTTAAATGTACAAAAACGTTACACTCATAAGAGGTACTCATTGTGCTAAGTTGTATTCGTTTCCACAAGGTAGGACTGTCTTGATTTATTGATTTGATTGGATCATCAAAACTTATTGGTGTGAAAGCATATAAAATTTGATGGGTTTTTTTTCTGTAGAATAATGTGCACTGATGAATTTTTCACAATAAGACTAGAAGAAAATTATTAAAAGGGTGAGTTTTGATTTCATGTCCATTTAAAGTAAAAAAAAGCACACACACAAAAAAGAAAACAATAAACAGCTATTTAAAATATTGATAAAACAGTTCTATGAAGACTCTCAATCTGAATCAGGTGTGAACAGACCTGCTGAATGGTTTTGGAATTTTTGGGAGGACTCTCTCTCAGCGGAACCTTTCCAAACAGTTTCCATCCTGGTGCACTCTCGGCCTCCCTCTGCTTTCTGGAGAACAGACTTCTGCCAAGGACATCATCACAGAGCATCTGTCAAAACCTGAAAAAACTGCACTGACAATGCAAAAATAACTGCAAGTGCAACAAGCCAGTTCTGTGTGCTGATTTTGGCTTAACAGCGTGAAGATAACCCTGATAGTGTAAGTCACTGACTTGAGAAGAATGCCACTACAGCCTGTGAACTGAGATAAAGCACAAGCTGATTCACAATGAATTATGAAAACCGTGAAGCATGAAATGTGAAGAAATGTTCCTCATTTGCAGGCGCTGCCAGAAACACAGCTGTTGAGACTGAGATCTGATCTGCGACTGAGCTGTAACGTGCATCGTAAAATATGAGGAAATTCATAGTTCAAGCTTCCAGTCAGCTCAGCAACTGGAAGGAGATAGAATCTTGGTCAAAAGATTCTTTTCAAGTGTTGTGTGTTGAAAAAAAAGTTTTTATCACTATTTACTTAGCCCATGTCATTTTATTTTCTTTGCTCCATGAAAAACAAAATAAAAATATTTATAAAAATATCTTAGCTGCAATTTTTCATGCAGTGAAAGTGGATGTTGATTTATGAGATTAAAAAAAGGCTAGTAATTCTATGGTACTTTTTAATATCCTTTTAAAGCTGAAATATAAATAACCATCCACTTTTGAAGAAGAACGGCTTATTAAAATCTCCTTTTGCATTTCATGGAAAAAGAAAAAAAAAAGAGTTGAAATAACATGATAATTAGTATATCATGAAATTTTAATTTTGGGGTAAAATATGCCTTTAAATGAACAGTACAAACCATTTAAGAAATAATTGAATAAAAAAAACTATTCTACATAATATGGTTTAAAACTTTTTCACTACTTTTTTATTATTAATATTTGAACAAGTTTTCTGAGATATGAGATAATGAATATGAAAAGTTGAGGTTGTAAAATAAAATAAATATTTGTAGAAAATACGTTTTACCACACACACACATTTATATATGTGACCCTGGAGCACAAAAGCAGTCTTAAGTCGCTGGGGTATATTTGTAGCAATAGCCAAAAATACATTGTATGGGTCAAAATGATTGATTTTTCTTTTATGCCAAAAATCATTCGGATATTAAGTAAAGATCATGCTGCATGAAGATATTTAGTAAATTTCCTAATGTAAATATATCAAAATTTAATTTTTGATTAGTAATATGCATTGCTAAGAACTTCATCTGGACAACTTTAAAAGGTGATTTTCTCAATATTTAGATTTTTTTGCACCCTCAGATTCCAGATTTTCAAATAGTTGTATCTCGGCCATATATTGTCCTATCCTAACAAACCATACATCAATGGAAAGCAACTCGAAAAATTGACCCTTATGACTGGTTTTGTGGTCCAGGCAGGGTCACATATAACAAAACATAAATACATGAGTGTTTTAAACTCTCTATTTCTTTATCATGAACACTCTTGTTTGTCATTAATTCCATTTTGATAATCTAATTAACTTTCTGATGGGCTCAATATAATATAATATGTACCTGTGAATTGTGGTTCTCATATTTAGCTAAAGCAGTATTTCATATGAAGCAAAACTGTATAGCATAACAATACCTGCTGAAGATCTCAGAGATGCCGTGTTTCCTCTGGCTGAGAGTCAGATCTGCGACAGCAACACTCAACACACCAGGGATGTTGTCTGGGGCGCTCTGACGCCGACTCATCTCATAAGTGTTCCTGGGTTTCAGACTCACGTCAGTGAAGCTCGAGTCATCAGGTCTGTCTGATGTGGAAAAGGTCTCGTCATCGTCCGGACTGAGAGGAGCAGAGTCAGTGTTGAGGAAAGTGCTGGAGGAAAACATCCTGAGAGAGAGACCTTCAGAACAACTTCTGGTATCGTTAAACGCTGAATTCTGGGCATTTGAACAGTCTTCCGAGCGAGTAGTTCTGGCTTCAGCTGCATCTTGAGGTGGAGGTGCAGAAGCAACGGTATCCAAAGCACCACCTCTGGAGCCTGCCAACAGTTCTCCGTTTGCAATCACACAGTTATCTTCTGAATTCAAGTAGCTTCCTGCAGGATGAGATGACTTTGGATCGTCCCGCTCAGTTACTTCATGTGTACCATGGCCTGCATGTCCATTTGGGAGCTTAGTGCCACATGGCTGGGTACTGGTCTTATCACATGACTCTGGCACCTCGTGGTCCTGGCTGCTGTGCAATTGGCCTTTCTCTCCCTGCGTCGTTCCAGTTTGGGAGAACATGCCTTGCATTATGTTCTCCTGGCTGTCTATAACATCTGCGATGCGTGGAGGTGGTCTACCTTCCTCAGCCCCCCTGCCTCGAGAGGAAGATGACTCCACCATCAGTTTCACAGGTGAATCTACAGAATGCCCACAATGCTCGGAGATGACACTGCTCTTTTGGACCCCGCTGGGTGGATAACCTAAAATAAACCAATTTGAAAATATACGCAGTGAAATATTTAGCATGTTTCAAATCCTGCTAAGCAGTCTACCAAGAAGACTGCACTTTAGAGCATGTTTGAAACTAGGGCTGCACAATTAATCGAAATTAAAGCGCAAAGGCGATGAAAAGCGATTAGGCAGAAGCTGCGATTGTCATGCGTATCTTTCAGTGAAGCACAGTTCTGTGATCAGTAGTAAATCTCCATCCGAAGGCCAGAGGGCGCTCTTGCGTGGAAAATCCAAATACGCCTCGCAGAAGAAACCCAGAAAATGCCTTTCGCTGCAGCTGAATAAACAGAAGATTCAACTGCTTTCATTAATTCAACGTCACTAATAAACACACGACTACAGCAATAAACGGTTTATCGGAGTTCTTATTATAATAATTTTCATTAAAATAAAGTATATATATAATGCAATGCTAATCGACATAGCATTTATCACTGTATAGAATTACAATGAAATATTGTGTGCTTTAATTATTTGTTTAAGACGCCACCATCATCTCACAGAAGAATTTATTTCAAACACTCGACTGACGTTATGAAGTGAGTTTGGAGTAAAAACATGTTATTAAATGCGGTATTTTCACGTGCTCTCAGATGGAGCAGCATTTACTACACAGAGCCGTAGTTCACTGAGAAGATACGCAAAATCGCGTTCATAATAGCAGACGATTTCGACGATTTCATAATCCTATTATTATATCGTCTGCGATTATGAAGGCGATTTTGCGTAGCTTGTCAAGACTACGGCTCTGTGTAGTAAATGCTGCTCCACCTGAAAGCAGGTGATGGAGATTTACTACTAATCACAGAACCGGCTTTACTGACAAAATGTGCATGACAATCGTGATTAATCGTGTTCGATTAATCGAGCAGCCCTATTGAAACATTTGATTCATTGTTTTGGGTCATCGTTTGCAATTTTTGATTCAGTATTTTAGGCATTAAAGATCACATAGCCAATGTTTTGGGACATCTGAGTCAGTACATTTCATTCAGCTTGGTTGAACATCATAATCACATTTAGAAAGTTTGCTTCAGTATTTTTGGGGCATGACAGAATATTCCATCCAAGCACTGATTCAGTATTTTTAAGCATCGTAAGAATTGTTCAGTTTCTGAACATCAGAATGTTACATTTTATTCAGTATTTTATCATATTTGCGTTTGTAACATTAATTTTTTTTTTTTGTATATTATATTTATTGTGGTATTTTTGCATTTTCAGACCCATAAACAATACAATCACAAGACAGGACAAAACAACTACACAAACAAGAAGGGAAAAAAAAAAAAGCATTTGTAACATTCATATTGGACATTTGATTCAGCATGTCAGATGAGCATCAGAATAATGTTTGGAATGTTTGATTCAGTAATTTGTTGAATTATTAATTCCATTTGGAATGTTAAATTGGAACATCCCATTTATTTTGATTTGAACATTTTAACAGAGTTTGAAATTCAGCTTTGCTGAACATCATAATCACATTTACAAAGTTCAGTTCAGTATTTTGGAGCCTGATAGAACATTTGGGAGTCGGGACATAATCGCATCTGAAACGTTTGATTCGAAAATTCAATTCAGCTTAGCAGACCCTCAGAATTAAATTTTGAATGTTCAGTTCAGTACATTCTTACATCATAATTCCATTTGGAACATCCGATTCACTCGTTTTGAACAACATGCTATACTTTCAGAAAGTTTGATTCTGTATTTTAAAGCATGATAGAGCATTCAACAGGAACATGCGATTCAGTGCTTTTGGCCATTGTTGAACACGAACACTCAGTTTGAATTTTATGATCGTTTGGAATATTCTATTTAGTATTTTGAGCATCATAATCTTGTTCGTGACATTTGATTCGAACTTTGGATTCAGCAGCTTAGCAGAGCATCAGAATCAAGTTTGAAACATATGATTCAACATTTTGCTGCACATATTCCATTTGTGATGTTGAATTGCTACATCCCATTTAGATTTAATTGAACACCATAACAGCATTTTTTTTTTTTTATTCAAACATTTAATTCAGCTTTGTTGAACACGATTTATAATCACGTTTAGAATGCTCTATTTAGTAATTTAGTGCATGATAGAACATTACATCCACGCATTCGATTCAGTCGTTTAGGGGAACGTTGAACTCGAATGTTCCTTGAGGCTTTTATTTTTTGAACATCATAACTTTTAGCATATTCTATTTAGTATTTTTGGCTTCATACCCACGTTTAGAACATTTGATTCAAACATCTGATTCATAATCAGGTTTGTAGCGTTTATTCTTGCAGAGAATATCCTTATTATTCCATAAATAATATCTGTGTGGAGAAAAGTTGTGTTTGTATATTAGGGACCAGGTCAAGAGCATCTGCTTATGGAAATTAGAAAGTTTGTTAGGGATCTTTGAGACATTATAGAGTAAAAGAAAATTCAGGTCACCAACTTTAGAAAATATATAATTAGGGATAATATTCCAAAGTGAAGAGGCATTTAAAAAAAAAAAAGGGGCAAATTATTGATAACTGGTTCGAAAACAACCTTCTTTTAGTTGGTCAGCTTTTTAACTCACAAGGCAGACTTTATAACTACTTTATATTTTACAGAAATATAATATTCCTGTATCTGCTGATGAATATGCGATTGTTTTCAATGCCATTGCCTCTGGTGTGTCTTTTCTGATGCAAGGTGCTACATTTTCATGGCCATGTACTTATACACTGACACAATGATCGGAAGTGTATGCTTTCTGTAGACCAACAAAAAAACTGTAAAACTGTAAAATCAGAGCTCTCTTCCAGAGACGCAATTCCTTACGTTATACCTTATTGGAATAATATTGTAGAGAATGGGAGAAAGTATATGGTCCTTGCCTCATAAGTATCTATAACGTTTATATGAATTCACAAATGTTATCCGACTAAAGCCTTTCTTAAGAGATATAAGTCTGACATTGAAGTGAATTGCAGTTTTTGTCGATCTTCTGAGGAAGACTTTATTCATAAGTGACTTCTTTTGTTTTAAAGATGTTTTCTTTGGGCTGTTTGACTATTCAAAAGAAAATATGGGGAAAATGTTGTATTATTAACTTTATGTTTCCTGTTAGCTAAGTTTCATATTCATAAACAAAAGTTTACTGGCTCTAAACCTTTCTTTTCTTTATTCAGAATCGACCGTGACAATATTAGGAAACTATCCAAAGTTCTATTAATCCAAAAGCAATGAAAACTGTCTTTTTAATATGTCATTTTATTATGCTTTTGTTGTTTTTTTGTTACCCTGGCAATATGTCTGTTTCTGTGTATATTCTTGCATTTTGATTTGACATGTTTTCTGTGTTTACAATTGTAATTGTTATTTTTCTGTAATAATAATAAAACACGTTTGTAGCGTTTGAATCGAACATTCGACTCAGCTTAGATAAGATGAGCATCATAATCAAGTTCAGAACGCTTGATTCAGCATTTTGTGGCATGACAGGCGACTCCTGATAACATTTGAATTCAGAACGTTCTGAAAGCGTGTAAGAAGCCCATAAATGCTGTCTCAGTAGACGGCTGAATGCGGTTTGAGACACAGCCAATCCTGCATTACTGTAGAAAAGCTAATAACATAAGAGCAAGTGACTGTACACATACATACCCATCGGCCGCAGCCCAATTCCCGATAGCAGCACAAATGACCTCTACTCTAGTCCTCTTTTAAACCATCCAGTGAGGAATGTGTCTATCTCAGTTTGCTCTCATATAAAGGAAATATATCTGTACAGGCTCATCCTCAGTCTTTTCCATCTCATTCAAAATCCTCTTGTGGATTGACAGCCGAAGCGCTGCTGTAGTTCAGTGTTGTACTCCGCTCTTCTTTCACCATGACGCCTATTCACGCTGTCCTCCACCATATTAACGGGATAAATATTAATAGTACGTAGACATGCCCGCTAAAACATCAACGCTGTCCTGCCTCAGACCGGTAGATGACCGCATCCTGACCGTGATCCGAAGCCATCTTGAAATTCCAGTGACGTCATTCGAAGCTTCACTAACAGGTGAGATCACGCGCCCCCTGCTGGATATATCCAACAACACACAATCAGAAGATGCAGGCTGCACAGAGAAATATTGCACTGTACATACACAGTAGACACGCGCGGATAAAATGATTGCACAGCTACACAATGTGTTAAATTATGCTTCACAACTTAATTTCACACAACTGTTAACGGCAGCCTGAAACTAGTAATTTTTCAGTCACCAAAAATAATAAATAAATAAATACATAAACAAAGAAAACATTCAGGGAAGACGTTTTACTCTAGAGACATTTCTCAGAGACTGAAAAACACATTTTCTATAACATACATTGTTCTTGCAAAAAGCTATTATACACACAAAAGAACTCATGAAAAAGTAAACAATTGTAAACGCTAAACTACATAAATGAACTATTATAACTATTGTGAGCTATACATAATGTGACAATTTGCTTAGGAAGACATCTATACAATCTTCCTTCACTGACTGTACCTCAATGTGATTTCATTGTGTTTATTTGATCACACAACAACTACAAAAATATAATGATAGACAGCTAGAGAGAGAGAAAGAGAGGGGGGCAGACAGACAGACAGACAGACAGAGAGACAGATAGACCGATAGATAGATAGATAGATAGATAGATAGATAGATAGATGGATAGATGGATAGATGGATAGATGGATGGATGGATGGATGGATGGATGGATGGATGGACGGACGGACGGTCGGACAGACAGACGGACAGACAGACAGACGGAGGACAACAGACTGGTAGCAGACAGACAGACATACAGACAGATATATAGATAGATAGATAGATATTAGATAGATAGATAGATAGATAGATACGATAGATAGATAGATAGATAGATATTGACAGACAGACAGACAGATATTGATAGACAGACAGACAGACAGACGACAGAAAGACAGACAGACAGATAGATAATAGATAGATAGATAGATAGATAGTAGATAGATAGATAGATAGATAGATAGATAGATAGATAGAAGGACAAACAGACTGGTAGACAGACAGACAGACAGGTAGATAGATGGATAGATGGATAGATGGATAGATAGATGGATGGATGGATGGATGGATGGATGGATGGATGGACGGAAGGACTGAACGGACGGACGGACAGACATACGGACGACAGACAGATAGAACGGACAAACCAGACTTGTTAGACCGAACAGACGACAGACAGATCGCTGATAGATAGATGATAGATAGATAGATAGAATGATGATAGATAGATAGATAGAATGATGATAGATATAATGATGATAGAACGATAGATAGATAGATATATGGATAGATGGATGGATGGATGTATGGATGGCTGGATGGATGGACGGACGACGGTCGACAGACAGACGGACCTACAGACATACGACAAACAGACTGGTAACCAGACAGACAGCGACAGACAGATAGAGAGAATAGATAGATTAGATAGATAATAGATAGATAGTAGAAGAGATAGATAGTAATAACAAGATCCGACAAACAGACTGGTATACAGTCCCGACAGACAGACAGCAGACAGACCAAGACAGACAGACCAGATAGATAGATAGAAGATCGATAGATAGATAGATAGATAGATAGATATATAGATAGATAGATAGATGATAGATAGATTATAGATAGACAGACAGACAGACTGATAGACAGAAGACAGACAGTTAGATAGATGGATAGATGATAGATGGATAAATAGAATGATGGATGTGATTGGATGGATGGACGGAAGGACGGCCGGACGTACACAGACAGACGGACAGACAGACAGATAGACGGACAAACAGACTGGTAGACAGACAGACAGACAGACAGATAGATGGATAGATAGATGGATAGATGGATAGATGGACAGACAGATAGATAGATAGATAGATAGATAGAATAAAAACAAATGATCGAATGATAGATAGATAGATAGCTATATAGATAGATAGATAGATCGATAGATGATAGATATTTCAATATGTGTATCAGAAATCCTGTTGATATATTGAGGTGGCGCTGCTTTCATTTCTTTTCTGTTTTCTGTACTCAGTGAGCGCACTCACAAAAGCACTCAGTCTCTCTCTCTCTCTCTCTCTCTCTCCCTCTCTCTCTCTCGAGTCTCTCTCCCGGGTCTCTCTCTCTCTCTCTGTGGCGCTGCACTCAGCAGCAAACTCCGTGTTAACAGCGGAGAGAGTGCTACCCCATTCCCTCTATTCAGCAGGAGCGCGATGTCACTTTGTAAGAAGAGACCTTTCGGAAAAGAGCTTCCCTGGAAAACAGAGGAACTGGTGACGTGAGGAGCCACTTGAATATGATCTATCTGCACTGGGTCCAGAGGAAGCCCCATGGAGAGCGATGGTGCAGAAAGGGACAGCTCCGGTGTGGGTGTCCGCGCGCTGACGGGCTGCGCTCTCTGCGCGCTCATCCTCTCCACGCTGCTGGGGAACACGCTGGTGTGCGCCGCCGTCATCAAATTCAAACACCTCCGATCCAAAGTCACCAATTTCTTCGTCATATCCCTCGCAGTTTCCGATCTCTTCGTGGCTGCTCTGGTCATGCCGTGGAAAGCAGTCTCTGAGGTGGCCGGCTGCTGGCTCTTCGGGAGCTTTTGTGACACTTGGATAGCTTTCGATATCATGTGCTCAACGGCGTCTATCCTCAACCTGTGCATCATCAGTTTGGACAGATACTGGGCCATCTCAAGCCCCTTCCGTTACGAGCGCAAAATGACCCAAAGGATGGCGTTTATAATGATCGGGATGGCGTGGACACTTTCCGTCCTGATCTCTTTCATTCCGGTCAGACTGAACTGGCACAGGGCTGAGGACCACAGCGCGCCCTTGAACCTCACCATCAGCTCGGAGGACTGCACGGCGACTTTAAACAGAACTTATGCTATTGCATCTTCACTAATAAGCTTTTACATCCCTGTTATAATCATGATAGGAACATATACGCGGATCTACCGGATCGCGCAAACGCAGATCCGGAGGATCTCCACTTTGGAGAGGGCGGCTGGGCACATGCACGACTGCGCGAGCGAGCAGTCACTGAAAACCACGTTTAAGAAAGAAACCAAGGTGTTAAAAACGCTTTCCATCATCATGGGGGTGTTTGTGTTCTGCTGGCTGCCCTTTTTCGTCCTCAACTGCATCGTGCCGTTCTGTGACCTGGACACTCTTGGAGACTCTCTGTGCGTGAGCAGCACCACTTTTAACATCTTCGTGTGGTTCGGATGGGCCAATTCATCGCTCAACCCGGTCATCTACGCGTTCAACGCGGATTTCCGCAAAGCCTTCACCACTATTCTGGGTTGCAACCGGCTCTGCGCGTCTTCTGCGGTGGAGACGGTGAACTTCACCAACGAGCTGGTGTCCTACCATCACGACACCACTCAGCTCCACAAGGACGCGCAGGGCGTTTCCAACCCGCAGTGCCTGGTTGTGGTCCCCGGTCATCATGAGGAACACGTGGACTTACCTTTCGACAAGGTCTCGGTCGTGTCCGATTCGTCTCGTATCCAGCGGAACGCGCTGCTGCCAGCACTAGAGCAGCAGGAGGGAGAGATGGAGATTTCCCTGGACATGATGCCCTTCACCTCCGCAACACTGAGCGACTGCTGTGGGATTCCAGGTCAAACTGAGAAGTGTTGACCTCGTTTCATTCCATACCAACCTATTAATAGCATCAGAATTAATATGCATACATGACCTCATTTTATTTTCGTATACCATTCCAAAAATACTTAGGCCCAAATGTAAAATTGATATATTTGAATGGCATATACAATTTGCATCCATTTGGATTACATTTAAATATTCATATTTTAATGTACTGAAATATCTTCTGAATGGTAGCATCCTAGAATCAGCATAAATTTGTTAATTTAAAACAGCTTAATTTAGTTCAATGACTGAAAGAAATTAATGATTTTGTATAGGCTCTATATCCAGTATAGATATATTATAATATATATATAATATATATATATATAAAATACTATAGACAGTACTGTGAAAAACTCTGCTACATTTATGGTAAAAAAATGGCAGCTGTGGTTGCCAGAATTTTACCGTAAAAATACGGTAGCAACATTTTAGGTTTTAATTTAAATTTACAGTTAAATACCCTAATTTCATTAACTGATATAATGTTAATATACCACCCTATTGAAGTACTGAAATCTGTTTTACACCTTTGTAATACACTGATAACCACCAAAAAGCAGGTGGTGATGAGAAAGTCACATGATGAACCAAAGCCCATCACAAGCATTTATATATATTTTTTTTTTTGGTGTTTGTTTTCGTTTCAAGGTTTAGATTATATTTTGAATGCAATATTTTGAATGTGCATGGTCTCAGAATTTTGGAGCCCAACTGAAGACGACAAAAACATGTTGCTTTATATTTCCAGACACTGCTGGTTATGATGTGAGATTATTGTACATATATGTCACACGATTTATTTTGAATATGTTTTAGAAGTATAATTAGAAATGCTCTTCCCAAAAATACACAAGAACCGACTGCTATAAATACCATTATAAAATGTTTATCAGAAAATACATTTCTGCCATATTAAAAGACTTGATAAAACAAAACAGGAAAAAAGCTTGGAGTGGCTCTTTGTTGTGTTTAGATGCAAATCTGAAGAGGCTTGGTAGAGATAATTGCTCACTTAATTACCACAGTTATTAGGAGATGAATGCTGTAATAGGTGCCACATGGGAGCAAAAAAGAAGATAAAGGAAATTTCAAGTCCTAATCAATGAAACCTGCACACGCATGCACTCTCACCCCACACCAACAAGCCACACCCACACACACACACACACACACACACACACACACACACAGACCGTCTGGTCAGCTATCCTTGTGGGGACTCTCCGTAGGTGTAATGGTTTTTATACTGTACCGTATATTCTATTGCCCTACACCAGCCCTACACCAACCCTACACCTAAACCCCTCATATAAAACTTTCTGCATTTTTAGATTTTCAAAAAACTTAATTCTGTATGATTTATAAGCTTTTGTACGCATGGGGACCTCAATTTAGGTCCCCACCAAGACACGAGTCCCCATGAGTCTGTGTGTAGTCAGGTTTAAGTCCCCACCAGGATATATAAATCAGTACACACACACACACACACACTCCAAGTAATTTTCGTAGAAATTTTGATGTCACAGCGTCCTGTGTAAACTCTTGAACTTAAACGAAAAGCTATTAGTTCGACAAATTATTCATGTTGCAGTTCCATTTTTTGGTCAAGGTAAATGACTTGTGATGAGGAAGGGTTTAGGAACAAGTCAAGTCAAGTCAAGTCACCTTTATTTATATAGCGCTTTTAACAATACAGATTGTGACAAAGCAACTGAACAGCATTAATTAGGAAAATAGTGTCAATAATGCAAAATGACAATAGTAAACACTAATTTTTCAGTTAAGACAGTTCATCATTGAAATTCAGTGATGTCAACATCCCGCTCAGTTTAAATAGTATCTTTGCAATCAAGTCGATGATATCGCTGGAAAATGAAGTGTCCCCAACTAAGTCAAGCCAGAGGCTACAGCGGCAAGGAACCAAAACTCCATAAGTGACAGAATGAAGAAAAAACCTTGGTAGAAACCAGGCTCAGCCGGGGGGCCAATTCTCCTCTGGCCAGACAAAACCAGCAGTACGTAAAAATCATATAAGACGTAATAAAACAGACGATGAATAATATTAACAGCAATTATTATATGTTGCGATCAAACTTATAGCAAAATTTGGTCGTTTTTTATGTTGTCTGAGGGTTGGCATCATCCGAGGATTTCTTAGGGGTTGGCATCATCTCTTCTCAGGGTGTTCTGGATCCAGACTGAAGCTTGTGTAAATCCTAGTTACCACGGGATGTCAAAAAAACAGAAACAAATAGAAACATAATTAGCGTAGCTGCTGTTCCAACCAAGCAAAATTGATTTGTTTAACCCAAACTAAAGAATAATAATGTGCATTTGATTAGATATAACTGCAGTAAAAGATTATGACTGCAGTAAAAGATTATGAGATGCATTATTTGAATGCTTGGCCAAAGAGATGTGTCTTTAATCTAGATTTAAACAGAGAGAGTGTGTCTGAACCCCGAACGTTATCAGGAAGGCTATTCCAGTGTTTGGGAGCCAAATGTGAAAAAGCTCTATCTCCTTTAGTGGGCTTTGCTATCCTAGGTACTACCAAAAAGTCCCAGAATTTTGCGACCTAGGGAGCGTGATGGATTGTAGCGTGGTAGAGGACTAGTTAGGCGACTGGGAGGGGGGGTACGCATGAGCTAACCCATTAAGGGCCTTATAGGCAAGTAATAATATTTTGTAACTGATACGGAACTTAACAGGTAGCCAGTGCAGAGACTGTAAAATTGGGGTAATATGATCATATTTTCTTGACCTGGTAAGGACTCTAGCCGCTGCATTTTGGACTACCTGTAGCTTGTTTATTGAGGATGCAGGACAACCACCTAGCAGTGCATTACAATAAGTCCAGTCTAGAGGTCATGAATGCATGAACTAGCTTTTCTGCATCAGGAACAGGTATCATGTTTCGTAACTTGGCAATTTTTCTAAGATGGAAGAATGCCGTTTTTTTGTAACATGGGAAATATGATTTTCAAAAGACAAGTTGCTATCTAATATAAGCACAAGGAGAAATAAAGAGCTGGAACAAAAGTAATTGGACGCTAAATTTATCTTCACACAGTATAAGTGAACTGTCTATTTGCAGAGAGTGCGCTTCATTATTACAATAATCCCCAAAATATACTGTGAGTGATCACTCCAAATGAAAGCAATAGTTTACCCAAAAATGAAAATTTTATTAATTACTCTCCAAGATGTAGATGAGTTTGTTTCTTCTTTCAAACAGATTTGGAGAAATTCAGCATTATGTCACTTTCTCACCAATGGATCCTCTGCTTTGAATTGGTGGGCCCGTCAGAATGAGAGTCCAAACAGCTGATAAACATCACAATAATCCACAAGAAATCCACACCACTCCAGTCCAGCAATTAACATCTTGTAAATAATAAACAAATTCAATATTAAGATGTTTTTAACTTCTGGCCAAAATGCAAGACCTCCAACAATAATATTGCTTTCTCCAGTGAAAAAGTCGTCTAGTCTGAATCGGGAGAGAAATATGAACAGATCAACAATAAGCAGAAACAATCCAAAAGAGTTCTAAAGAAATATGTGGGTGGATTTTGATGTGAGAGGACAACAGGGGGTTCACTTTTTCACTGGAAGAAGTGTTATTATGGATCAGACTTTTCTTTTGTCTAGAAACAATGGTTTAGTTAAAACACTTTAATGATGAATTTGTTTTTTACAATCATGCAGCTTTTTGCTTCAGAAGACATAACTTGATGGACTGGAGTGGAGTGGATTACTTGTGGATTATTGTGACGTTTTTATCAGCTGTTTGGACTCTCATTCTGACGGCACCCATTCACTGCAGAGGATCCATTAGTGAGCAAGTGATGGAATGCTGAATTCCCCAACTTGAATCGCTTGAACAAACTCATCTACCTCTTGGATGGTCTGAGGGCGAGTACATTTTTAGCAAATTTTTGGGTGAATAATTCC
This sequence comes from Sinocyclocheilus anophthalmus, assembly GCA_018155175.1. Lineage (NCBI taxonomy): Eukaryota > Metazoa > Chordata > Actinopteri > Cypriniformes > Cyprinidae > Sinocyclocheilus > Sinocyclocheilus anophthalmus. The sequence goes on along the minus strand of JADLZN010008166.1, from coordinate 512,440 downwards.
TTTAAGCTACATTATTTATATAAGTAGTAGTTGTTATTGATTTCTAAAAGACTAATACATGCATGTGGTTTGAAGGATGGTAGATTTCACGAATTTGTCAAAATTACACCCATGCACAAAACCCTCCAATACATGAAATCTGTTTTGATGTGCACTTCAAGCTGTCTTGAGTGATGTTCTGTAAGGCAAACCTGCTACAAAACTTATTTTGTGTCAGCTTTGAAAGCTATTATTTGTCCATATGGCAGAAGAAGCTGGCTTCTTTGGGGCTGGAACAGAAATTGCTTGAAAGCCTCTGTGTTTGAGCGGAAATGGTGTGAACAGCAAAAAGAGTAATTGAAAAAAAAAAGACTAACTTTTCAGTCTTTAATAATTTGTGTGGAAAAATGACAAAAACAAGTCCATTTGAAATTCAAATCTGGTAAACATTACAATAACACCCTATTGTAAAGTGTTAGTATTAATATATGAATATCTCAGATTCTAAAATAATTAGTTATGTTAGATCAACTGTACCTTGAAATCAATGTTTATGCATTAGCCCTGTTGTACAATGACTACAGTATTCACATTATAAAATCAATATCACTCATACGTTTGTAAAGAATAACTGGAAAATGCACAAACAGGTTCTTTTAAGCAATAATCTGCATTTAAATACAGTGCACTGTTTGTGTCAGAATTTTAGGCAGGTGAATGTGAAGAAAGCCTCTTTCAGACAGCACTGTAATGGATTTGGAAGTGCATCATGATCCCCAATATAGGGGCAAAATTGGAGGTGAAAAGCCTTTGTGAGACCTGATGCATCTATACAGGCACTTAATATTTACCCAGCACCCTCAAGGTTATTATTCTTATGAATGGTGTAAACACAATATATATCAGACTATAAAAGGTTATTAAACTCTCATAACACTGAAGCTCTTCGCCAAATGAAGAAGTGCTCAGGGAATCTCAGCAGCAGCAGACGCGTTCATATTATTCATCACATGACACGAATCGGTGAATTTAGGAAATGTACTTCAACTAGGTTTTCCCCCCCAGTATGTATGTGATATTCTCAGGATTATGTGGCAATGAAAATAGTTCAGTAATGAAAATTAATCAAGGTTTTTCTGGAGAATGGTGTCAAACAATTTTAATTAAAGGGGTCATAGGATGCTACATGCACTTTTAGAAGTTGTTTGAACTGAAATGTGTGCTGGCAGTGTGTGTACACAACCACCCTAAAATGATAAAAATCCACCCAGTGTTTTTTTTTTTTAATCTGGTTAAATGTTTTCCCCTTTCTCAAATCGAGCCGATCTCAGATGCCTGTCTGTGTGACGTCACACAGACAGGCCCCTCCCACGATAGTTTGATTGACAGTAGTGTTTCAGCACAGACTGGACTGGCGTCTTACCTTAGCTCCGCCCTGAGTGAGCTGTCATCAGTCCGCCATTGTTTCACCGCCGGAGCAGATGTAGACAAGAATGACTCCTAAGCAATTGAAGTGTTTTGTTGTTGGATGTAATAATGAACATAGCAGTCGTCATTTACTCCCAACTTCTGAGCCGCTGAAGACGCAGTGGATTATGTTTGTTTCTGAAGGGAATGCGCCCCCTATCGACATAAATGCGTCTATGTTCGCGCGAATCATTCATGAGCCAGCCTCATCTACAGACGAAGTGAGTATAATGTTTTTTTATGAATATTTGCAAATTGCCTTTCCTAATAATGTGCTAATTAGCAAGTTTCACGATGAATGCGGCTAAAGTAAACAGTCTCTCTGAGAACAGCTCGGAAGAGAGGGGCGGGGTCAGCAGAGCTCATTAACATTTAAAGGAAAATGCTACAAAACGGCTTACTTACGGAAAAGAGGTGTTTTTTACACTACCATTGAGACATTTTAACCAAACTATGTTACCGACATTTCATTAAGACCCCAAAAAATCATATCAACTTGTGGAAAATGGGCATCCTATGACCCCTTTAAGACTGTGCAAGCATTCTAAGAGGAAAAGTTAAATATATATGCAAAGAGTTGATGCGAAGAGTTATCTATTTGTTTATGTATTACATAAGAACAATTCGATATACAAAAGGTTTTTAATAACTTGTATGGTTCAAGACGATCTAGTGAAATTTGGTCAAAAAGTGGAGGAAGAGTTATGAAAAAAAGGATGTTTGTAATAGAATTCAAAGCAGGAAGTCGAGTGGAAATCGAAACTACCATATTGTACTAAACATGATTAGAAAAAATGTACAGGTTTTTACAGTTGCTCAGACCCATTTCTTAAAACTCTCAGCTTGGCATCAATAAATGTATCATCCAAAATGCACGGAAACTACAAAAACATCTCAAATCAAGTCTTTAACACTAGCAAAGCTTGTCAACCAACAGACACACTTTGTCACTCGTAAAACAATGACCTAAAAAACTAACAACAGGTAGCATTATACAACACATTTACTTAAAAACAGTTTTGTTTCTGGGTCAATTTGTTCAAGTTATATGCAAACAATATGTGCAAAATAAAATTGTTAGCTATAGCAGCTGGAATATGGAGACGCTCTCCAGTGACCTTCATGAACAGATGCAATATATGCAATGCAAAGCTTCTGTGCTTGAGCCCTGATAAGGGTAGACTCATTGGGGCAATGTACTTATTCCATATGTCCTTTCGTAAAATATGACCAGCCTTGAAATAAAAAAAAACTTTTGTACATAATGGTAGTATTTGCTTTATTGCTTTTTATTTAATAATTAGGCTACGTATGATTTTTTAATGTAATGTTAAATATGACCTGGACGTGTTTTAAAGCTATTCACCCACCAAATTCAATCTGATGCTGAACTCTTCCTTTCTCAAGAGTAATACTGGACACTAGAACACATCTGATGCACGCTGGGATATATTTTGATTTCGTTCAGGTCAGGGTTATATGTTCTACCCTGTCTGTCTTTCTTTTCCCCAAACACACTGCATTTATTCTCATGCAAATGAACCTCAGGTGTTGCTACCTGAATTCTAATCATTGTTTGATTCTAGTCTATTATTGGAGTTTATAACAAAAGTTTCTTTCAGACTTGGAGCAGCTGGGAATGTCACAGTATGACTTCATCACATCATCCTGTGATGAATTCCTGTGTAGAATATCTATTGTTTTCTACAGACATTAATCTTACAGTTGCGGTGCATTGGTTTTTCTGGAATATCTGAGTTCTTGTGCATTTGAGCAAGATATTGAAGTTAATACTAATTCATGAATAGTGAATAGTGCAGAATCGTAAAGGAATAGGTCACCCATAAATGAAAATGTATGACAATGTACTCACCCTACGGCCATCTGAGATATTGATGAGGGATTGGAGAAATGTAGCATCCTCTGCAGGATCCAATGGGTGCCGTCAGAATTAGAATCCAAACACCTGATAAAAACATCACAATAATCTACAAAGTGATCCATATCACTCCAGTCCATCAATTAATATCATGTGAAGAGAAAAGCTACGTGTTTGTAAGCATTTCAGCATTTTTCATTTCTGGGTGAACTGTTTCTTTAATAATAATAAATAATAATAATTCATTACATTTATATACTGCTCTACATTGTGAGGGGGGTATCTCCTCGTCCACCACCAGTGTGCAGCATCTCTGGTCTCTTATTCATTCCATATGATAACATTACTATGAGAAACAGATTTTCAATGAATAACATAAAGCTTCAGAAAACAGAAAACATACTGTAGTAGTCATATGGCATACTTTTATAGTTTTTTTTTAGAGCTTGACAGCCACGTCTACGAACTGTCATTGAAAAGGGTTGCATAAAGATTGCTCGAAAATTCCCCTTTGAGAAAAAGAACATGAGGGCGAGCGAATAATATTCTATAATATTATAACATGTTCTATTCATATACTGTTGAGACGTGTTTTGTAACCTCTATAGCCCGATAGAAACTCGCACGTTAACCAATATAACAAAAGGGACAGCGGCAAGACAGCAGCAGCGTTCCCTCGCCTCATCAGCATCAGTCAAAGAATTTCATACCTCTATTTCGCTCTCAAATTTGCATGTCAACGGGACTCACCAAGAAGCAGTTCCCAGGAAGATTGAAGTTCCCAGGATTAAAGACTGATAACAGTGATGAAACGACACTCACAGATGCTTGCCGATCCCTTGTGGGCCACACGGCAACCCACATCTCAATTAGATACACCCTCCTACCTAACATCCTCTGAAATAATTCTGATGATATAAGAGCACAGAACAACAAAACCAAACAAGAGGTGGAAGGGAGGAATTTCACAGCTGAAAATGCAGACAGGACCTGTGCTGGGGATTTGGGAAATGGGATGATGTCTCGCAGCGTGCATCGTCCACATGCACAAACATTACTGTGTGCATGACACATTTGTGCAAAAACTGAATTTTTAATATGTTATTCAGTGCTGCCATGTCAGGATCTCATTCTCTCTGAGCAATTTTGTATTGGATTGTTCAATTTTTGCCTTGTTATCAACAGGAAACTACCCTGTTGCTGAAGCGAAGCAGAAGTGTTTTAAAACCCACTTCACGCTATTAAAAGTCATCAAAATGTGCTTATACTACAATCAAATGTCTGTGATTTATATGTTAGCACTGCTCACCTAAAAGATCCATCTGCACATCCATTAGAATCAGACAAATTAAAGTTAATTAAAGTGTTTTTGCACTTTTTTGGCAGCTAGACGGATGCGGTTTGGCTGTTTTCAGTGCCTCGTTTTTAAGACAGCATGAAAAGAAAAATGTCATAAATCTCTGGTGATATAGGCTACTGTATGCAGAACTTCACCAATAACTTTGTTTTCTTAAACTTGAATTTGTCTTATACTTAATGAAGTTGGCATCACTGATTCGGCTACTTTCCTGTTTTTTAGTATGAAGCTCCTAAAAGAATCTGTATTTTAATAAGCGCTACATAAAACGACTTGACTTAAATCCTTGTCTGACAATGGAGATCTGAGACCTGAGAATCAGTTTCCCTGATAATATTTCCGCATGTGTTTTTTTATCTGCTGTTTAGAATCAGAACCAGCGATGCCCAGATCTTGAATGAATCACTGTAATTGCGGTTCATTTTGATTCATTTGAACAGTTCACTCACACATTGAATCATTTGCAGAGCACGTTTGAGCTTCTGTTTACCATATCTGATGTGCTATATACACTGATGAGCCAAAATATCATGACCAGTCACAGGTGAAGCCAATATCGTTGATCATCTCCTAACAAGGCCACGTATTAAGATTAGACGGTAAACAAACAATAAGTTCTCATAATCAACGTATTGGATGCAGGAGAAATGGGCAAGAGTATCTGAGCGAATTTAACAATGGCCAAATTGTTATGGCAGGGCAACTGGATCAGAGTATCTCATAATGTTCTGGCTCATCTGTGTATATGTGTTGATCAATGTTTAGCCTATGCATGAGTAAAAGCCTAATCTGTTCATCATATAAATCAACTGTGTTTATTCAGAGGACTTGGATTAAACCACTCAATTCATATATGTTACGTTTAAAATGTCTTTGTGAACTTTTTCAAGCGTTAAAGTTTTGCTTGCACGGACTTTTAATGGCAACAGCAATAAAACTAAATGTTTCATTGTTAGTTGCTTACTCTGAGAATTTTTGAAACAGACATAACCCAGTTACCCAGAATCCTTATTGAAGAGTTCATTGATTAGATAATCAATGAAGGTTGCTAATCTTTGAACATGGCTGTTATATGGGCCTGTCCTCTATCCCTAAGATGACTGATGGAGAACAACCATATGTATTCTTCTGAGAACCGTTAGCTGAGCTGGAGCAATTGAGCTCGGCTCTGTTGTGTGTAGCTTCTTGCATTAAGTATTTGGGGTTGAGGAAGACACAAGATGGCCAAATTCACTGATCTATGCCACCACTTAAATCTTCAATTCCAATACAGTGCAATCATTTTTGTGTAGACAGCTGTGTTATAAGCACTAGTACTTTACCGTCAAGGGTTATGTAGGTTGGTATATATATATATATATATATATCGTACACAGACACATACAGTGCATTCGAAAGTATTCAGACCCCTTCACTTTTTTTCATTTTGGTTATTCCGTACCTCATAATGACAAAGTGAAAACATAATTTTAGAAAAAGAAAAGTCTAAATTTATTAAAAAGAAAAAACAGAAATATCACATTTACATAAGTATTGCAACAACACTTGAAATTTAGCTCAGGTGCCTCCCATTTCTCCTGATCATTTGCTGAGACACACTGTATATACTTTTTAGTATTGTGATAGGACTGTTTTCTATGCCATCTGAAATTATGTGAATGGGTGCCATCAGAATGAGTGTCCAAACAGCTGATAACCATTGCTTCTGGCCAAAATACAAATTCGTAATCCATAATAACACTTCTTCCAGTGAAAATGTCCATCTCCTGTTGTCCTCTCACATCAAAATCCACCAACATATTTGTTTAGAACTGTTTTTGCTTGTAAACTGTGCTTAATCTGTGCATATTTATTCAAACGAGATGAATTCTTCACTGTAGAAAGCACAATTATGGATAGAGGATAGAGACATTGTTTATTACAAATATGCTTTCACTAGACGTTAATTGATGGACTGGAGTGGTGTGGATTATTGTGATGTTTGGACTCTGATTCTGACGGCACCCATTCACTGCAAAGGATCCATGATTGGAGAGCAAGTGTTGTAATGCTTAAATTTCTCCAAATCTGTTCCAATAAACAAACACACTTATCTACATCTTGGATGGGCTGAGGGGGAGTACATTTTAATTTTTTGGTGACCTATTCCTTTAAGTATGATTCTTAAATGAAGATACATTTACTTAAGAATGTAATTCTCATTTAATTATGTAAGATATAAGTCTTAATCAAAATGATCAAAATGAAAACACATTGATCTAACTGTTTGCATACCTAGACTACTGTATGTTTCAGCCCTAATATTTCTTAAGAACGTCAATGTGTTCAGATAACTCAAACAAACCTGTTTCATTTGTTTTACCAAGTGTTTCCAATCCAAAAACGCACACAAATTCGCAGATGGCAGTAAATACTGTGATAAAGAAAAAAAAAAAGTCATTTGCAAGGAACAATTAACTTGAGATTGAAGCTTGCAGTCTTTTGATCGCCAAACAAAAGAGAAAGCTGGACTGAGAGAAGAAGACAAATACAGAGACAGAGAGAGACGTGACTTCAATAGCCTTCTTTGTATTCATATTGCTATCTGAAGAGGTGAGGACACTAGAGGATATCATTTGTCTGTGTAACTTCCACTCTAATAGCCATACATCAAAAGCACGGGCTGTCTGTCTGACTAGCATATGCAGTTATATGCTGATTACACCTATAAAGAAATAAATCAAGCTTGCAATATTACATATTTATTTCAGTGAACCGAATGAGAGTTTCCATTAGCAGTAGGGATGAATCCATCCATCAACAGACTGAATCTGGTGTGTTGTCAGGGGCATTCGACTGGAATGACAAAGACAGAGAGAGAAACACACCTGGAGGTCACGTATGAAATGGCAGCGTTCTGCGTCACGGTTTGCCATTCAGTCGAATCACTTTCAATGATGCATGATGGGAAGGGCCAGCAAAAGAATTGCATTGCAGGATCTTCAGTGCCATGTTCATCTTTTTCTTCTGAGCAAATCAATAGACTCTCGTGCTGTCTATAAAAGAAAAGTACATTTTTGTTGCGTGAAAATACATTCAATAGAATAATCGTTTATCCAAATTAGCTGCTTTGGAAAACAGAGGCTTTATCTGACATTTTGACAAAATTGTCGTTCCATCAGCAGATTTTTAGTTTTTTATCCTTAAGGCGGCTGCATTTTATTTGATAAAAATACAGTAAAAACAGCAATTTTGTGAAATATTATTACAGCTTAAATGAACTCTTTTCTATTTGAATATATTTTAAAAATGTAATTTATTCCTGTGATGCAAAGCTACATTTTCAGTATCATTACTCCAGTCTTCAGTTACATGATTTGCTGCTCAAGAAACATTTATGATTATTATCCATGCTGAAACAGTTTTTTTGCTACTTTGTTTTTGTAGAAACTGCGAACTATTTTTTCTTCTTCTGGATTCTTTGTTAATAGCACGGTGTAACCATTGAAAATGTCGTTTACTGACACTTTGGGTCAGGATCGTACAACTGAGACTGGAGTAATGCTGCTCAAAATCATCATTGATTCTAGAATAAATTACTTTTGTAAAACATATTACTTACTTTTAGAAAACACTCCTTTAATTGTACAATATTTCACATATTGCGGTTTTTATGGTATTTTTAATCAAATAGCCACCTTGGGGAGCATAGAGCTTTGTTTTCAATGTTCAAAAAATTACCGCTATTTATAAATATGTCCAGTTTCTAAGAGCACAAAAATGTTTTTTTAGCAAGGGCAGGCAAGTTTATTTTATAGCCATTCATACACATGGTAATCAAAGTTCTTTACATAAAATAAGATTAAAACACATAATCACAACAATAAAACAAGGAATTTAAAAACTTTGAAAATTATAAAAAAAAAAATAAAAAAAAAATGTTTTCTTGATTTTTAGTTGTTAGACCCCTAGAGTCAAGGTATGCATTCACCTTGAGAACTTCATCTTTGTTTCCAAATGCAATGACTTCGGTTTTTTCTTTGTTTAACTGAAGAAAGTTCTCGCACATCCAACTGTTAATTTCATCAATGCATTGGCAGAGGGAGTCAATGGGGCTGTAGTCATTTGGAGATAAGGCTAGGTAAATCTGGGTATCATCTGCATAGCTGTGATAGGCGATTTGGTTCTTTCTCATTATTTGACTTAGTGGGAGCATATACAGGCTAAACAAGAGTGGCAGTCAAGCACCAGTGGCACACTTCGGCTTATTGACCGTCCTGACAGTTAGATGGACAGCTTGGCAGCTCTGTTATACTGTTATGTCTCTGAGTGAATAACACGAGCAGTGTGATATATTGGGACATAGTTAGACAGCTTCTGAACACTTTTGGACAGAATATTTTCAACAGCCTGACACAAGCCATTGCACACACATCCAGTTATATACAGTCCATAATAATATGTGACAGACAGCTTTATAAAAAGGTCAATGCAATAAATGGCACATTCCGTAACTAAAGCACACCATTTGTGTCTATTAGATGATAATACCACATATAATAATTGCAATTTGCCAAAATATTTACCTTCCCTACCCTGTTACCACACGACTTTAGCATCATCGGGACCATTTCTACACATGATTTGTGGCTTAGCCTTTGTGTTTTTATCAGAAATGTTGCAGATATGAAGTTTGGCTGAGCAGTGAATAGAGACTTACTGAAATGCACTACAGCCATTGTGCCGTATAGCGTTAGTTCACCGAGTGATTCAGACAAAGCTTCTTCTGGAGGCTCCTGTGGTTGCTTTGACAGACTGCTTCTTTTAAAAGACATTCTACTTTTACGAAAATGTCTGTAGCACGAAAGTAAAAACTTTTGTATGAACTTGAATTGTGTATTTTGTCATATCACATATAGGTATTGCCTTTAGAATGTCAGACAAGCACCACAAAGCGACAGGGTTTCATATGTGTTTTCCAGAGCTCAGTGTAGTTCACGAATGTGGAATAAGCATTGCTTTTTAAAGCAAGGAGTTTTTCACGAGCAACACAGTCTCACCACAGTTTAGTAGTAATTTCAGTAGTTTAAACAAGTATTTTAAGATTTGGTGAATTAGTTGCGAATTTGTATGAATTTAGGGAGTGGGCTTTCCATTTTACCTACAAAGTTGTACATTTTTGGATGAGTCAGATCGTACAAATTTGGGTGGAGAAAAAAAGGAATAGTTCAAGCAAAAATGAAAATTTGCTGAAAATGTAACTCACCCTCAGGCCATTCAAGATGTAGATGAGTTTGTTTCTTAATGGGAATGGATTAGAAGAAATTTAGAATTAGGCCTACATCATCACTTGCTCACCAAGGGATCCTCTGCAGTGAATGGGTGCCGTCAGAATGGGAGTCCAAACTCTGATAAAGACATCACAATAATCCACACGATTCCTGCAAAAACTTGTGTAGATTAATTTAGGTGGACATAAAAACATGAAAAATGGTGTGTATTGACATCTTTCCGCGGTTAAAACAAGATATTTTCTGCTGTTCATTCATGTTTATTTCGTGCTATAACTAGTAAAGAGGAAGAGGCTATTCTTCACTTGCAGCTTGAACTGTAAGTATCTGTCGCGACACATTAAGAGTCACAAAACGTTCACGTTTTTTTTCTCTCAAAAGTTTCAATTTCTTACAAAATGACAAAATTTAAAAGCTGAGACTTTATTTCATACCAAAAGTAAAGTCTTGTCTGTCGGCGCGTTGTGTCTTTGCTCCACGATGTATTTTTCACTGCGTGAGAACGCCATGGTTTGTCAGACGTAGCAACAGTAACTAAGGGGGATGGGTCTTTGCAAAGGGTCAATTTCAAACGGTTGCTTCCGGCTAAAATACAATTGCTTTCTCCAGTTGTCACCTTGTCAGAATCAGCAGAGATATACGCACCAATTAAGCACTGTTTATAAGTGAAATCAGTTCTAAACAAATGTCTTTGGATTTTGATGTGAGAGGACAACCGCGGATGGGCTTTTTCACTGAAGGAAGCATTATTATGGATTGTGGACTGTTCGCCAGATGCAACGCTTTAAAGCTAAAATGACTTTTAGTACAATAGTGCCCCCTGTTGGACATTTGTTAGTTTCACAAATGCTCACATTGAGATGCTGGAGCAGGCTAACCTTGTGTGACGGACAAAGTAAACACATCTTAGACATGACATTACAAGAGTTGTTCATGTTCATGCACAACAGGGTACAAGTACTCCTGGACTATTCGGACAAAAACAGCAATTCATATCAAAACCCAGAAATGATTCAGTCAAGCACCAATACATTGCAGAGTGAGAATAAAACTAAGTTTGTCTTCTCGTTCCGCAGAGTAACACATCATGGCAGAGTTAAAGTCATACTTTTTTGGAGGGCAACAACAGACGAGGACATTGTAAGATAATTTGATACTTGGATTAAGTCTCGTCCTGTTCTGCCAAATATTCTTTATCCTGAATACTGGATGCTTTTCAACTGCCACCAAATAACCTTTAAAAGACCCTGTATTCACACTGAAAACTGCAGCATAGTGGCAAACATTTACAACTCAGGCATAAAACTCTTATGATACAAACATCAATAAATCAATTAGTACAAAATATATATACAATTGTCTTTGTAGAATAAATAAGTTAAACTTTAAAGAAAAGGAAATGGAAGTTTTGTAACCAGTGTGAATGACTGAACACGTGAGACTTGTTGAGTCTGAAATTTGATTATTAAGTTGCTTTAAATTAGACAAAAGCTGACAGCTGTCGGAAGAGAAAAGAATTATACACTGTATAAATAAAGCATGCAATAAACAAGCAGTTTCTCTCGTCCGAGATGGAAGGAGCATCGTGTTTCTGCTCCTGTGTGTTAATCTGAAGAACCGTCTGGTTTGATGATCTGGTACGTGATCAAATTTCAGGATAAGCCTTGGGAGGAAAAATGACAAAAGCAGTGTTAGTTTCACTTGACAATATTTTAATGTTTTTTTTTTTTTTAAGAAATCACCACTTTTATTCAGCAAAATGTTCTATACTTTCTACTGAAAATATTTACCAAATTTTCCTTAAAAATGTGAAGCACCATAACTGTTTTTAACATTGCTAATAATAAGAAATGTTTCTTGCGAAGCAAATCAGCATTTTAGAATGATTTCTGAGACTGAAGACTGCAGTAATGAATTATAAAAAATTACATTTTAAATAGGTACGAACAGAAAACCCTCCTTAATACATTTCTTTTCTTGTAAAAATATACACATATCATTTCTTTCCTGTTTTTTGTTGTTTGTTGAACAAAAATGCCGCCTTCTTTGTAAGTATCTTTCTTTTACAAAGATAAAAAGTCAACTCCAACTTGAAGGAAAGTATATACGGTACATCTCCAAATGACCAAAATATATTTTTGTATAAATATTGGCAACATTGTTTACAATACTACAGTGTACAGAGTTATTTCAGTATCATTGAGATACTATTATAGTCTTCTTTAATAGCTTGAATTAGCTTTTATTTTTATAGTTGGTTTTTAATTTTAATTTTCGTTAGTGCTGGGCAACGATTAATCGCATCCAAAATAAAGTTTTTGTTCACATAATATATGTGTGTACTGTGTATATTTATTATGTATATATAAATAAAAACACATGCATGTATATTTAGATAAAATGTTACGTTTCCTATATTAAATGTATTTAATATATATCAAATTATATACATTTAAATGTTACATGTAAATCCATGTACATATTTCAAAATAGATATTGATGTTGGGTTCTTTATATATACATAATACAGTACACATACATATATTATGTAAACAAAAACTTTTATTTTGGATGCAATTAATCGTTTGACAGCACTAATTTGAGTTAAAGCTTTAGTAATTATATGTATAAATAAGTCTAGTTTTTATTTTGATTTCAATTTTAGTTAAATTAGTACATCAATTTAAACTAAATGAAAATGAGACATGTATACGACATATACAGTATATACATAACATGTCTCGTTTTCATTTAGTATTTTTTTATGGTTTTAGTTAGAGTTGACTATAACAATTCAGGAAAGAAACACTCACTTTCACGATTCAGTAAACTGCAAAATAATCTGGCCTACACATTCTATCTAAGAATTAAAATGGGTTTGCGAATGCATGTTGGCTATGAATGGAAAAATCTGGGCCCTGTGGCTGTAGTACCTGCTCTCCTCTGTAGATGACGTACTCAGCCAGAGCGAGACCGTTGACACTGGGCTGGCCAGTGACTGAGTGGTGTCCTGGTGGCGAGTGGGCCATCTTCATCGCGCTGAACTGCAGGAAAGACTTCCCCAAAGTCACCCGACAGAACAGAAGATGCCTGGGAGGAGTAGAAAGAGCGAAGAATGGAGAGCATGAGCACTTTAGAAAGGAAATAGGAAATCAAGGTTTTGGAAAATTACACCACAAAGCAATACTCTGCTGACAAGCCACTTAAATGAGAGGCCTGCTCCGTGTGCTGTAACGGGAACTCATCTCACCTCTGACACATGTAGCATGACCTGTCCGTGTGAAGAGGGCACCCCGTTCCTCCTCCTATTCCATAAACGTACTGGTTGCTTTTGGAAGAGTTTTCCGCGAAGTAGATCCCAGCCCCGAACATTCCCCCAATGTACGCATGCCTCTCGTCGAAGCCCTTGTGAATGATGGCGTTAACGAACGGTGACCCTGGGGAAGCAGAATCAAAGCATTTTTTGCCAACAATGTGCAGTTTGACGGCAATGAAAACAAATATTGAATGTACAGTGGTGGCCAAAATCATTTGAACACTAGTATTTTCTATACACTAATATCAGTTTACACTAATATCAATTTACATTTTCAAACATTCATTGTGCCATTAATAGTAACAATTAATGTCTGACAACAGCCAGTGCTCCACACAGAGATCTGATCTGTTCATCATCCAGATCATCTGATCATCTAAATGCTTACATTTGAAAGTAGAAGTAAAATAAAATACCAGATTAACAATCATAATAAAGAAAAATAATCATTTCTCACATGTAGAATTAACTTACAAATAATGTCTAACAAGAACATGTATATTCTATTGCGCTCTGTCTATCAGAGACTCGTTTGCTGTCAGGATCAGCCTTTATGCAAAATGGAAACAATTGTGCGATTTTCTAATGTTTACATATAAGGATACAACTGTAGAATGTAATTTATGCACTGAGGAAAATGCACCTCAAATGGATTAAACGGCATCTGTCAATGCACAAAAACAAGGCATGCAGCGTTAAACTGTATGCTTGTGTGAATCGCTTAATATGACAAATTCTCATGTTTAGGATAAACTTGGGTTGTGCGCTTTTCCTGGAGCAGCTCACTCTGCATCCTTTGCTGCATTTGCAGATGCATTTTGTCCACATGAATGAGTTATTTATTACTGTAGAGTGACATGACTGGGAGACGTTTTCTGTGCAAAGTGGGAAGACGCGATTAATCAATTAAAGGGGTCATATGACGCGATTTCAATTTTTCCTTTCTCTTTGGAGTGTTACAAGCTCTTGGTGCATAAAGAAGAACTGTAAAATTGCAAAGACTAAAGTCTCAAATCCAAAGAGATATTCTTTATAAAAGTTAAGAGTCAGCCACACCTACCTAAAACGGCTCGTTCTAACACGCCCCCACATGTCTATGTCACGATGTGGGAAGATTTGCATAACACCGCCTAAATGTTCACGCAAAGAAAGAAGGCGTAACTTTTATTCTTGCTGTAGTATTGTTGTTGCCGTCGCCGCCATGTCGTGAAGGCGCTGTGTGTATTGTTGTGAAAGCGAAACTACTTTGGTTGGCCTTCCAAAAGCTGGTCACTGAGGAAATACATCCACTTCACGCTGTCGATCGCCGAATCGGCTTTCACTGTGGACAAAGCACTCGTTGTGACGGATTCCAGCCCGGGGTCGTCACATGTTGTTGCCGCAAGCACTCTGGACGCTCCTTCATCGAATCTGCCGGCCACGCCATTCTCAAGCCCACGACTTTTTCCTGATCCTGGTAGAGTAGCCTACAATGCTGGCGTTTCTGACTCACAGCCTGTAAGTAGGTAGTTTTTTATATTTAAAGAATTTGCCACTGATGATTCAAACGCGAGTTTTGAGCAGTTTAGAGTAGCGTTTGTAGTTTGCCATTTTTCTGATCACAAGTGCAGACATGGTTTTATGTTTATGTGGCTCGATGCAACGCAACGTGTAAAAAGACCTTTCGCACCACGGGAACCTTTTCATAGTACCAGAAATAACTGTGGAACTACCCACTTTTTGGAGTTTTCGCACCGCCGGAACTGGGTGCGATTTTATTACCGGACTGTCTTTTTCAATTAGCTCCTACTCTGGAGCAGGGTCTAACCAGCACAACTGGTACTAATCGTGACGCAAGTAGACATTGATTGGCCAAACGTGTATGAAAACGTTCTTTCCTCCTTTCCGTTCTTTCAATTGCTTTACGTATACGTCGACTTTCCATGTCCATTATTGTGAAACCCGCGAGACACAACAAAAACACCGCTCCGATCACAGCGTCCTCCATCCTCCTGTTGTTAATGTTGTTCTTCTTTTTTTCTGTTGTTGAACGCCGCGCACAAATGACGTCGCTGTCGACCGGCTTATGTTACTTCTTAGTACACACTGTCCGTGCGAATGCAACCCTTTAAATAGTACTGGGAAATAGTTAATGCAAAATCGTCCCAGTACTTAAGTACTGTACATTTAGTTCTGGAACTAAAGCGCTGCGAAATCCCTATTACAATCCGTAATTATGTCCCCACTGGATGCAACAAATGCGTAGTTTATAATGGGTTTTAATGTTTTTGTCTCGTCGCTCCGGCTGGACAGGGCATCACAGTATGGTAAGGGGCGTAACATTTCCATCACACGCTTGAGGTATTCGGCTAATCACAACACACTGGATAGTTGGCCAATCAGAGCACACCTCTCTTTTCAGACCGATGAGCTTTGTAAAATTGACGTGTTTCAGAAAGGCGGGGTATAGAGGAGCAACAATAATGTACAGTATGTGGAAAATAATGTGTTTTTTAACCTTAAACTGCATAAACACATTTCATTACACCAAACACACAAAATAATGTTCTTTTTAGCAACATCATATGACCCCTTTAACTACTTAGTTGTCAAATAATATATTACTGATTTTATCTATTCGTTTTTGCAGTCCTAATCAGAATAGCAGTGAATGAATGAGTGGTTCACACACCGTGGAAGAGCATGAGTTCATTGGAATGGTTGTGGTTCTCCTCAGAAACTTCCTTTCTGCGATGGGTGTATCTCTCCCACAGCTTCTTGTTGCACACCTTCTGGATCTGACCAAAAAGAAAATATACCACTTTTACCACTTTTTCATTGAACATTAACTAATGCTAATTTATAAAACTTGTATATGTAGTAAAATATACATGAATCTAGATTAAGGCTGTAAAAGTATTGTTCATTGTTAGTCATTGATGTCCAATGCATTAACTAATAATAAAATAAATTATGAAATGTTACTAAGATTTTCTTGTGCAAGTCTTCAGATGTGGTCACATTTACTGTTATTCAATGATTTTTCGCATGCAAAATCCAGCCATTTCAAGTTTTTCACTGATTTACCGTGTCGAAAGCTGCTCTGAAAAGTTGAAAGTTATTTCTGTGTGAACAACGCATCATGCATTGCTACAATATTGACAACATACAATGTGACCGCATCTTTAATCTCTCTACACTGAAAAAGTTTCTCTAAACTCTCTAAAGATGTGTATCTTCAAAGAACACTAGTGGAACCAAATCTGTTTGATAATTAATTATAATTAATTCGTTTCAGTTGGATATAAAGGCAGTGCTTCCTCTAGGATTTATTCCAGCTGTGATGTTCAGGTGGTTAAACCAAAGAATCACAAATGCAATTGAATTTATTTTAACTAAAAAAAACAAGTAAACAGTAAGTAATAAAATAAGAACAGATAAATAAATGACAAGCAATAACACAAACAAAACCAATAACAAAATACAAATGAAATCAACAGTACTTTAAGTTTTTCATGTAGGTCTAACAGTAAGTACAGAATTACTACAGGAACTGAACTCAACTGTAAAAAACAAACAAAAAAAAGGATTCGACTGTAAAATAACACTGGAGAGTCTTCACTGTATAATTAAAGAGTAATGATGACTGACAGCAGGTTTATTTAAGGTGCCGTCTCTTTAGACGCTGCCGGTCTATAAAGCTGTTACACTTGGCTTTTTGCTTCTCAATGGTTTACATTCACTTATATACCGTCTATTTAATATAAACCGCCTTTGTTTAAGTGAATACTTGCCAAGATGGGCATTTTGACATACTATTGTATGTATTTGGCCGTTTATGCACAATAAGGCGCAAAACATAACTCAATTCTGCAGTTGGGTGCTGTTTCAGATACACATGTGCTTTGGGTGCACAGAAAACGGTCTATAAGAGAGCGAGCGAGTACTGTATTAAGTTCTCTTTCACGTTTTTTGCTCTTGAATGGTTTAAAGTTGCTTGAATGTTTAAATTAGCAAGACTTTAAAGCACGTGCAAATGATACATTCCGTCATCTATCCCACCCCCCCCGTCACACTTATTAAAGGGCGACACTGTCGTGAAGGATTAGAATTATCAAAATCCGCCGCCCATATGATGTCACTGAGAAGCTGTGGCGGCCCATCATGGCAGAATGAATGTAGTGAAACACTGTAAAGGTATTGACTTTGTAATTTTCCTGAAGTTAACTGCTAGTAATGGGATTCAACAAAATTATTGAGAAAAAAAAAAAAAAGTATGATTTGCTCACAAATTAAACATGAATCATTTTACTAAAAAAAAGAACAATAGCCAATATTTTGCAATAGCTTATAACTAAAAAAAATAATATTCACTACAAAATTATACATTTACTTGTATGCATTTAGCACCTTTTTTCCAAAATGAATTGCATTGCATTGAATGTATACATTTTTCATTAGTTCTCTGAGAACGGAACATATGACCATGGCATTGCCAGTGACATGCTCTACTTTGAGCTACAGGAGAAATACATTCAACCTGTTGGAAACCCTGGAAGTAATGCAATGTGAAAAGAGACCTGCAGTGGCAGGGGAACAGTGTGGAAACAGAGCCACTAAATTGTGAAAATAGCTTAATAGGAAAAAATTAAATATGAAGTGAGGCATTCAGATCTTTTACCTTCACAATGTTGTATCTGTTGAAAACCCCACCCGCATGACCGCCATCCCTGTGTTCCCTAATCGTACTCTGCATCTGTTCAGAGACACGAAACAGAAAAGCCAAGAGAACCCTAGTAAACACAGTACGTCCTTGGTGTTTCAATAATTAGCTACGTGGCACTAGTCTGTGTGCTTGAACATGTACATCCATGACTAGATTCTCCTGGAACACTTTTAGATAAAATGACTGTGATTAGGGGCTCAGACAGATGACGTACAATGAGAAAATTGATAAACATGAAAACATTTCATAAAATGAGCATCTCTACCTCCTCCTCAACTGACTGAAACTCCTTGTCGTCTGGAGAGAGGTCTATCAATATTGTTCCACTGTTGGTCGTGTTCAGGGTCAAGTAAGGGTTTAAACCTGTGAAGGGGATGTAAACGTTTAAGTGCAAACTAATCTGCAAAACAAAAGCTTCAGCTTGATCGTTAAAGAGGTCATATTATGAGAAATCAAGAAAAGCAGGAATTAAAAAACTGTAGTTATTGTACCATTAGTTGGTATTAGAGCTGTCAATACATTTTTCATTCACATAATATGCCAATTAATTAATTGAACTAACTGCAATTAAGTCACATACTTTAATATTAGCTGAAAATTAAAGCAGAGTAAGAAACTTTAAATGTGCAGCATAAAAAAAACATCACATTTAATTTGAATGCTCAGAGAGAGGGTGGAAAATAAAAGTAAATGACTTTTGGTGTTAAAAAAACTTTTTAACATTATTTACACAAGTTATGGAAGTCCATTTCCACCAATGAATAACAAATAAAAAAGGTAATTGCAACTTTTTATCTCACAATTCTGACTTCTTTTCTCACAATTGCAAGTTTACGTCTTGCAATACTGACTTTTTTCTCAGAATTGTGAGAAAAAAGTCAGAACTGTGAGATATATTCGCAGTACTGAGAAAGTCACAATTGTGATATGAACAAATAATTCTGATTTTTTTTCTCAGAAACTCGCAATTGCATGTTTTAAAGTCAGAATTGCGAGATTGCTCATTTTTCTCAGAATTGCAAGTTTGTATCTTGCAATTCTGTCTAATATAACAAAAGAATTGGACTTTATAACTAATAAGATATAATTAATAAGATATAAACTCGCAATTGTGCGTTTGTATCACGCAATTCTGAGAAAAAGTTTGAAACGTGAATTTATATCTCACAATTTTGAGTTTATTTCGCGCAATTGCAAAGTTTATATCTTGCAATTCTTAGAAAAAAGTCAGAACTGTGAGTTTATATCATGCAGTTCTGAGAAAAAAAGTCAAAATTGCGAATTACCTTTTTTAATTTTTTATTCAGTGGCGGAAACAGGCTTACATGCTAAGTAGACCTCGAGACAAATAAATAAACTTTAAGAAATGTATAATATGACCCCCTTAATAAAGCAGCTTGTACTGAGAAAAACATCCAATGTTAAGCAGAGATCTTAGAGGAAACAAGATCAAAGTGATCCTTAAACCCTGTCTTTAATTAAGGATTCTCTCAAATGGATGAAAGGAGAAGCAGCTCTTACTCCGAGGACCACTAATAAGTCTTTCCACTCCTTTGATGATCTTGTGTCTGTGACCGTAAGCCTTGATGCCAATCTCCTTCAGCTCTTTGTGGCCCATTTCCACCAAGACGTCCAGAGTTATCTATTGACACAGACTCGTATTAATATCACACCTCTAGGCATATGACTAATGTATTACGCCCACTGATCAAATGAGTGATTACTCTACAGCGTGTTCCTCTAGCACATCTCAACATTTCAGTCAGCCTGCTAAACACTGTCCTGGAGGTAAATTTATCTTGTCGTGAACTCAGCCTGGGCTCGGACTCAAAACAAGCTGATCTCAACTGTGATAAGCATTGAAACAGAAGAAAGTACCTGTTCTCTGTCAAAGATCTCCAGCAAATGCTCCAATCCCAGGTTGTGAAGGAACTGGCTGATACTCAACTCTACAGCTAGATCTGAAAAAAGCATCAGGTTAAAGAAAACTTTCAGCAGTCATCAAATGCATGCATCAAGCAAAACTACACTAATCTTGACTAAACCCACCCTCCTCTTTCAACTCTATGCCTACGCCTCCTTCAGCTCCAGAAGGCGGTAGTAGAGTGTTTAGCTCAGGGAAGGTCCCGGACTGGCCAGCCATACTGGAGTTTGAAGAGAGCGGTGTTGGACTCGAGTTGAGAGTCGACGGCACCACCGCCACAGACGCAGAGACGCTGATAACCTGGGGTTTATAGCACACCGGCAGCCCTGAGGGGGGCATGGCTGCTGTGAGGGGAGCTCGGACATCGTCCGCCTGGAGAGACAGGCAGCACAACATCAGAAAGTCACAATGTAAGTGACGACCAACTTCTTCTTGAGACAGACAAGCCCACATTTAGTCACACACTTCTGTGAGTGTCAGTCACATCTCAAGCACATAGAGCGTGAGTTCAGGAACAACAACGCAAATAAGAAAACATTCATACACAAAACCAGTGAGAACATATGTGTCAAACAAGCAAGCTGTTGGCATGCATCCATGGTTAAAGGGATAGTACACCAAAAATAATTTGTAAAAATGAAGTCTGTCATCTTCCAAAACTGACCCAGTTCTTCTCTCACAATATAAGAAAAAAAGTGAAATGTGATAACTTGTTAAATAATGCAATATGATAATGCTCTAAGTGTATAAAAATTGATTTACATTTATTTCTATGTAAATGTTTAAACATTTACATTTAGTCTTTTAGCAGACGCTTTTATCCAGAGCGACTTACATGATTTAATATAAATTATAAACATTTCTAAAGCACTAAAATCAATCCATTATCACAAGCCCTTGGAATATGCATAACGCAATTAGTACAGAGATATTTGTGATATTTCAATATATCTTGTAGCACGTCACACATGAATTCTTTAAATATCACAAAAATGTCTTAATTTGAATGATCCTATTTACTAATTAAATTATGTCTTAATGAAAATGACCTTATGTGCAATGCAAATTTCTGTATACAACTCAGTTTTTATTATATCTTAGGTATAGGAATAGAATAGAAATATTTGTCCTTGAATTAATTTGATATATTTGAAGTAAGTTAGCAAGTAAATCGATTATGTATTTCCGATTATAATCAGCACTAGCCATTGTTGGGCTGAATTTATGACTCATGGGCATCTGTATTACTGATAAATGCCTTTTAATTCTTGGCATTTTATTATTTTTTATGTTGGGAATTTTTTATTTGTAAAGTAAGTACATTTAAGTGACAATCTTAAAAAAGCGAAGAATGCTCAGGCTTCTCGTCTCCTTTTAGGTTCTACAGAAGAAAGCTTTGGATTGCCATAAAGTGCATAAATGATAACTTTCATTTTTGGTTGATCTATCCCTTTATCTTTCTCCAGGCATATTTTTCCACTTCAGACATCCACTGCTTGTGCAAATGTGCAGTCTTTTCAGGCAGTGGTGCATGGAATGATCAGTAAGCCTCCTCAAGCACTGAACAAATGAAAAGAAGAGCAGCAACCAAATAAAACAGACAGATTTATGACATAATACAGTAAGAGAACATTCTCCCTGGTATGATTAACAGAGGTTTGGATTAAGAAGGCTTAACTGCATCAGAGTTGCAGAAAATAAAAGGAACGGTAGATAAGCGGAAGGCAAGAGGAAGAAAGATCTTCTTCCCCCGAGGAGAGTCCAGTAATCACACACATAGAGTGAATACTGTCACGAGGTTCAGTGGCGACTGGCCTTCCTGGTTGCGGAGCGTGGGGTCGGTCCTATGCGCAAGAAGCAGCACGCACAACTGGGTCCTGCCTTTCTGCGCCGCCTCGTGCAAAGGAGTGAACGCCCACTTATCTGTGGCATTGACGCATGCATTGTACTTGATGAGCAAAGCGGCCACATCCACATGCTGCAATGAAACACATGGAGCAGTCGTGCTCTCGGGTTGGTGTCTCTTTCACTTTCTGGAGAATGTCGCTGCATGAATATGACTATGTGTGGCTGTCAGACAGCACTGGACCTTTTCCCTTTCCCAATGGGAAATATGATGAAATATGATGAGGTATGGCACCTGCACAATTTTGAATAAAATCCAAAAAATAAAAAAAACCCTCATGTCATTCCAAACCCTTATGAATGTCTTTCTTTGACAGTAGCGTTTTGTGGTGCCACGTTTGAAGCACAAATGAGAGCTGTGAAGACTGTCAGTGAAATTTTTGCCTGATCCTCACATGTAGCTATTGTATGATTTGGCTGTTAAAGGGCTGTGTAACGTGCATTGGGTTGTGGCCACATTACCACCATTTTGTCAATTACTCCATGTGTGTGTGTGTGTGTGTGTGTGTGTGCATGATAATATGCAATTTTAAACTACTGGAATGTAGCTTGACCAATCAAATTAACAGATCAGAACAAACTGTTGTACAAAATGCAGATTTTGCTCATTTTTTTTTTTAAAGAAAAGTGACAATGAAATTCAACACATACCAATATAAACCAACATTTACATCAAATTTGACATTTTGGTCATGACTTTAAATCAAACCAAAAGCAACCAAAAATAAAGATTACTTTAAAACAAACACACCTGTTTTAGAAAACAATTCATTTTATCCCCTTTACAAGGTGTTTTGAGTAAGAGATGTTTTTTTTTGTCATGTATATATATGTAACTTTTATCAAACATGTTAATGGACATGTACTGGAGCATCACTCACCCCATAAGATGCAGCATTATGGAGGGGAATGAGACCACCTTTATCCTGAGAGTTCACCTCTGCCCCGTGTTGCAGCAGATATTCAGCCACCTCCAGATTATTATAGCCAGCTAATCGTACACATAAAACAAACACCACCAACATTTTTTTAATGAAATATTTCATATTTTACTCTTTACTTGAACACGTGTGCCCTTAGAATAGGACAATCATGATCACAAAATGTTGAAATTTCAGTCAGTTTTGTTCAGTGCAAGTCTGACACATACAGTTCAGTTAAAAGTCAATTTATTCATATTCAACCTCATTAGAAGAAGCCTATATTCACACAGAAATGTTAAATATGCATATAATAAAAATGAAGGTTGTGCTAATGTACATTAGACAAGAGGTTTTCAAAATAGGGACCAAATATCAATTACATTTATTTAAATGTACAAATGCACAAACTGTAAAACATGTTGGAGTTACTAAATATCTTTATACTTCCTGCTTCCTAAATGTCTTCCCTTTACAGTTCTATGCAAATTGTATGAAAAGCGCAGACTAAAACAAATTAAATGCTACTTAATTAAAATTAAACTAATTAAATAAGCAACATTTTGTAGAGTTTTGTTGTGTGAGCATCTGAAATCATCGCTTCACACTCACAGACCAAGTCATTTTTTATGACTATTTTCTGTAAAACCAATCCAAAACACAAAAGTAGCAGGTTTTACTAAGCTAGAGTATTTAAAAAGGTCTCCAGATTCTGGTTTTGCACTTAAAAACCAGTCGTACATCCTTGATTTCGTACCTGGTGCACAGTGGAAAATGAAAGCATCATACTCTGATGCACACCTACCTGCCAGGTGCAGCGGTGTGGAGTGCCGCCCCTGCGTGTCTCGACAGTTCACGTTGTCTGGAGTGCAGAGCTTTTTAACGCGAGATAAGCAGCCTTTCTTGGCGGCGTCCAGCAGTGCTGCGTCACCCCTGAGCAGATCCTGAATGTCTGTGTCTCCGTCCTTCACCAAGTCCAGAGGGGTGTTTCCATCACGGTTCTTTTTGGTCGGGTCAGCACCATGCTATATCAAAGAGGTACTTTGTTATATTGTAGTGAACATGGCGCTAAACAAAATTAGCTGTCATCAATAATGTAAATGATTAAAAAAACTCCAATCGGAGTCCTTGGATACCTGAAGCAGCAATTTGCAGATCTCATATTTGCCCTTGGCGGCCGCCTCATGCAGTGGGGTGAACTTCCACAGGTCGGCCATGTTAACCACAGCACCATGAAGGACGAGGAGCTCTGCCACCTCATAATGCCCATAAGAACAGGCATTGTGCAAGGGAACCAGACCACTATGTCACACAAAACAGTTTTACTTTCAAACCAATATGAAAACGTGCAACTTTTTGGCATTTGTTGCACCAGTGTTTCTTAAAGAATTCAAGGCAATGCTATTTTTGGAACATATTTTATGTTTTACCATTTTTTTTAAATACATTTCAGAGGTTATTTTAATACTTAATTTAACTGTGTATTTTTTATAAACTGTATATTAACAGTTTTATTCAACAAAAAATAAAAATTGTGGCTATATTTCAAAAATTAAAATATATATTCTTTAAATTTCATTGAATAAGGTCTGTTTAATGAGAGAGAACACGTGCATGTCTATTTCAATAAATGTAATGTCTGTTTATGTACGGTGTACTTCTTTATTATTTAAATGTAGCACCATTGTATGGAGCCCCAAACCTGCAGAAATTAGAAATGAACAAATGAATGAATACAGGAAAATAAATAACGGATTAAATGACTTGATAAAATAAAGAACAAATAAAGTTACAAATAAATACAAAAAAAGAAAGAAAGAAAACCATACTAAAATGTATTGCATTTGTTTTATCAAGCCATATATTCCATTATTTATGTTCCTATTATTACATTCTTTCATTTATTTTAAATTTTTTGCAGGTCTGGGTCTCCATACAAGAGTCATGCGTTCATGACAATGCAGCCAGTGAAATAGTAAGATGCTTTCTATTTATTGTTTTTGTGTTATTTTGGGGTAAACACACTTATCTAGTCAGTTCTGTAAAAATATAATTTATTTTGCTGCGGCTTTGCACAGGTGCACAAATTCTCTTTCTTTTTGACTCTACTTTTGGATCTCTAGTCTTGTGACATCTCACCCCTTGTCTTTAGCATGTACATCGGCTCCGTGCTGCAGCAGATACTCCACCACAGCCACACGGTTGTATCCCGCAGCGAAGTGCAGAGGTGTGGACTGCCTTCCCTCAACGTCTCTACAGTTCACGTTCTGAAGAGTACAGAGCTTCTACATGGAAAGGTGAAGAACAATGTCAGCTCTAACATGGGAATCTGGTATAATCAACTTCAGAATGATTTCACAACTACATGGGAGAAAAAAAACAGTCCTTACCTTTACGACTTCCAGATCTCCTGATTTGGAGGCTTCTAAAAGCTGCCTGTCTGTATCGGAGTTGCCTGTGCATGCTCCCTCTAGGAATCAAAAAATATTTTCTATAACTGCAAGCATGACACTTTGGCACTTTACAGGGATCAACAGTGTGAGTGTTTCACTCACATCTTTGACTAGAAATAGATGGGCGAAATGTAAAATGTATTAAGGAGCATCTTGAAATTAAAGCCCCTGAAGATCTAAAAAATTCAGTTGTATGGAATTCAAGATCATAACAAGTCTTACATATTTTAATGGTATAACAAATGTCTTATTATTTTAGGAGGTCTTAAATTTTGGGGGATTTTTTTTTTTTAATTTCAAAGAAGAAAGTCATACAGGTTTAGAAGGACACATGAGGGTGAGGAAATTGTGAATCTGAAGTAAACCTTGCAGTATCTCCTGAATGCTTTCATTGGCGAGCTGGGAGGGTGACGAGCCCTGTAGGGAGGTGATGAGCGGGTCACCTCCAGCACGCAGGAGCATTCGACAGGTCTGCAGATGGCCGCAGTGAGCCGCGCAGTGCAGCGCCGTCTGACCCAGGTTATCTACTGCCTCCTTTTGTACGGCCTCGCATACAACCACAAAACAACAACACGCTGACAGGAAAAATCTGCAAATATTTACAGTACAAATCAGCAGCTGTGGATGCCAGAACTTTACAGTAAAAAATACGGCAGCAACATTTAAAGTTTTACGGATTTAACTTGCATTTTCAGTAAAACAGTGTATATTTTATTAACCTATATAATGTTAATATACCAACCAACTGAAGTACTAAAATCACTTTTGTACCTTTACGCTGAGAACCACCATAAAATCACAGGTAGCAATGAGAAAGCCACATGCAATAAACATTCATGAAAAGCATTCATTTATCAACATAAGATGAACATAAAACCCTAATGCACATAACTGATAAGAACTGAGAAACATAGTTATCTAAATGGAAAAAACATCAAATGTGTAGTGTAGGAATGAGATGCCATACATTTAGGCCTCCGCTCACATTTTACTGTATTTTTACATTACAGGACTTGATTATTATACTTACCTGTATCAACGCGCACTTTTTACAGTGTTTCTTCGATGTACTGCTTGCAAACCTCCAATGTGACAACAAATTTTGAATTGCATACTATCAACCATCATGTTTTTGTTTTGTATTCTATTAACTGAGGGACCACCGTCAAAATAAGTGTTTTTAATGGTAGCGTTTGCCTCTCCCATGAAGACACGGTTCTAGTGAAAAATAAATAATCTCAAGTCGCTATGAGTAAAATGTATATTTTCGAACAATACATTTTATTTTCATGCAGTGCTACTCTTGAAATAGCAACTTCATTATGCAGATAGAGCTCCTGTAACGAATTTACATAATCTCTTTTTATGTATTGCATAAAAATACCTGCAGATTGTATTTTGGGATTAGCGAAACTGGGGAAGTATATCGTGTTGATTGTGCTACCGTGCTAGACTAGGCAAGTATTCGCCTAAGGTACACTTTCCTCATGCGAAACTTTAACTTTTTGTGCAGAAGTTTGAGATGTAGACCGCTCATCTTATTCAACGGCTAGGGCCACGCTCTGACGCCAAGTGCCCGACGCGACCGCGAAGGCGTCGGCGACCGTGGGTGCCAAAGTGAGAAGAAAGCGGTCCAAGGAGACTGACCACAGCTCCCAAAGCCCAAACACACCATTCTTTCAGAGAAATTTTTTGTTGTGGCTAAGAGGAAATTTGGGAGGCGGTGAAGGACCAGCGCGGAATAAATCGTCCCTTGTGTGAACGATATCGTGCCCTCGGGGAAAATAACGAAGTATGGAACGATATGGGGGAATAGGAGTAGGAAGGAGACACAAAAAAAATGAAAACTGATGAAACAACCAGGGAAACAGTGAGATAAAACAGAAATAAAAGTTAGGTAGGAGTGGAAGAAAAAAGATAGGCTTAAGAAGAACAGGAAAACAAAAACAAGAAGGCAGAATGAGATGGAAAAAGAGAAGAACTTTTTTTCCAAGTGGAGATTCGAATCATATAGCTTACTCAACAACTCACTGAACACTCCCTCAAGTTAGTCAATTGGGGGCGGGTACTTTGGAATCACTGGATTATGTACTTATGGAACACGTATTAAAAAATGAAATGGTCCATTTTAATTCATTTTTTCATCCATTGATCCCAGTTCAATCTGCACCTACAAACCTTCACATATTTGATTTATTTTCCTTCCTTTACTTCCCTGTCACCTCTATTTCCTACAAAATGAATGTGATGTGACAACATCTGTGATGCCTATGTGTAATTGAGTACGTTTTACTGCAGCTGTGAAAAATCTCACTTACCTTCGCCTCGTGTTTCACCAACACCTCGATGATGTCATTGTGGGACTTCTCAGCGGCAAGACGCAGAGGTGTGAGGAAGCTGTGTGAAAGATAGAGATCCAGAAGTCATTACTGCACATGATACAAATTCATGTGTTAAATAAATCCTTTGAACATCGTTACTGACTGACTCACTCTTTATTCTTCTCATTGACGTTGGCGCCTTTCCGGAGCAGCAATTCACAGATCTGTTTCCTCTTGGGATAGGGCGACGTGGAGACACAATGCTATCAAAGACAATCACAGAAGTCTCTTTTATTCACTTCCTATTCAAGTCCAATAAAACCATAACCAAAAATGATCTTTGGACGCTCTGCGTTCAGTTGTAGTATTCACAGGTGTGCAGATATCAATTTTTTTTAACGCCTTGAAATGTGGCTCGTCAAATAGGATTGTAGAGCTGTAAATATGCTTTTTACAATTAATGTTTTGAGCCTTTAAATCAGTGGTTCCCAACCCCGCGTGACGCTAAAGGGGTCTCCAAGCTCACAAATACAAATAGGGATGAAACTGTTACAGTATGACAATAAACCAAGATGAAAGTTCAGATGGTTTTAATATTCTGAATTATCATTAAAACCGTATTCGATTACCTAGATTTGAAAAACTCGCATAAACACTGTCGAACATTTAGCAAATTTAAAAAAATATTAAAATATATCCAAACAGAAAACGCTTATTTTAAATTGGAATAATATTTCACAATATTACTGTTTGAATAAATAAATGCAAACTTAGTGAGACTTCCAATAATTATTAATTATATGTAGCGTATTTATTAAATAATGATGTTTTTTATTAAATAATAAAAATATAACAATAAAAAAGAGAACGCAGTCCTTACTAGAGCTGTTTCTTGGGTTAGAGGGTGTTTGAAGTTGATGGTCTCAAGGGAGAGGTGTTTTTTAAAGCGGGCCATGTCCGCCTCACGTGCCGCCTGCAGCAAAGCATGACCTCTGAACTCATCTGCAACAAAGAGCGGCACCCCGTCAGTCAATGACGAGCCAGACAAAATGAGAGCTGGTCTTTGTAGCAGTCACACGCTTACACGCCAGGTGCTCTTTCAGCAGGGTGGTCGGGGCCAGATCGATGGCGCTCTTGTTGTGGCAGTTGAGGAAGGTGGGGTCAGCGCCGTAGCTGAGCAGGAGCGAACAGACCTCCACTCTGTTTTTTGAGACTGCCTCGTGTAAAGGTGTGAACTGCCACAGGTCCATAGCATTGACACAAGCACCATGCTGTGTAAAAATTAACAGATGGAGTGGAGTTATCACAAATTCAGAACAAGACAGCAGACAAGAAAGAAAAGTGTGAATAACATAAAATGGACCTACCTTTACAAGCAACTCAGCTACCTCATAGTGACCGTATGAACAGGCGTTATGAAGAGGCACAAGATCACTGTTAACACAAGACCAAATTTAATACACAGGTTTTGTGAGTACAATAATGAAGAAAGATTTTTGACTTTTGACTACACTGCCTTTATATGAATGTTTGGGTTCAAAGTTAAGTAAATAACTTTAAGTCAAGGGGATAATACAAATGGTTTTGAAAGTATAGCCAGAATTATACATGTTAACATGAGACTAGTGTAATCAAATTAAATACTAACCTCATCTGTACAAAGTTACATACATTTTTAATTTATGCACTGATAATAAAGGAATAGTTCTCCCAAAAATTACCATTTGCTGAAAATTTACTCACACTCAGGCCATTCAAGATGTAGGTGAGTTTGTTTCTTCATTAGAACAGATTTGGAGAAATTTGGCATTACATCACTTGCTCACAAATGGATCTCTGCAGTGAATGGGTGCCGTCAGAATGAGAGTCCAAACAGCTGATAAAAACAACAATAATCCACAAGAAATCCACACCACTCCAGTCCATGAGTTAACATCTTGTGATGTGAAAAGCTGTGTGTTTGTAAGAAACAAAAAATGGTGGCTTCCGGATAAAATACTGTACGCGTGAAGTTAAAAATATTTTAATGTTGGATTTGTTTCATATGAAGTTTTTCACTTCTTAAGACGTTAATCGATGAACTGGATTCGTGCCGATTGCTTGCGGATTATGGTGATGTATTTATCAGCTAATTCTGACGGCACCCATTCACTGCAGAGGATCCATTGGTGAGCAAGTGATGGAATGCTACATTTCTCCAAATCTGTTCTGATGAAGAAACAAACTCATCTACGTCTTGGCTGGCCTGAGGGTGAATACATTTTCAGCAAATTTCCCTTTTTTGGGTGAACTACGAACATGGCCAGTATTATTATTATGTTAAATAAATTAATTATGAAACACTAAAAACTAAAAATCAATCATATTAAATGCTACAAGCAACAACATTATAATGTACTGCATGAAAAATAAAAATGGGCTGGAACTTTTTGATAACCACTTTTTGGGAACCACTGACAATCAATGAATCTGTCTGTATATTTATTCCATTAATCATTTAATCAGATTAAAAATCTGAAAATGATTACTCAAAAAAGTATCATTTTAATTACAAATTGATTTCTTTTTAATCCAATATTCACCAATACTGATAAAATTAAAAGCAGCTGATAAAGCATTATGGTACTGATGCATCTGTAGTAAGGTTGTTAAGCCCCGCAACATTGCACAATACACGCACAAGCATTCAAAAAAGACTGAAAATGCAAGTTTTATTCGATTTTTTACAAACTGTATTTCTGTGCTAAGTGAAAGAATAGAGCTTAACTTGTACAGCACTTCAAGTCACACTGGAGACACTCATCGTACCCTTTGTCTTTAGCGTGCACGTCGGCTCCATGCTGCAACAACAGCTGCACTGTCTTCACACGATTATAACCCGCGGCCAGATGCAGAGGCGTGGACTGAAACCAACAAACAATCCATTCACAAACACATATGCAAACTATTTATTCAAACCTGGAACAATTACACATGAAATGCCTGGCTACATTATGTGTCTTATGTGAGTGGCTCAGCAACGTTGGGAACATTTGAATATAGTTATACATTAACAATCACACTGTCAAACACATATGGAGATGACATTAGCATAGAGAATTCAATAACTCACCTTCCTTCCATCACTAGCGTGACAGTTCACATTTAATGGTGTGAGGAGGCTCATCAGTTTTTCTTCATTTCCACTTCTGTATAAAAGCATTGAGCACCAAGTCAATTAAAGGAACAATGCGAGTCACGACAGCAATTTAGCTCAGCAATATTCATCTCTCCTCAGGTCTCCTGAACAATTTTGAGCTTAAATTATTATTACCGTGCGCTCTCGAGGAGTTCATCTTTTCTATAGTCACCTAGATTTAAGAAAGAATGAAGTATATTAACATAAACGGAAATCTCATTTGAGCCTGAAATGAAAGCAAAGTCACCAGTAAATTGCCAATTACTAGCCTTATAAACAAATAGAGCATAGGAAATGGGAATTATGGGAATCAAAATCAAGTGTTTCTAAAAGAAGTGTTTTATTTTGATCTGATTATTTATTTGATTATTTAAATAATCGGAGGAAAATGTGACCCTGGACCACAAAACCAGTCATAAAGGTCATTTTTAAAATTTATTGTGATTATTTGGCTGAGATATCAATCCTATTGAAAATCTTGGCAATCGTGGGGTGCAAAAAAATCTAATATTGAGACAAGATCAGCTTCTAATAGTGGTGTCTCCACTCACTAGGTCTTGGCACATGCGTTGTGACAACGAATCAAAATTAATCGTTCGTGTCTTATATTTACAGTAGACAAACTCATACGTACTCAAAATATCTACTCAGTAACATGAGCTGTACTCGTACTTACATTCCTGAATTGATTTAGTGGGTGCGGCACTTAAAAACGGTCTGCTGCTCAGTGCGTCGCGTGACTTGTGAACTGCGCAGTCTTGGTGTCGTCCAATTACATGGTATGTTGTGCTATTTTCTACAAATATACCCCAGCGACTTAACACTGCTTTTGTGCTCCAGGGTCACAAATAATCCCAAAATGATTAAATAAAAAAATATTCATTTTAATTAAGATTTTAATTAATTTAATCCATTATTTATCCACATGCTGCCCAATGTTGTCCTCCAAACAATGTGGAAGGTAATGAAAAAATAAACTGAACATATCTATATAGGCTATGCTATAAATTATGTGTAAAAATGGTTAATATAACATTATAAA
This sequence comes from Sinocyclocheilus anophthalmus, assembly GCA_018155175.1. Taxonomy (NCBI): domain Eukaryota; kingdom Metazoa; phylum Chordata; class Actinopteri; order Cypriniformes; family Cyprinidae; genus Sinocyclocheilus; species Sinocyclocheilus anophthalmus. The sequence continues at coordinate 480,724 of JADLZN010008166.1, read as the reverse complement.
GCACAAAACAACTGATTAATTACTATTTTTTAAGACAGATGTTAAAGCTAAATAAAAAGATAATAAAAGTACAAAAGTACAGACTAAAAAGGGACTTATTACAAGGCAGGATGAACACACATTCACTCATTTGAACGTAGTAATTATATCACAATAGTCATTTTACTGTTACTGCTCTATAAAAACACCACTGCATCTAAGTTTAACATTTTACACATCAATTACTAAAAACAAATATTCTAGAAAAATGTAGTATTTTAGTGTGCTTGATCGCTGAAGTCGGTGAACTTTGACAGAGAGTCGCTCGCTGTCAGGACAAGCTCTAATGCACATTGGAAATTATCTTGTGATTTTTACAATTTTAGAGATAAGGATACAGGCATGAAATGCCTCTCAATCGCATGAAATAGCATCTGGCAAGCTGCGTTAAACTATATGCTATTCAGTTTGAAGCACTTAATATGACACATTCTCATGTTAAGGACAACTTGGGTCGCGTATTTTTCCTGCATCAGCTCACTTTGTGATCTCCACCATATTTCTGATGCCTTTTGTACATAGAAATGTGTTATTCACTACTCTAATGCGATGTAACCGGTGGATATTTTTTTGTGCACAGTGTGCAGACATGATCACTTTTACACTACACTTTTTTTACACGTCAAGTATTTCTAACGAGTTGGTCCAAAAGTCTTACAAATAGGTTTGGTGAGTCTTTTGGAGCAAATTGTTAAAAATAATCCATTCAAAGGACTAATTTCTTCGCACCACACTGTCCGCACTGCATGTGTGTGCAACTCATGATGAAAATGAAGCACATTTTTGTTCATTTACTGTCCTTCTATCATTTCACAACAGTCTTCTCTTTCTTTATCTTCAATTGGACCGCAGACTAGTTCTGGATAAGAACTGGATCCTGATTCCCAACTCTACCAGAAAAGCAAGTGTGTACCCAAGTCTGAGGTTTGAGAGCTCACTCACCGGTCAGTACAGCTTTGGTGGAGGGCTCAGCCAGGTCAAGCGCTGTCCTTCCATCAGTGTTTCGGAACGTTGGCTCAGCACCATGTTGCAGCAAAACTACAAATGACAAACATGATTTAAACAGCTGCATTATACATTCAACATGCAAATGAGATTTTTTTCATCAAAACAAGTTGAATGTATTCTGTTAACTTTTATCACTAGGAGGCTTTACCAATGCAGACGTCGATCTTGCCCTTGATGGCAGCCTCGTGCAGCGGGGTGTAATTCCAGTTGTCTCTGGAGTTGGCATCGGCCCCGTGTTGCAGGAGCAGGTTGACGACTTCAGCGTGACCAAACGAGCAGGCGTTGTGGAGCGAGATGAGGCCACCATCATCACGAGCGTGCACATTTGCTCCGTGCTGAAGGAGGTAGTCCACCACATCTCTACGGCCAAAACCTGCCACAGAAGAGTGGGCCGCCCGTCACACATAGTGGTCGACCGATATATCGCCAATGCTGATATATCGGCCGATATTTGGCATTTTTCAAATATCGGCATCGGCCGATAAGTTTTTCTGTTTGGCTGATGCGTTCGAGGTTTATTTTGACGGCACGCCAGACTTTTATTTTGATGGCGCTGAGAACGGCAGCGCCTGAACCCGCAGTGCTCACATTCTCCCTCTTGTTCGCCGTCGTCGTTAACAGTTCTGTCTAAAAAATCAGATAGAACTGTTAAACAAAGGAATTAAAATATATACAAAAAGTATTATAACGATTGCTTTTATATAATTAGCAAACATTATAATAATTTCTTGTTTGCCGTCAGCATTTAGCAAATATCATTACATCAGTTAAACAATCTTTGAACATGTCTAATTGAAAATGTTCTTTCCCACCTTGTCAAACCCCCTTTAGAGTCGAATCCAGTTGTGATCTGTGAAGTGTGCATGTGTTTTCTCCTGCGTACTTTCGGTCCGTGCACATTGAATGCTTGAACTTACATTCTGATTTCCAATTATGCTGCGCTTAATGCATTTGCCCACTGCCATATTCACATAATTTTCACTGTGTGCTGTATTTAAAATTAAGTGTTACCTTGGCTTTATTTGAAAAATATGATTCCCAATGCACACAAAATTCCCAGAATAATGAGTGCCCTGTTGGTTACAGTGTTTACTTCCTTTTAATATTTTATTACTATTATTTATTTGTGAAAAATACTTTGTCATCTAAAGTATATGTATGTTTATTTTACAAAATTAGTTTTAATCCATTTTCAAATGATTTCAAATTTCTTAAATATTAATTAAAATAAATAAAATGATATCGGCTTTATATCGGCCACCCTGCTTTCCAAGATATCGGCATCGGCTGTCAAAAAACCAATATCGGTCGACCATTACAACAGCCGTGGGCTTAATAGATGGACTGCTTCCATTAGGCACAACTTCAACATTACACTGTGATACTGGATTTTTAGAGAACTTCTTCAATATCAATCAAAAAATATCAATAAAACACCAATAAACAATTATTTGTCAATGAAAACAACATAGTCGTGTTTATAACATGCCCAATGGAGTAATTACTATTACAGTTATTATCATTATGGGATGCAAGACTTATTTTCATGACAGGTGTCTCAACACTTTTTATAATCAATAGTTAATTTTTCATGTTCACATTATAATGTTACTGGAAACATAACATGTCCATCCTTTTTTATAATAGAGAATCGTTGTCCAATTTATTATTTATTTTTTAAATAATAATTGTATTATTAATTTGATAAAATATTATAAATTGTTTTGGAATATTATTTTTAAATGAATAATTGTATTTTTATTTTATGAATTAATTTGCATAAATTTTAAATTAAATATGCATTAATTTAAGCCTCTGCAAGATTTCACAATACTTAAACTAAAAAAGTTATATGGAAACTATATTTAAACCATATTAGTATTTGTAGTTTGCTATAAAAAAACATAACAATGTCTATGCTGCATTTCACATATAAATATGTATCAGAAAGCTATTACATACTAACACACAGAAGCACATGGTGTTCCCAGCAGCCTACTTAATTATATATGTACAGTAATAAAATTAGCCATTAGCCATTAATTCATCTCAAAAAGCTTTTGTCTTTTGTAACTGATTAATTATTAATGATATGCAAATACAACTGTATTTGGGATAAATTATACAATGCCAGTGATGCTGATGTTGATATAGATAACATCCATTCAAAGGACAGAATAGAAAATAATAGAAAAAGAGAATGTAAGAAAATGTTTGAATAAATTAGAATCTTGGTTTAGAAAACAAAACGAATAGAACGGAAAAGGAAGGAGAGTGGGACTCACCCGCAGCGAAGTGCAGCGGGGTGGATTTCCTCCCTGCGGTGTCCCTGCTGTTCACTTTCACCGGGCACACGAGCTTCTTCACCCGCTCCAGGTCTCCGCTCCTGCAGGCCTCGAACAGCTCCCTGGGCTCGGCGGACCCGGAGCTCTCCATGACCCCCGAGAAGCGCCGGACCGACATGGACAAGCTATAGGCGGACAGTGGGAAATGCGGAATGCACACTATCCCAAAGGCTTGACATGAAGGCCGAAATAAGGAGCAGATCTCCACAGTTAAAGCCTTTCACTAAGAGCCATTGAAGAGAAGAAATGATTCGGCTCGAGTGTCTTTGGCTGTTCCTATACAGAGCTGTCAGTCCAGCTGTGTCTCAAAACCACAGAAATGAAAACAACGGATAGATGATCGATTTCGCATGAACGAGGTTCCGGAATGGGCGGGGCTATGACAGCCCCACTTTTTTTTCCGAATTATTTTTAAACATAAGGATTTTCAAGTTTTAATTAAAGAATTATAAGCCATAAAATGTATAATATATGTATGTGTGTAAGGTTGTACATACACATATATGTAGTTGTTTTTTTGGTGTTTGGCTTAGTGTTATGTTTTATACCTTTTGTTCTTTAATGTTTTGAATTGTTTTTAGCTTTATTTTTTGTTTTTCATTGAAATGTTAAGCTTTGAAATTTTGTTGTATGCATTTGTACGGAAGTTCTAAGCGGCCATGCATTATTTTTTTTTTCCTTCTTGTTTTTCCTTCCCCTTCGTTATATCGACATAACGAGTGTTGTTTTCTCGTTATAACGACTTAATTTTCTCGTTATCTCGACAAAGTTTTTTTTATTTTTTTTACAATGATTGTTTGATCTACTGTTGTTATAGTAACGAACTCAATCTGATGGACAGATAAACCATGCGCTCTTACTGTAGCCTAGGTCGTGGATATTTCAGCTAATTTTGCTTTGCCTATTAATAACGTCTACAATACAAAAATAAATGCTGATCAATCACGGTTGATATTTCCAGAGACAGTACGCTAAACATGTGTTTGTGTAATTAGCATGTTTAAATGGTCAAAGCAACACCGCAAACAAAGGCGGAGCGCCTTCAGGATGCAGAATTATTCTAAAATCTTTTAGAGCTGCTTGTATTCAACTCACTTTCAATTTTCCTTTTGTTTGAAAGAAAATTATATATAATTTGTAATTTTTAGTAGTCATTATATGCTGTGACTGATATCATGTGCGTTACAAGCTTCTGTTTGAAAAGAGCGTTCATGTGTAGCTATGTGTGTGTGTGTGTGTGTGTGTGTATGTGTGTAGTGTAGATGTGTGTGTGGTGTGTGGGTTTGTGTGGTTTCCACAAAGAAATTTAGAAAATACAAAAGATTACAACACTGTATAACATCACTGAATTAAATTAGCCTATACATTTTACATATAAATCACATTTCTTATCAATATACATTTAATGATTAACAATAAAGATTAATAATAAGGAAAAGAGGCACATTACAAATAGCCTACGTCGTTGAAGCCTGTCCTACTGTAGATAAACAGAACATCCCCGCTTATTAACTAACAATAATGTACCTCAAAAAAGCACAAATAAAGATAGGTGAACAGAATACAGTGAACGCAAACTTGGTGTTTAATAAGCAGTTATTAGTTTATACCAGAAGTGTTTGGTGAAACTCATGCATCCTAGCAAGAACCTTACAATACACAACATAGTCATATTGATTTCAAGCATTTAACATTTATGAATGCATTAAATGTCAGTACCTAATGCAATACTGTAACAATTATGCGATCACGAGGTCTTCATATTCTATGCCAACGCTACAGGAAAGTGGACATACAGCATATCTACAACACCCCCTCAGTTATATTTCAGGTCAATAAGTGCCCACCTGTTGCGCAGTTTTGTAACTTAGAGCACAACTTTTTATTCGAGTCACGAGAAATTAGTGTTATAACGAGAAAACAACTCTCGTTATAACGATATAACGAGAAAATTAAGTCGTTATGACAGAAAACAACTCTCGTTATGTCGATATAATGAGAAAATTAAGTCGTTTTAACGAGAAAACAACTCTCGTTATGTCAATTTAACGAGAAAATTAAGTCGTTATAACGCGAAAACAACTCTCGTTATGTCGATATAACGAGAAAATTAATCGTTATAACGAGAAAACAACTCTCGATATGTCGATATAACGAGAAAATAAGTAGTTATAACGAGAAAACAACTCTCGTTTATGTCGATATAACGAGAAATTAAGTCGTTATAACGAGAAAAAAACTCTCGTTATTTTTATATATAACGAGAAAATTAAGTCGTTATGACGAGAAAACAACTCTCGTTATGTCGCTATAACGAGAAAATAAGTCTTTTTTTTTTAAGCGTTCTGACACAAAATTTACCACATCTCGGTATCAACTTGGTCGATATAACGTAAAATTAAGTTTGTATACGAAAAACAAACTGTCTCGTTATGGGTCCGATAATACAAAAAAACGATAAATTAAGTCGTTATAACGAGAAAACTCTCGTTATGTCGATATAACGAGGAAATTAAGTCGTTATAACGAGAAAACTCTCGTTATGTCGTTATAACGAGAAATTAAGTCGTTATAACAAGAAAACAGCTCTTGTTATGTCGATATAATGAGAAAATAAGTTGTTATAACGAGAAAACAAGGAAAAAAAATAATAATGTATGGCCGCTTAGAACTTCCGTACATTTGTCATTTTCATTTAATTTCTTTATTTTTAAAATGTGTATAGGTATTATTTATAAAGTTGTAGCTTTTAGTTTTGGATCTGTTTTTGGTTGTTTTAATACTGCAATCGATTGCTTCTGTTGTCCTCGTTTGTAAAGTCGCTTTGGATAAAAGCGTCTGCTAAATGACTAAAATAAAAAATAAAATAAACCAACCAACTACGACGTGAATCACAAACTTATAAACTTTGATTTGAAGCAAAAAAAAAAATAAAAAATCAGGGAAAACGGCTGGTGTAATTTGTTTCCATTCTTTGGTTGGTGGAGTTTTTTTGCAGAATCATTGGTAATGTAGTTTTCGCCCATAAACACGATTATTTAAAACTAAATATTTAATAATTGAAATAAAATCAATTACCTTATGGCGAAAATGAATGGAATTTTAACATTCGAAACCTGACTGTTGCACTATATTCTGCTAGTTTAACAGTGTTTCCCTTTCATGGGAACTTCGAACTGCGTCCTCTAGGGGTCGCTATAGGGAAACCTAGAGGATGCAGTGTCTCGTTCCCTACTCAGGGAACCATGGTTACATAAGTAACCTGAGACATTCCACCTTCTGGGAACTTCGAACTGCGTCCTCTAGGTTTCCCCATAGCGACCCCTAGAGGACGCAGTGTCTCGTTCCCTACTCAGGGAATCATGGTTACATAAGTAACCTAAAACGATTTGTGTATATAACGTTTGAACAATGCCAGTTAAAATTTCATTGTGTTATTATTCAGATCTAAAATAAATGTCCATATTGTTGCTGAAGGAAACGGCGTTGTCACATGGTAAGTGTTACTTTTCTCAGCGTTAGTCAAGACTGACCAATGACTGTGTTTGTGATTACAGTCTTTGGCTAAAGCGTTATGTAAAGATTATGTAAACGAATGCCAATTTCTATCAAGTAATTCATACATTTAAACATAGATTTAATCAATTACGCATTTGAGCGCATAAACATATGTAGCAACACAAACAACGTTCAGAGATTTTAATACAACTCATTTGTGTTTTTGGTTGTCTGAGCTGCCATGCGGCCCCTAGAGGAACGAATATCACTATGAAGTGTGAGTATGATTCCCAAAAATAATGTCTAGGAAGGTAGCTCGCTTGGTTGGAGACACAGCATATGTCTCTAGTTACGCAATAATATAACTATACTATAGATATCAGTGAACTCCTCGTGTGTAGCACAAATATAGAACACGGAAAGCCTATACTAAAATATATGATATACGTTCAAAACGTCCACCATTATTAATGCTATCGACGCAAATTTAACGCCGTACCTGGTCCTGCACTGAACACCGAATTGCAAGTCCGTAACTTTTTTGTGTTCAAAATTTAAAAAATGTCTATAATATGCGAGTACACCATGAATCCATTTTCCAAACCGTGTTTTTGGCTTGTCCTGAATCACTACGGTACACCTATAATAAGTGTTTATATTCAGACTATTTTAGACTGGTTCGGGTAGGTACCGGCGTGCGAGGGAGGGCGCTGCGGAGTAGCACAGTACCTGCGTGATTCGCCATAGACATAAACAGAGAGAAGTAGCTCCGGCTACAATGTTCTTCCGCAAGACGCTCTGTTCTGTTTATTAACCGCTAGAGCGCCAAAAGTTAAGGACTGCAGCTTTAAATGCCTCAAACGACAAGCTTGAAACACCTCGAAGTTAACAATCGCCATTAAACTAATGTATATTTGACTTTTTCACCCACACAATAAAGCATTTAAATATGGTTCCCTCCGTCGGGGCTTCATTTATGTGAGTACATCTTAAACAGAATATGTAGCAATCGCTTTAGTACGAAAAACATTTCGTCTTTATTTAATGTTTCATACCATAAACATTTATAAGAACATTTTCATATTATTTAATAAAAAGCATGAAATAAATCTTATCTCACCAAATGTCATATAGTCTTTTCCATAAAAAATAACATTGAAAATTAACATTCAAAATGGGGGAGGTGGAGGAGGAGGTGGTGGAATAAATTTTCCTCCAGTATTAGGAGGAGGTGGCGGTGGCACCATGGAGGCATTTTGTGGAGGGGGAGGTGGGGGTGGAGGTAGTGATGACCCACTGTAAGAGCCAGGAGGATAGGGATGGGAGGAGGAGGTGGGGGGGGGGGTGGGAGGTAGTGATGACCCACTGGAAAGAGCCAGGAGGCGTAAGGAGGTGGAGGAGGAGCATCCGTCTTGCCCTGAATGTGAGGTGGAGGAGGTGGGACAGTGACATTGCCTGGAGGAGGTGGAGGAGGAGGTGGAATAGCCATGTTACCAGCAGGAGGTGGGGGTGGAGGGTTTGCTGAAGTTAATAAGGTATTTTGGCCAGGTGGAGGTGGTGGAGGGGGAACCAAAGAACCTCCATACACAGAACTAAGTGGAGGAGGAGAGGGAGGAGGAGGTGGGGGTGGAGCGTCTCCCATCTCATCATCTGGGAGAGGTGGAGGAGGCAGCATGGACAGGTCGGGATAGGCTGGTAGAGACGGGGAACGGTCAGACATGAGTGAAAGAGGCGGTGAGGCTGGAGAGAGGTCAGCTGGAGCAGAGGCGCTAGAACCCACCCAGTCAGGCACTGATGGAGGAGGAACTGCGATTCCCAAAAAAGACCTGAAAGCACAGCAACAACAAGTGGGTTAAACAAAAACATTTTTAATTAAATCTATCTGAATATAAACAGCAAAAGCCTTTTTATTACAAACCAGTTGAAGGTGCTGGTCTCCTGTATGCCAAGCTGTACAGACACAGAGTCCTCATTGTCTGTTTTTGGCTCTTCCTTCGGTGTCACAACATAATAAATTCAAATAAATATATGAAATCAGTAGGGGGTTTAGGTCGAAAATATAGTGCAAATCATTTAAATTAGTAAGTTAAGCTCTTATCTTATAAATATGAGTAATCTTATAACTACTGATGAAAAACAGTAAAAAGGACATTGGCAGCTAGATTTGTTTGAACTTATTTTGCTTGTGATAAATGTATGATTCTTTAAAATGGAATAAGTACATGCAATTCACATGTTATAAAAATACATTTCTTAGTGTGAGATATAAATTATACTTAAAATACTTAAATTATATGTATTCATAAATACTTTTTATACCAGTAAATACTATATATTTCATTTAAAATGTTTGGGATAGGTATGTTTTCTGTAATATTTCCTAACAATTTAAAAGAACTCTTTTACAAAACGTACGATCCCAAATGTTTGAATGGTTGTATATAATATATGAATACAATATTATATAAAATACAGAATGCTATGCATTTTTAGGTCTAATGCAAACATTAGATCACATATTGTTTAATATTATTTATAAAATATACTGTATCTAATTTACTTTTCATTTAACCACAACAAGTGAAAAAAACAACAGTGTAAATAAAAAGTATTATGTATTTGCAGATATGTTTGCTCACAGTTTTGCTGCCTTCCCAGTGGCTGTGGCCCAGTTTGTCCAAGCGGGTGTAGGATATGGGAACCCGTCTGTATGCACGAGATGGCTCCAGGCCACTCGCTGGGGGAACCACCTTCTGAGTCCGGGGAACTTTTGACTGTTTGGTCAGCACGCCGATCTCTTTCCGAGCTAGTTTCTCCTTGTACATGCCAACTGTCTGAATGTGAATACTGACATTAGGAGTTTATTTTGCCCATTTACAGCTATTTAAAGGAATAGTTCACAAAAATGAAAATTCTGTCATAAAAAAAAAAATTTTACAAATGTAGCTATTACATCACTTTCTCACCATGGCTCTCTGCGCTCTGCAGTGAATGGGTGCCGTCAGAATGAGAGTCCAAACAGCTGATAAAATCATCACAATAATCCACAAACACTCCGGTCCATCAATTATGCCCCGTTTACACTAGTGCATTTTCGTTTTAAAACGCATAACTTTTGCTACGGTTACGCCTGCAGTTTACACTACTCTGGCGTTTTCGGGTCGAAAACGGAGACTTTTGAAAACGCTGCAGACCTCGTTTTAACACCGGGGTTGCGTTAACGGACCAAAATGGAGACTTTTTAAAATCTGCCCACATTCTCTCTGCGTATCCTTGACGACAGTGTAAACAGTAACATCATGCTCATTTTTGTGCCCAAAGACATGATAAATATTGTTGAATATGAAGCATCGTAATTATTTAACTGTAGCAGCGTCTCATCCCGCGTTCGAGGAGAATAATTTTAGATGGGTGTTATTTGCGCACGCACCAGCAGGTGGCTCACATGAACCAGGAATTATGATGATGCAGCTCGAAATACAGCATTATGTCAAAAAACTAATTTATTTCATTTTAAATCAAAGGGGTCATAAGATGCTATTTTAAAGATCATTATTTTGTGTATTTGGTGTAACAAAATATGTTAACATGCTTTAATGTTCAAAAAACACATTTTTTTTTTCAAATACTGTACCTCTTGTAATGTCCTCTATTCCCTGCCTCTCTCAAACACGTCGTTTTCAACAAAGCCCCCTCCTTTGACAAGCGCAGTCTGCTCTGATTGGCCAGCTGACCCAGTGCATTGTGATTGGCCGAACACCACAAGCACGCGTCGGAAATGTAACGCCCCTTACCATAATCGCGAGCTTCAAGCTTTCAAAGTAAATATCAAGACAGTTAATAATGTCATTGCGTGACAGACACAGTGATGATGCAGTCCACAAGCCGCGATTAAGACAGCTGACGTGCTATGATTTCTGACAGACAATTCACTCCTCCTGTGTGGACTCGTTTCCCACCCCCCCCCCCCCCCCCCCCCCCACAACACACACAACCCATACACACAATGCGTTCGCTGCGCTGTGCAAAACTCCGCATTTGAACGGTCAATAGCAAATACTTAAACTAATAACAAGACATACTTACAGTCACTGATTCAGAAATGCCAGATTGTCATAGCAAAGTCAGAATTACCCTTTTAATATTTTTTTTTTTTTTTAGAAAAAGCCTTTGTGCACAGCCAGCCTTTTACTCTTCTAGGTTCAAAAAACTGTCATCCATAAAATGCGTTGTACAAATTCGAACATCTGGGTTGTGCTTTTCTGTTGTAAATAAATCTTAACCAATAAATCATTGCATCTACTTCCGGAAGGCCAAATAAAAGTGCTTTTGCTTTCACCTAGAAACAAACAGCGTCTCCCTGACATGCTGCATCAACACTACTATTGTTCCTGAAAACACACGCCGTTCTTTCTTTGCGTGAACATTTGGGGCGCATTATGCTAATATTTCCACATAGTGATGTAGATATGTTGGGGCGTGTTAGAACGAGCCGTTTTTTGGTAGGCGTGGTTGACTCTTATTTTTTTTTATAAAGAATATCTCTTTGGATTGAGACTTTACAGATCTTCTTTAATCACCAAGATCTTGTACCACTCGAAAGAGAAAGGAAAACTTGAAATCACATCACATGACCCCTTTAAATGTAATCCTGCTAGTATTCCCACTTTTTACAAAATGTAAATTGAATCCGATTACTTTATTTTATGTAACTGTAACGGATTACAGTTACTAGATAACGTAACCTGATAACGTAACGCTGTTACATGTATTCCCGTTACTCCCCAAGGAGCCTATATATATAGATATACTGTAATAATATATATATTCTATATACTATAATATATATATATTATATATAGATATATATATCTGCTTTAGGAACGTTTTGGTCTTTTTTTGCTTGTAAAACGGTGCTTGATCTGGTGGCACATTTCTCTCCCTGATTCAAACAACTTTTTTCACTGAAGAAAGCAATATTATGGATAGAAGACTCAAGCAATGGAGCAAAGGTTTGAAGGTAAAATTATCTTATTGATGGATTTGTTTATGACAAACACGCAGCTTTTTGCTTTACAATATGTTAATTGATGGACTGGAGTGGTGTGGATTATTTGTTGATTATTGTGATGTTTTTATCAGCTGTTTGGACTCTCATTCTGACGGCATCCATTCACTGCAGAGGATCCATTGATGAGCAAGTGATGAATGCTAAATTTCTCCAAATTTTATTTCTGATGAATAGAAACAAACAAACTCATCTTCACAAGCTTGAGTGCATTTTCAGCTCATTTTCATTTTTGGGTGATCTATTCTTTTATTCAGAAGCACACATTATTATTTAATATTTCCAGCACTGTCCTGACTTGCCATTAGTAATGACTGGCATTGTATTTCAAAAGATTCTGGTGCTTTCCGTTAAGTGATAAGCGGAGCTCACCAGAGTCAGCAAGTTGACGGAGGACTCAATCTGATTTAGCTGAACCGTCTGAGCATCTAAGATTTTCAGCACAGATGTGGCCAGATTGTTTATCTGGTATGTGACACTGGCCAGGGCCTGCGTGGTGAGAGCTTTGGACTCTTCAATGACACTTCTCGTGTCCTCCACCTAAAGTTAAAAAAAATGATCATTTTCAATATTCAAACTCTTCTATAAAGGTTTTTATGAATAACAACAGACTGAAAGAACTCTGGACTCCACAGTCCTGGCCTGTGAACTTGATCTAATCAAATAAACTAAAATCAAGTCAATCAGTTTTATACTTTTTAAATATTTTAAATTTTTAATTAAACATCTTTAAAAACGATGTCCTTACTACGTTTATGTGCCTTGACCGTGTTAGGACCCTTGCTGTCTATGGAGGGTCAGAGAGCTCTCGGATTTCAGCAAAAATATCTTAATTTGTGTTTCGAAGATGGATGAAGGTCTTGCGGGTTTGGAACGACATGAGGGTGAGTAATTAATGACAGAATTTAAATTTTTGGGTGAACTATCCCTTTTTGTTAATAAGTTTTCTACTGTAATGTATTTTAAAATGTAATTTATTCCTCTGATCAAAGCTGAATTTTCAGCATCATTCCTCCAGTCTTCAGTGTCACATGATCCTTCAGAAATAATAATATGTTGATTTAGTGCTTAAGAAACATTTCTTATTATAATCAATTTTGAAACAGTTTTGCTCTTTATATTCCACAGTTTAGGATTCTGTGATAAATAGAAAGTTCAAAAGAACAGCGTTTATGTGTAATATAATTTTTTTGTTAACATTATAAATGTATTTACTGTCACTTATGACAGTTGCTGAGTATTACTGTTTTAAAAAAAGACTAACCCTAAACTTTTAAATGATAGTGTATAAATATAATGCTGAATATATTACTGAATATTATCATTAATGATAAAGACCTACAGATGATATTATATGGATATACAAACTAACGTGCTGCATTCAGTATAACAGACCTCCAGGATACAGAGATGAATTCCTAGATAAACATGTTAAGAAAGGTTTTCATGGAGTTCTAGGAATACATACCACAGCCTTGTTTAGGCATGTAAGCCGTCAGTACAGACAGCACAAAGCTGACTGAAAAGACTGGAATAGAGTACAGCCTGAAGAAAGGTGTTTCAACAATCCATGTGAATAACTCATAATATAAATGGAGCTGTGAAATGAATTTCACTTTTAATGTGATGCATGTATGACTTTTGCAAATGTAATAAAATTCAGTTATTAAATCCAGTTCAAATAGTTAAAGGAAGCAAGTATGTCATCACTAGACTACTTACAATGTTGTACATTTTTTATATCAGTACATACTATATATGTTTAGGCCTAATGTAAACATAAAGAACACACAATATCCAGGAAGATCTATAAAATAAGAATTTGGAGTGGGGGGGAAAATCAAAATATTACTTCTACTGCAATTAATGTATAGAAAAACTAAAAATGGCTCACATTGAGGTCTTTGCTCTAGACAGTATCCCGGCCACCTTGTTGCTCAGGGGGTTGCTGTGTGTGTCCAAAGAGCTTTTCTGCGGGTGTAGCCTCTTGCAGGATTTTGTCTATGCGTTCTTTACAGCTGTTGTCTCTCATTGTCCGGGTCTGTGCAGTAATAAGTGCTGCAATGCTGCTCCTCTCCACTGACTCTGGTAAGACTCAACTAAGCAGGACTAGAGAGCGACTGCAGTGAAGATGACAGGCACAAACATGCTGGGAGAGTGGGTGTGTTGTAATAAGCATTTCTTAGTGATCTGCAGTGCAGACACAAAAAAGCTTTCTTGATGAACAGATTCCATTGTTTACATGATTATGAGAACTATCCAATCCATCTTTCCCCTGTCCTGTCTCCATATCTCTCCTCCTTCTCTACAGTACCTTCCCTGTCTGTCTATTGTCTGATTGTCTGTCTGTCTATCGTCTTTCTGTCTGTCTATCTATCTATCATCTATTGGCTATACACTCTCCTGTTGTCTGTCTGCTGTCGCTCCATCCTACAGTATCTGTCTGTCTGTCTAGGCTACCTGTGTGTTTTCTGCTTTCCTGTCTGTCCGACTGTGTGGTTCTGTCTGTCTGTCTGTCTACTGTGTGTGTGTCTGGTGTCTGTCTCCTGTGTGGTGTGTCTGTCGTCTGTCTACCTTGTTGTTTCTGCTACTGTCCTGTCTATACCGGTGTTTGTGTGCCTGTCGTTCTAACCTGTGTTCTATCTTCTGTCTGTCTACCTGTGTGTGTCTGTCTGTCCACCTGTGTGTGTCTGTCTGTCTGTCTGTCTGTCTTTGTGTGTGTGTGTCTGTCTGTCTGTCTCCTGTGGGGTGTGTGTGTCCTGTCTGTCTACCTGTGTGTGGTTGTGTGTGTGCGGTTCCTGTCTGTCCTACCTGTGGTGTGTCTATCTGTCTGTCTGTCCTACCCCGTGTGTGTGTGTCTGTCTGTCTGGCTACCTTTGTGTGTCCTGTTTCTGTCTGTCTGTCTGTCTTGTCTAACCTGTGTTTGTGTGTGTCGTCCTGTCCTGTCCTGTGTCTACCTTTGTCCTGTCTGTCTGTCCGGTCTGTCTGTCTACCTGTGTGTGTGTGTGTCTGTCTGTCTGTCTACCTGTGTGTGTCTGTCTCTGCTCTCTGTCTACCTGTGTTTGTCTGTCCTGTCTGTCTGTCTGTCTACCGTGTTTGTGTCTGGTCTGTCCTGTCTCTGTGTGTTGTCTTTCCTGTCTGTTTTAGCCTGGTTGTGTGTGTCTGTCTGTCTGTCTACTGTGTGTGTCTGTCTGTCTCTCTGTCTACCTGTGTGTGTCTGTCTGTCTGTCTACCTGTGTGTGTGTCTGTCTGTCTGTCTGTCTAGCTGTGTGTCTGTCTGTCTGTCTGTCTGCCTACCTGTGTCTGTCTGTCTAAAGGATTAGTTCTCTCTAAATTAATATTATGTGCAATGTTTTGTTAAATTTACACTGCTTTTTTTGGCCACAAGAGGCCAGAATACAGCTAACAAAGTACGAGTGAAACATTCAATATTTCCCTTCTTTGACAGGTTGTCAAGTGCATTAAAATACATTTGCGCCTGATAATAGCTAATTTAACAATGTTCTAGTGAGTAACATCAAAGTCGGTCCAGGAAACCAAATATTAAATATTTAACCATGCTATTAAACAGTAACCCGTTACATGACCATAAAACTAGTAATTCCTCAGTAAATTGACTTTTTCCGGTGATACAACATAGAGAATTGTCTATCGGATACTTCTGAGGTTATTATATTGCTCTTAATGCTCCATCACTGTGAGCTGTGCATTTTAACTGTGAGCTTGCCCTTATGAACTGAGGCCGGATAGATTAGCCATCATATTTTTCCCCTGTGATTGTTTAATTTTTTGCCTCCTATGGGATTATGACGTGGGCATCAGGGGTGATTCTAGGATTTTCATTTTAGGGGGGCTCAGCCCCCAATTAGAGTATAATAATAAAAAATAAAATAAATTAATTTCAATTAAATTTGTTAAAATATTTGACAATGAGTAGGGTGGTATACTAACTTATTGCCTTATTCCTTGTCATGCATAGGAGTGTATAAAGCATTTTCGTACTGATAAGAGCCACATACATTCTTCCTACTCCTCCTCTCACACACACACACACACACACCCACACCCACGCACACACACACACACACACACACACACCACCCTGTTTACCCCTCTGGCCAAACACAAAGTATACGTATTTAATTTCCTACAAAGCTCTTTCTTTAGCTCAATCATAACGCTCACGTACTGTCACTGTCACGTCTTTTAAATCATTTCTGTGCACTTACTGTAATGTTATGCAACGTGCACTGTAGTTTATATTATTGAAAGTTACATTTTCAATGAAAAAGCAACATGATCATGTTTTTTATAAAGTATGTTGTTCTGATGTGTGTACTGGCATAGATTTTCGCTGGGGAAACATCTGTGGTGGATAAGGGGTGCACGCAGCGAAAACTTTACAGTACTGAAAGCCAATATGCATCCCCCGTTACATTTGTAAACTTGGATTATGACAGAACTGGCACAGAATCAGCTGTTTATAGACAACTATCGAATAACCACATCTGTCCTGCTGTTTCGTCTCGCTCTGCGTCGCTATTTTCTGCAGATTTAAGAACTTGCTGAAAGAGGATAGGAGCCGAAGTCTGGCCCCAGCCGTTTCATATGAAATTTAAAGGGGACTGAGACGATCATGTATTTGTGTACAGTTTATGGAGCTAATTGCAAAATTTTTAGGGGGGCTGAGTAGAAATATAGGGTGGCTAAAGCCCCCTAAAGTGTTGGTATGGGGGCCCTCAAAGCTGCGTTAGCCCAGGGCCCCGCAAAGGCTTAATGCGGCACTGGCTACACCTACATCCTACATCATCCACTGGAACACCACCCTCTCATGTACAGTACGCGCGTACGACAGTTAGCGGAAGCTAAAGATTACAGTTTATAAAATCCTTATCCTTAAGTTAATAAGGTATTTTTCCCTTTCTCCTTTTTCTTACAAACAAATGCATCAGTTCACGTTCGAAAGCCTTTAATTTTATTAAAAATTCCTAACGGGCCCCCAGAGCAATGTGAATAACGTTTTATTAGATGTATTGATCCAGATTTTTGGGACTTATTAAAATCTACAAAACCCCCATTCACTGAGATGGAAAATCTTGGAATAGCCAGGACATTTTTTAATATAAATCCAACCCAATTGTATTTGTCTGAAAGAAGAAAATCATACACACCTAAGGCTTGGAGGGTGAGTAACTGGGATATTTAAATTTTTTGGGTGAGCTGCCCTTTAAAAAAGGCTTTTTTCCCCTGACGTGCCTTGAACACCATGCACGGCGGTTATGTCTACAATCTTTCCTAAAATGGGGTGGTGGGTGACTCATTTTCAACGAAACCGGAAGACAGCAGGACGGGAAGGGGGGGCCATATAGCGAGCATCCACCCCCCTTTTAAAATAGCCAATAGCATTTTGTTTATATCTGCTCGGGCCAGAGCCATTAAGCTCGGTAAAGCCGCTTTTGACAGCCACAGTCTAATAGATTACCCCTTGATTCAATATGAAACTCTTACAAAAACAAAATAGTGATCATAATCATGCTGAGGCTGTGTAGTTTTAAAAGTGTTTAATATGCATACATTAAACTCGCGCATATGATCCGCTCCGTGTGATGGTTGCTGTGATTTTGCCAAGCAAGACATGTTCCTGGATCAAGATCTTTTGATGATCCTGGATCAAAATTATTGTCCAAAAATGAGGACTAAAATTAAAACCCAATCCCCCTACCCCTAAAAAAAATAAAACAAAAAACCTAACCTTACCTATAATTTATTCCTAAAATCAGTGTGATATGATAGCTGATTAACAAGGGTGTAGAAGCACCTAATCCTGATTGTAAGCCTAAAACTGACATTTCCTGAAAAGTTATCCCTCAATTCTGATTGGTTAATTGGAATGCTGTTCCAGGATCAACAAGTATGTTGATCCAGGAACATGTTGTACTTGGTGAAATCACAGTCACCCCGTGCGATTGCGTCTCTGGACCGGAGCCAAAGTCCAGAGCAGACTGTGCCGTGGTTCGCGTGACACAACGTGAAACCAGACCTCATTTGCACCAATCTAAAGCATATTTACACTGTCTGAATCGTTCTCTATCCCCTATATGTGCACTATGTGCCATTCACTGTACAGGAATTAGTACACTGTGAACAATTGACCGATTTCAGCCGCGGCTTCAGCGTCTATTTAGTAGTGTAGGGGGCGGGTGCTTCGGATTCTAGAGAGCACTTGATTGGTCAGAAGATTTGATGAGAAGCTGAAGTACGAGGTGACGTCAAAAAAATCGTTGATCCATTTTGGCGGAAGTGACGAACTGCAAGCTTTGAATGCTTCTATCTTCTAAATGGGCTAAGTTTTGTTCACTGTTTTGTGAGCACATGCTGTATAGATAACCTTAAGAATACCATATTGTACTAACAACACCCAAAGACTTTAAATTGGATATCACATAACTGTTGATTTCTGGCCAATCAAAGGTGTTTAAGTTAGTCAGAATCAACTCACCGCATTATCCATTGACTCAAAATTACATAGACTTTTTCCAGATGTCTCCCCATTTTGTGACAAATGTCAGACTGATGTAGCTACTCCCTTGCATAGTCATGTTTTTTTGTTCTATGTTAATCTCATTCTGGACTGAAGTATTTAAAACAACCACTTCTTGTGATATTTGGAATTTCTGATAAAATCATATCACTTAAAAAATCTCAACAACAGTTGCTGTCCTATGGACTTAATGTGGCAAAGAAACTTATCCTAAGGTTTTGGAAAATGACAGAAACCCCATCAGCTAAACTTTGGTTGGAAGAAATGATTAAGGTACTACATTTGGAAAAAATTAGATTCCTGTTGGTAAATAAATTGGATAACTTTGATAAGATTTGGTCTCCTCTTCTCCTATATCTTAATAATGGAGGCTGAGTAATGATGCGGTGTTGACCGCACCATTAGTGTGGCATGATTTAAGTCCCTATAGGGTGGGGAGGGAACTGAAATCATGTAACAATAACTATTGGATTGTTTAATTGAATACCTTAATAAAAATATTTAAACACAGAATCAACTCACTGCTCAAATGCTGAGTTCTGTTCAGCCATCTGAGTTTCTGGCAAAGTAACATTCCTCTCATTATACATTATACCCACGATTAATAGAAAATACTCTGCAATTTAGAGCTTCATAAATTATAACCGAATGAGACTGCGGTGAACTAAAACGAGTGACAGCTTTTCAGTGATTATAAGGGAAGCTCTCTTTGTATGCTTTCTAGGCTATAACTTAAATACATTTACTCATGGATTGATTTTCTAAATCACAATGAATGACATAGCACCTACCAATAATCCAAGATTGCCACTGCCATTGTGTAGCATTTACTTCAGCGTGTATTTCTGCTAACTGAGTGAATGTGGAACAGGTCCGAGCTGGTGCAGTTGAGTGGAGACAGGAACTGATTTGCATATTCATAGATCCACGTATACTAAATGAGGTACATTTAAGCCATTTTAATACATGAAGAAATGGGATATGAAGAAACACTTTTAAATATGTAATTTTGATTTTCAAAAATGAGTTTTAAGGGATACAATTATTGACTGCAGGGGATGAAATGGGCAGCTTAGGATAGTTAATGGTGTAGAAGTCTGCGTGTTCTTGTAGCGCCATTAGTCAATCAGCACTGTCCTGATGTCATTTTCCAGTTGATTAGTCACATGGCATTTACAGCTCAGCTGATTGGCTCAAACAGGTTTCAAATCACTTATGCCGAGTTCACACTGCACAATATTAGCCCAATTTTTCACTCGCCGACAGGTTTTACGAAATCGCCGACAAATGCCCGACATCAGAGGCAAAACGGTGCTCGTTCACGCGAGTGACAATCACACAATGTGAATTATCAAAGACGTGATCTGAGAGAATCGCCAACGCCCGTGAAATATTTGGCATGCTAAATATCTGGAGCTGTCTGCGATTCACAATCCTGCTGTGTGAAATGAGTTCTGACTGAAAAACACATCGGCGATGACCTACAGCCAATGAGAGAGCACGATACAGGGCATCAGGAAGTTCGGGGAGGAGTTATATGAAACGTAGTTTGCGGACCAGTGTTGCCAAATCCGCAATTGCCGCCAGTTGTTTTTCATGTCAGCAGGTTGAAGCGCCCCAATAACGGATATTTAGGCCCTGGAATGTGAATTGTACCAGTCAAGAACCCCGCCAAATTTGTTTATTATTTTTCCTTTACCCACCCCCCCCGAACTGGGGGACCCCCTCTAAAGCAATTGGGCTATTTTCAGGCTAGTTTTGAGTAGTAATTGGGCTCGTTTTGTAGCGAAAATGTGGCAATCCTGCACCAGACAGAGCTGTCGGCGGTGTGTAACCTCCTGTCGTCGTTCCATCGTGCAATGTGAACACAGCAGCAACTAAATGCTATTACCTCCGCGATATAGTCTTCAGGGTGTGAAACCCACAGTGATGCGACGTCTTTGAAAATTTTCATGTTGAACTCCGGCATTAAGTGGTCCCTGCCGCTGGAACCAACTGCTAGTTTCTTGCGATGAATTGAATGGGCATGCTTACGAATCAGCGTCTAAAAAAAAATGAAAAAATATCTAGAAGTTGTAGACCTCTCCAAAAATTGGTCATGGGAATATCATCTTTTAAAAAGGAGGGGAAAACATTTCCCATATTTTTTGCTGTTGACGTCAAAGGCGTCCAATCAAACTGCAGTATTTTGGAGCAAATTCATCTGTCACTTGATAATGCGGCTAATACTAACACAATATTAACCAAGTGTTTGTTCCATGTGTCAGGCTGGTAGATCACGCTTCAGCTGCTGTTTGTGCATTTACAAAATTGTCAGTTTTCCTATTCAGTCTGTCTATGTCTATGTTAGTGGATTTGCCTGAAACTAGTTAAGAACCACTGTTATAAATAGCTTTGTGTTTATGTAATGTTGATTGATGTAAATGAGAACCAGTGTTGCACATTCAAGACATTTCATTGCAATCCCCCCTCCTGGCCTAATATACATTTGGTGGATTCTCTGAAATCACATTTCTCGTAATGTCAGTGAGAACCCTGTTGTTTTATGAGTTTAACATACTAGAAAACGCTGATGTATCCAACAATCGCTCGGAGATGACTTCATTTAACAGGAATATGTACAGCGTAAATTGATGCCAGCCGCAGGGTTTCCAAAAACACTCAAGAGAGCTGCATGGGAGTTTGGACAAGCTGTTACAGCAGTTCTCTTTCTAAAAATCCAGTTCATCTAAAATCAAAACAAACCTCAGCTTATATCCGTTCAAATGGATATACACATTCTTGATTGTTAGTAATTATTTACAAAACCAGGAGACTCCCATTACAGAAAAAAACATATCTTGCGCTGTTATATCTGTATAGTTTCTCTTAGACAATAACAAGATTAAATGGAGAACAATCACTTTTGATACAGCATCCAGCTTCTCAAACTTCAACTCACGTCTCCTCTTGAGTTTTAGACTTGCCAAGATAACCAAAATCTGCAGATATTTCAATTCACTGAAAGACCTGAGCTGCTATATAGTTTTATACTCACACTGCATGACAAACAATTGTCTCATTTGTGGCTAGTTTTAATGTAACCGAATAAATTTGAGGAAGTAGACACTTAACTGAGTTCAACAAGTCAAACTTTGAGTGATTAATTCATCTGGGCTGTGCCAATAAGGATTAAAGTGGGGAGACCTTTGAAGGAATCAAGGGAGACCTTTGAAGAACAAAACACAAACAGAAGAAATCAGCCAGAGATGTTCTCCATGTTGGAGCAGGTTTTTGTGCATCAAGCCGATCAGATGAACCCGGCGTGGGTTTTTCCCCGGCTCAGCGTTGTGCTAGTCAAAGCGAGCTCTTCCCTTATCTCTGCAGATTGGATGTTGTGAGCAATCACAGCTCTGACACACTTCACAGAGTTCCATTACAGCTCCAGAATTGAATTACCAGCTGAAGTGACTGCGAGCTGGAGACTGAGCTGTGGATGCTTCTGTGACAGGGCTTCTGAGGAAAGTTCATTCATTTTTCATGCTCAGGTATCTCCAAGTCAGCCAGACGATCAACAGATTTATTGCAAGGAAATACGCTTTTCTTTATCCACAGATGCACGTACAGTACACTTGGCAGGTTTGGTTTGATTCTAATGAACTCTGGTGTGATTGCTCTGTTAATGTAGCCCATTTGAATAAGTGTAAACGCTGCTCCGAAACTGTAGTGTGCATCTCAGTCCACTTTCTTAACAGACTGATAAATGAACGCAACAAAGACCAAAGACATCTAAACGAACCAAAAACAGGATGTGATGTCACACAATGTACAACTAACCATAACCTCTCGTTACCTTGTTAAGCTTGTTTGCCCTTGTGTATAAATTGTCTCCTTGTGATTATCTTGTGCGGTGTCGGTCGATGTTTGGGGTTTGGAGTTTCTCGCTTGCCTTTTCCCCTGTGTTTGCTTGTGGATGTTATTCTGTTATTCTCACAATGTTCTGTTATAATCAATGATGTTCTTATTTACATGTCTACACTTTGTTACAATGAGAGGATTTACGAGCATTTAGTCACAAGTGAATTCGGACTCATTCAAACGCAATGGCCAATCACAGGTGTTCAAAAAATTAACAGCTGTGTCTGTGATTGGCTACACTGCTCAATGCTGCAAAAATACGTTGTAAATGGCAACCTTTGATGCATTCTAGAACGCAGACTCAATTACGTTCTGGAGCCTTTACCAAATCTGTTTCGCCAATATCCTATTATTACCGTTTTCACTGATGGTGCTTTAGACTGCATGAGAAAATTGTTGTGTGACTATACAGGTAATAGGTAATATACAGTACACACGTTCTTTGGCAGATGATTACTAGATTAAACTACGCTAAGGTTTATTGTGTTAGTACATCTTTATAGTTTTACTGATTCTTTTATGGATATGGATAGTACACAAACGACCAATCAGAACACAGTTTAGAGATGCTTTGGATTGCATAATCTCTGTTTTTGTTTTGTAAAATTTATTTTAAAAGTTTTGAATTTATTTTATAAAAATATAGTAAAAACAGTAATATTGTAAAATATAGTATAAAAATTTAACTTAACTGTTTTTATTTCCCATATTAGTGTACAACTTACTTATTCCTGTGATGCAAAGCTGAATTTTCAGCATCATTACTGTTCAGTGTCACATTATCCTTGACAAATCATTCTAATATGCTGATTTCCTGCTTAAAAAATGACATGCAATTCTTTGTTAAATATAAATTTCAAATAGCATTTATTTGAAATTGATATCTTTTGTAACAATGTTAAAGCTTATGGTATTTCTAAACATTTGGAGGGCACTGTATCGGCGGGGAAGGACGAACTTGTCCATGGACCGGAGGGTCGGGCGGGAGCACCAAGGGCTCATAAACAGTTTTATTTTAAGCAGCCCGTGTCATTTTTCAGGGCTGTGCAAATATAACAACAGCTTCACATCCAATAGCACTTTTTTGCTGCTTGTTTTCACAAGTATGCTGGATTGTGTTGCAGCGGCCGCTCAGAAAACATGACTGAAAGTTCATTAGTCAGTCAGTTGTCATCAGTAGCCGAAGAAAAAAAGCTGCTCTCCATAAAAAAAAAGAAAGAAAGCATCTGCAATGAATACAGTTAGGTCCATATATATTTGGACGCCGACACAATTTTAATAATTTTGGCTCTGCATGCCACCAGAATAGAATTAAAATGAAACATTCAAGATGAAATTGAATTGCAGACTTTAAGCTTTAATTCAAGGGGCTGAACAACAGTATAACATATAATGCTTAGGAATTACAAACATTTTTATACACAGTCCCCCCATTTTCAGGGGCTCAAATGTAATTGGACAAATAAATATAATCATAAATTAAAATTTTCATTTTTAATATTTTGTTGAGAATCTTTTGCAGGCAATGACTGCCTTAAGTCTGGAGCTCATGGACATTAGCAGAGTCTGGGTTTCTTCTTTGTGATGCTTTGCCAGGCCTTTAGTGAGGCTGACTTCAGTTGTTGTTTGTTTGTGGGTCTTTCTGCCTTTAGTTTTGTCTTCAGCAAGTGAAATGCATGCTCAATCGGGTTGAGATCAGGAGATTGACTTGACTATTGCAGAATATTCCACTTTTTTACCTTAAACTCCTGGATTGTTTTTGCTGTATGTTTTGGGTCATTGCCCATTTGTACTATAAAGCTCAATCCAATCAAATTTGCTGCATTTGGCTGAATCTGGGCAGACAGTATATCCCTATACACTTCAGAATTAATCTGGCTGCTTCTGTCACATCATCACTGAACACCAGTGCTACTGGAAGCCATGCATGCTCATGCATCACACTGCTCCACCATGTTTCACAGATGATGTTGTATGCTTTGGATCATGAGCTGTTCCAAGGCTTCTCCATACTTTTTTCTTCCCGTCATTCTGGTACAGGTTGATCTTAATTTCAGCCGTCCAAAGAATGCATTTCCAGAAGTGGTCTGGCTTTTTTAGATGTCTTTTGGCAAGTCTAATCTGGCCTTGTTTGCACCTTGTGGTGAACCCTCTGTATTTGCTCTCGTGAAGTCTTCTCTTGATACATTTTCATTTTTGGGTAAACTATTCCTTTAAAATCGCTCTGGTAGCACCACTCTGTTTTTAGTCACATATATTATCTAGTGCTGTCAAACGATTAATCGCGATTAATCGCATCAAAATAAAAGTTTTTGTTTACTAATATATGTTGTGTACTGTTCAGATTGATTATACACACATTCATTATATAGTGCGAAATATGGTGATGTTTTATATGTTTAAATATATTTTATATCTAATATCAAATATATAATATAATATATACATTCATAGTTCTGTGTTGTATTTATATATACATAATAAATATATACAGCACACACACATATATTATGTAACCAAAAACTTTTATTTTGGATGCGATTAATCACGATTAATCGTTTGACAGCACTAATATAAACATAAGCATTCTGATTTCAAAAACTCCATAAAACCTGACAATCAGATTAGCCTTGCCAATAATAGTTTTTGTTTGTTGTTGCCATTTTTCTATTCAGTATGCATTGTGTGAATGGACAGTGGGTGTGTCGTCTGAGGCTACAGTACGATTAGCACTGGGTCAGAAGTTGATATGAACTTCAGACAATTTGAGAAAATCAGTGAACAACCACACTTTTGAGACCGAAATGGCATTATATTAAGTAAACAATAAACCATTTCCACTTGCGGCAAAACTTCAACTAATGGATATCACCATAAATACCCAGTTGATTAATCACAGTATAATATGTTTTCTGAATTGCAATGTTTAAATATGCAATTGAGGCATTATCTAATTAAGTACAACTTAATTTGCATACATTTTTAGAACAGAGATCTGAAAATTGGATAAAGCCAAGATCAAAATTCTAGTTCCATTTTGTTAGTTAAAGTATTTGCAGAGATGATTTTGGATATCTCTTATTTATCACTCCATAAATGTGAAAATACTGTCAACAGACAGGAAAAAAAACTAACATTTTCACTATGCTTTATGAAGAAAATGCTATATAAACCCAGGCGAATGATAAACAAACAAACAAACCCCTCTGGAAAAACCTTCAGAATAAAGACAGGAATAAAACTGTAAAGTTTGGGTTGCTGCTAAAGTGGAGATTTCTGAAAACGGCCTTTAGAAATATGTATTGTAATTGAAATCTAGAGACACAAATAAATAAAGTCTAATACAATAAAACCTTAAATGTGAATTCAGAATGTTTTCTTTCCACTAGTCTGAAAGAAGACAAGTTATGGAAGCAAAAGAGTCCAAAAAATGAAAAACCAGTAGTTTTGCCTGTAATGCCTTGCCTTAAATGAGCGTACAAGCTGACAGAAAGGAGTGAGTGTGTATTAAGAAGGCTCAGATTTGCCGTGTGTAAAGTTGAACTTGCCAAGTGTCCTTGGCACAAGATATTTCGGACTCTCTAAAGGACCATGCTGTTCTCTTCATTTTTCACACCCCCAAAAAATGCCTAATAGGAGGTCATGCAGTGCAGATTGTTTCGGAGCAGGCAGTCGTTAGCTCGGTCAGCAAAGAACTCTGGACAATGTCATCACACCATAAGCTGCCCTAACCCGTCCACTCAAAAAAGAACACATCACATAAATTCCAAGAGGATGACATCGTTTGCTCAAGGATTACGGACAGATTCTCCAGTACGCTCAGCTGGATGTGTGATAATGCACCTCTCCGTTCCCAACACAAGGAGACTTGTTCTCAAAGTCACATGCAGGAATAAATTGACGGCGACCCTCTGATTGAGCAATACAATCTTCCCAACTTTCCTTGGGTTGCTCTGTGAAGTTTCCTGCACGTACTTCACTGCAAGGCCAAGTTCAGAACAATATCGTTACAGTTGAACCAAAAATGCAACACTGTTATTTTCTTTGCAATGGTATGCAATGCCACAACATCCATTCCAATGTTGCGAGACAGCTTCCTGTAGGAGGAGACGGACCACTTGTAGATACAGTAAGAAAAGGAAAAATCACAACGCTCATTATAGCGGCAGTAGGAAAGGAGGTCAAGCCTTTCAAGAAAAAGAACCATAGATGCACGTGTGAAATCTTTCTGCTGTGAAAGCTTCACTGATTTCCATAAAGTAAACTTAAGAATAACTTATATATTGTTAGTTTTGAATACAATTGTCACTCAGAAATTGCAATTAGATTAGTAAATCATACTTCAATAATCTATTGTTTACAACTCATTTTTGGCCACCAAGATGACTGCCTTGCCTTATAAGGGACTTTGCTACAGTGGACCAGAGGAACAGGTTTCAGTTTGGATACATATTAAAACACTTGACATTTTCTATTCTAAGAACAGGCTCTTCAGAGCTCTTCACGCAACATTGCAGATGTAACCATTGTAGTGCAAAACGCTATTTAAACGGCATCTACCTGCTTCTCTTATCTACTGTATCACTTTAAGATGAACCTCCTTAGTGAACAGAAAGCAATATTCCGCCTCTCTCCATAGAATCACTGATTGAACAGTGACTGAAGAGCTGGAGCTTGGCAGCTGTGCTATGTAACGCCTCAGTCCGCCAGATCATCTATTCCAGAACAGCAACAGTAATGCTGATGTCTTCAGAAAAGAAAGCCAGACAAAGAAACTATAACATTGGAGGAAACCCTTGTGAAAAAGTAGTACAACTATAGCATGCCTTTAACTGAAGAGTACTTTTTACTGATAGTATATACTGAATGCAATGTTTTTGTAATTGCATGTTGTTTACAATTATATTGAAATGTATTAGTTCAAATTTATATGAAATGCATTTAGTTGAACTAAAAAGTGCTTTTTGACCCACTTAAGTACATCTTTGCACTATTAAAACTAAAGGTTCTTTATTGGCATTAATGGTTCCATCCACGTAAACTTTCCATTCCACAAAAGATTCTTTATAGTGGAAAAAGGTTCTTTAGATTAGAAAAAAATGGTTCTTTAAGAAACTGTTCTTCAGGCAACGAAAAATCAACTTTTGATTCAAAACCCTTTCATAATTATGTAAATTCGTAATCACTTCTATGGCCTTTTTGAAATATGGTAAAAGTGTACTGCTGAATGTACTTACAAAAATTTATGAAAAACAAAAAAATATATTTTACGGTAATTTCTACTAAAATGACAGTACGTTTTTTTTGTAGAAATTAAACTAAAATCACCCCAAACAAAAAAAATATATATCATCCTTTACTTTCTATGGCATTCCAAATCTGTTATATGGACCAATGGACAATTTTTTTTAATGAAAATCTTCAAAATATTTTTATTTATGTTCCACAGAACAAAGAATGGCATACATGTTTGTAATGGCATGATAGTAAGTAAATGATGACAGAAGTAGCATATTTTCTCTTTAATAAAAACAGACACAAATGCTGCCATACAGTAAGAAGAGCTATAAAATGAATGATCATTTGTTCTAAAAAGATAATAAATCTATGAGTTCATATCCAGACTTCTGATTGAATGTCTTTGAAACCTGAACATTTGGAGACACTGTTAAGATGTTTCCTGAAACGCATGCAAGGTCTGAGAATCTCACTGCTGTCTCAGAGAAACTACTGAGATATTAAGAAATGATCTTGCTTTCTATAAAATCCAGGTGTCCAGAAGTTGAGAGAGACTAAAAGGTAGAGGGAGATCCTGATAGAGAGGAGAAAGGGGAAAGAAGGAGGGACAGAGAGAGAGAGCGAAAGAGAGCAACTGTGTGTATCTTTCAAGAGAGAGGGTGGGTTGGGTTAAACTGGCACTTAAAAGAGCTGACTGTGGTTGCTCTGTGCCTGATTAACAGGGGAAAGGGAGGAGGAAGGACACAGATAGGAAACAACCACAGGACAGGAGCATCCAGCAGTTAGTGTGTCAAGACAGCTCCTCTGGGAACTTTCATTCCTGCACTTTTCCCGTTCCTCACGTCGCAGCCGTGGTCCATTATGTACCGGGCAGTGGTGCTGCTGACTCTCATCAGCACGAGCGCAGCTCTGAAACCCGAGTGGATCCCGGGGGATTATCCTATGACAGAGGCAGGGGCTGAGAGCTTCGTGAGCGACTACAACTCAACCGCCGAGGAGGTCTTCTACTACAGCACAGAGGCCAGCTGGATCTACAACACCAACCTGACAGATCACAATTCGCAGCTGCAGGTACTGTGAACGAACGGTTTTACAGACACCCAGTAACACTGCTTGTAGTCTGACAAGCTACAACTGCACAAAACTTGATGTAACACGATCCACGATTGACTTGCATGTGGAACGGTTGAACTCAAGCAGCGTTGTTCTGCTATAAAGCCTTTTTTGCATAAAGGACTGATGAATCAGCCATTTCGACAGCTCTTTGGACAGCCTGTAATAATTTAACAGCTTACGACAAAACATCACAATTACATGTCTTCCACTGGGTTTTATGATTAACAGTAGACGGTTTGGGGACTCCTGTAAAGTTTCACTAAATTGAGCGAGCAAGAATTATGAGATTATTGAGTAACATTCACTTGTGTTAAAGGACGTGACTAATCATTACAAGACTATATCCATGTGTCTCCATTTCCTTGCTCTTTCACAGCTTATGAGAAGTTGGGTAAAGTTGAGTAAAGGATCTAAATGCAGCAGGTATTTATTAAAAAAACAAAAGGTAATCCAAGAATTCCTAGAAATCCAAAAGGTAAAGGCAAATGCACAGCTTTGTACACAAAGACGAATGACAACTCAATGAACAAACAGAGTGCTATTTATACACACACTGGAATAAGTAGGAACTAAACGAGACACAAGTGTAACTAATCAGAAACCAGGAAAAACAACCAAGGACAGACATACTGTAGAAACTAAGAAAACAAGAACTAAACCAAACCAGACCTGACGTACACAGATGCGTAACACCAGTAAGGAAGAAGTGGAAGGGAAAGGTGATGATGGGCCATGGAATCGGAAACCTGAGGCAGACCTTCTGGTGGAGACCAAGAAGGCCAGGATCAGGGTGACGTCACAGGCTTGGAGGACTGAGGTGAAGCCAGTGGGATGGAGGACAATGGTGGAGCCAAGGGAATGGAGGACCATGGTGACACCAAAGAGCAGCCTCACTAGCTGGACAGGCTTAGCTGAGGAGGAAGATCTAAGGTCCCGGACAGAACCAGTGGAAGAGGAAGGGCTTTAGAAGTGGGCATCAAGGTGGGACTTAAATTCAATACGGATAGGTCAATATCAATGCTGTCAAAGAGAAACCACTTTTGGGACTTTCTTTCCTATGGGAGGTCAAGTGTTGGGCATTTCATATTGCAAAAGTCCCAATCAGATGCAAGTTATGCAATCAGATCATATTTTCAATTTCCAATATTGATAAGTACGGAAGAGGATTAGGGCAAAGCAATAATAAAAAAATCTCGAAAAAAAAAAACCATCTCGAGATTGAAGTCGTTAAATTTCGAGAAAAAAGTCGAAATAAAATGTTTAGAATAAACTCGTTCAATTACGAGAAAAAACTCGTAAAATTTCGAGAGAAAAAAATCATTACATTTTGAGAAAAAAGTTGAAATAAAATGTTGAGAATAAACTCATTAAATTACGAGAAAAAAGTTAAATTTCGAGAAAAAAAGTCGAATTAAAATGCGGAGAATGAACACACTCGTGTCAGGTTCATTTCATCTCGTTGGACGAAGTCAAACGGCCTGCAGTGACGTAGGTGGGAGAGAAATGCGTTTGGGAGTTGCATATGATGTGGTTGACAAGGAATGTGTCCGTCTTTTGCCGAACTTGCGTTTCTTCCTTTTCTTATCACATATCACATCGGAAAAGTGGAAATCACCTGCCTAACAAATGTTTAATAATAATGTATTAATTGGCTAGGTTTAGTGTTACTACAGTAAATCCATTGTAAATATTAATTTGTGGACTGGTGGAAAAGTATTCTAACTGGATTGTTGTCGCGTCATTGGTGTTGAGAATGGCAGCGCTGTTTCCTCTGCCTTTAAACTAGCTTTAGTCACCGCGGAGTCTGTGGTTTTATTAGGGGTAGGCAGGCTATAGGGAGAGCTTTGTTGTCCCAATAAGGCAGCGTCTATGCTACTTAATAATTTTAATAAATAAAATCATTTACACTCCATGTTATTATTGCATCCTGTTAATATACAACAATACTTTCAAAGCACTTTCACACAACTACCGGTTGATCCAAAGTGCTGTACAATACAGCTAAAATAAAACAAATAAGAAACCACAAAACATCAAAACACAATATAACAATACAATTGATATGGCTAGATAAATGCTATTGACAAAAGATGTTTTTTAAGCAGGTATTTAAATACTGTCAAAGAGGGCGCAGCTCTAATAGAAGCTGGTAACTGGTTCCATAGACTAGAACCAGCAACAGCGAAGGCTCGATCACCTTTGCAGAGGAATCTCGATCTAGGAGCAGAGAGGAGACCAAGATTACTGGATTTTAGGGACCTATTTGGTTTATAAGTAGAGATTGCCTCAGAGAGATATGATGGGGCTTGATTATGCAGATATTTAAAAATAAAAGTAAAAATGTTTAAAATAATTCTAAATTTGACTGGTAACCAGTTTAGTGGATTAAGAATGGGCGAGATGTACTCGAACCTCTGCCTGCCTGTCAGCAAACTTGCAGCAGCATTTTGGACCATCTGTAAATGCATTATAGAGGACTGACTTAGCTATACCATAGTATAGTGAATTACAGTAATCTAAACGAGATAGAACAAACAAGTGAATAATCTGTTCAAACTGTTTTACAGAGAGTAAAGATTTGATTTTTGATAAACGCCGTAAGTGGAAGAAACTTGATTTGACCACTGCACTAATTTGTTTCTCAAAACCTAGGTTGCAATCAAAAAGAACACCAAGATTTTTAGCACAGGGTGTAAAGTAGGAAGAGAGATGACCAATATGAAGGGCGCAGTCGTCATATGACTTTAAACCAAACAAAATTATTGTTTTGTTCTTGTTTAACACTAAAAGATTCTGCTTTATCCATATTTGTAATTCGTTTAGACAATCCAGCAGAGGTCCTAAGAATGCTTTACTTTTATGCTGCAAGGGAAAATACAGCTGAGTATCATCCGCGTATAGGTGGAAGGACACTCCATATTTCTCAAAGACAGCACCCATTGGTAGCATAAATATAGAAAATAAAACTGGGGCAAGAATTGAGCCCTGTGGCACTCCACAAGCAAGTAGGCTTGAGGACGAACTATGTTGGCCAATGGAAACACTAAAACTTCTGTTTGTTAAAAAAGACTGAAACCATTTCAACACCTTGCTCAACACCCAACACAGCTCTCCAACCTGGAAATCAAGATATTGTGGTCAACCATATCAAATGCAGAGCTTAAGTCAAAAAGCACCAAAGCCACAGCAATCCCTTTATCTGTTTCTAGTAAAATATCATTTACAACTTTTAAAAGTGCATTTTCTGTGCTGTGTTGAGTCTTAAAACCCGATTGGAACTTTTCAAAAATATTATTTGAAATCAAATGGGACTGCAATTTTCTCAAGAATCTTAGAAAGAAACGACAAGTTTGATATAGGTCTAAAATTATTAAAATTCGAAGAATCAAGATTGGGCATGTTTAATAATGGAGTTACTGTAGTTGTTTTTAGGCAGTCAGGAACAACTCCAGTAATTAGACTAGTATTAAAAATAGTTATAAAAATAGTTATACTGGTAGAAAGAAAAGTTTTTAACATCTCAGCATGGTAAAACAAACTGCTTACTGGATCTGCTTCTCCATCCAATCTGTGCTTAAATGATAAAGCACTTCAGTTCAGTTCAACACAGAAAAAGAGAAGTTGATATAGACTGTGAACAAAAGTTTGATCGAATGCCAGTGTGATGAATGCAGAATGCAGTGGTAACCACTGCTCGCTCACACACACCCACCCACACCACCAACACGACACACACACACACCACACACACACCACACCACACACACACACAGACTCAGGTGTAATTTTGTAAAAAGTGGGACATCCCATAGAGGCTCCTGTTTTTATACTGTAACAGACCGATATTCTATTGCCTTTACCAACCTACCCCTAAACTCACCCTCCGGCACTTTTCGGTATTCCGATTTTCATCACTCCATTCTGTGTATTTATAATGCGTTTGAACAGTGGGACATGGGTATGTCCTGAAAAGTCACGCTTCTCCTTGTATACCTATGTCATACTTTCATTCATACAAATTTTGTCCTCATTGCACAAAAACGCCATACACACACACACACACGCACACCTCCTTCAGACAGCTGTCTCAACACGGTTTCACAGCTGTCTCAACACTCACTCACAGCTTTTCAAATGGGTGCTGGCACTGCTAACGGCTCAAACTTGCTGCTCAACATATGAAGCAAACCTCAACACAAAAAGCTGTAAAAAGAGTTGACAGAGAGCTGGGCAGAACCTGAGCGATGCCTGGTGTGATGTCTATTATTTCAGACACATCAAACGAGGTGATCAAAGAGCCTCTGTTTTGGACATCTCTATTGGAAGTGGCGGGTGCAAGGCCAGGTTGTTGCTGTGAGCGGGACTCGCCCTGACTGTGTATGGAGATAAAGCAGAACTGTATTAAAGCAACTCGCCCGTCGCACCCCTCCACAGAGACCACCGTCACAGGATGCCGCTCATGGTTGCTGGAGCAGGTATTTTTGGTTTCGCAGTCATCATGACCGTAGGCATCTTGGTGGTGTGTATTCAACAGATGGTTGACGGAGGTTATGCTAATGGGGCATATGCTGATTTGCCTTTCAGGCACTGTTGTTGACTGCAGCGATTTAGAATAACACAAGCGAGAAGCCGCTTATGTCTGTAAATCAAATTAGATGAGAAAGTTGAAATTCCAACTTCCAAGCAGCTTGGAAAACTTGGATTTTGTAATTAAAAACTTGTGTGGAAAGCCACGACCGCAAATGAACCGTGATGCGATGCATGACGTCATGTCAACATGGTGGCACCCATGCAGATAATGATTTAGTTTTAAGCAAATAAAATGCATCAACGAGTCAAAATTGCTGCATTACATTATTATGATAAAATTGTTTCGTAGTGTTTTAAAATGAGCTTTTCTGTTGATTATTCACTAAATGTATAGCATAAACTGACATGGAGAGTTATAGAACATTATAGAACTGTATTTTTTTTCTCTCTCATCTGGCAGGCACTTTCATCCAAAGCAACTTAAATGTATTTAATATGTTTATTGCATTTATGTATCTTTTATGTACTGTATCAAAACCCTCCGAATTGTAGATATAAATGGTGATATTCTACCCTGCTTTTAGCCCTGCAAAAAAACTGGATGAAATAAATAAACAAACAGTAATTAATTTAAACTTTACTGCCATCATACAGTAAATAAAATAAAAAAAAATAATAAAAAAATAAAAATTAACATATTGATTGATTGGCATTGGATTGTAGTTCTTAAATTTGTCTTCTCCATTCTTAAATATTTTGATTGAACTTTAACAAAACATATTCATTAGTCACATACTAATTTCTATACATAAAATTAGACAAAAGATTTAGACAAAATTAACAGATAGATTTCCAACTTAAGTCATATTTAGAGATTTTATTATGGTAGCATAGTTATTTATTATTGTGATACTTGCAAAGCCACTGAATTATTATTTAGAGAGTGCAGCAGTAGAACCACATTTGAAATTGGCCTAAATCAGATGCCAAAATTCTGATCTGTGCCAGATGTCTGTGAAAAAAATCTGAAATGTTTATGTAAATGTGTCCCTAGAGTCTGCATTATTCATGCAGCAAATTCCCCAATCCGCTTTACTGCCATGCCACTCCCACTCCACTGAGGTGGAAAACAAGCACAATCTGCTCGGAAAACTCACATTCCATACCCATCAAACATCTGCCAATTAGAGAGGGGGAAGCGTTTAAAGAGGTTTTCAGGGATGTTTCAGAGCCAAGTCAAAGCACACTAGATTGAGCTCATCATCCTTTTTATGGTGTCAGTCACAAGTCGTTGTGATGTTACTGTTTCATGTCGAGCCTAGAACCTTTCACCCTGTTCGGACTTATCATCACATTCTTGCATAAACATGACAGAACAAATGGGACCTTGGAAGAAGAGGTGAAAAAACAAGGAGCTAGCCGTCTTTATCTCTGAGGAAAACTGAGTGTGAACATGCAAGTGAAGGACGAGAGATAATGAAGATAAATGCACATGTCACCAGCTTGTTAATCAGTGATGGAAGCTCATCTCCACTCGGGTCAACAAAGGCATCACCTCATAAACTAATGAGTGCAACCGCTGTGACAGGGTCATCGCGCCCTGCGGTTATCATAACAGAAAAGGGATGCTGGGGTCAAACGTCCACAGCAGGAAGGGGTTAAACATCAAGAAAGAGTGACGCACCCAAGTCCAGGATACAATAAACCTTTAGGAAGAATGTACACTAGAAATGTAAGGAATTTTAACAGAAAAAGAATGTAAAAGTGCTAGCTTAAACCCTGCTGTTGCTTTAACATACAGTATATGATAAAATAAAAAAATAAAAAAACTTACATATAAATGTATTGCTAAAATTTTTCTAATAATTGTTTGTTTTATTTTATTCTTACAAATCTATTTTATTTTGATACCTTTTTTGGTAAAGTAAAGAGTATAAACACCAAATTTAATTTACACCAAAAGAATACAAAATTTAAATAGTTATGTATAGTTTGTTTTGTGAGCATTTATGCACATCATAGGATGTTGCATTTTATGTTGTTTAGTT
This sequence comes from Sinocyclocheilus anophthalmus, assembly GCA_018155175.1. Lineage (NCBI taxonomy): Eukaryota > Metazoa > Chordata > Actinopteri > Cypriniformes > Cyprinidae > Sinocyclocheilus > Sinocyclocheilus anophthalmus. Next base: position 445,396 of record JADLZN010008166.1, on the reverse strand, counting down.
CAAGTTTATTGTACTATTTTAGTGTTGTGTGTCATTTTTAGTGTGTGTCCTGGAGAATTCTGTTTTTGAACAATTAAGTCTGTAAAAATCTTGCTTTAAATTTAACATCCTAAAGTAAACGTACATCTCTAAAAGTAATGATAACTTTGAGTTCGACAAATGAATCAGATCTTGATTCATTAAAGGGATAGTTCACCCAAAAATTCTGTCATTAATTACTCACCCTTAAGGCTTGTGCACACCGGGACGAATATCGCACGCGATTATCGCCAACGTTTAACGCCTTGTGACTAAAACAAGGGCACCAATGTGAGTGTGCACACCGGCGCGCAAAACGGCAGGCGTAAAAGCGTCATTTTTAAAAAACCGCCTCAGGCTCTAAAAAACTGGCTGACCAATGAGACTGGCGCTTTTGTTCACGTGCCTGGAGATGCTGAAGTTACAGTAAAACACGACTTGGTGGCGCTCAAGCACAAAACGGTCTTGCCGAGCACACATTGATACCTAACGACAAAAAGGAAGTAAGTAGACCAAGAAGATGCATTGAGGCAAGAGGCTGCTGGTCTCATTGGTGTCTGAACATAAAGGGCTTTATGACAAACGTGACAGCGACTACAAAATCTCGATAAGAGGGAGTTGTTATGGAGAGGAATTGTGTACCGGGGTATTTCTGTTTTTCATTAAGTGCCATCTAATGTCAGGGAGTGAATTTGCATGTTCACTCGGCTCATCGCCAGTTAAAATCGCTCGGGTATGAACACACAAAACGCGTCGAAAAACGCTGGCGATAAGCGCGCGATAATCGTCCCGGTGTGCACGAGGCTTTATGTCGTTCCAAACCCGTAAGACCTTCGGAACACAAATGAAGATATTTTTGATGAAATCCGAGAGCTTTCTGACCCTCCATAGACCCAGGGTCCCCACAGTCAAGTTACAGAACGACATGAGGGTGAGTAAATGACAGATTTTTCCATTTTTGGGTGAACTATCCCTTTAACAGCTCTGGCAGGTTCGTGACTTCATTTAGTGAAGGATTCATAAGATTCATTTAAACCTGTAACTTGTGATTCTTTTGAGTGGTTCATGAAAAGAATCAGTTGTACGTGAATTGGTCCAGAATACTTGTTTTTCAGGCAAGTTCACAAGAACAATTCAAATAATACATTTTTTCTCAGCTTGGTGGTCATATATGATTTATTTGGCGATGAAGCACCGTCTTTGAAAAGTCATGCATGCATGAAACTTTGGTTTTGAATACACTAATCTCCATGAAAAGAATTATTTCTTAAAGGGATGGTTCACCAAAAAAAAAGAAGTTAATTCTGTCAACATTTACTCATCCTCATGTCATGCCAAAACTCTGTGACTTTCTGTTTGTGTAACATCAATTACAGGTATATTTGGAAGAATGCCTCAGTATTTTTGGCTATACAATTGAGGTCAATGGTCACCAAAACTGTTTGGTAGTGATTAACATGTAAATCTTTGGTGAAGCTTTGAAATATCCAATGACAAATGTCAAGTATCCAATTTCACCTCTATTTCCCCACATCCCACACATGACCTAAGTCTCTCAAATACACAGTGTGGGAGACATCATTGTCCCTGACAATATAGCCACATTTTCAGCTCTATGATGTCTAAATGACTGAAATTTAATGACTAAAATGTTCTCCACAGCAGGCACACTACTGTTTTATGGCATATGAGCTAGCAGGTGCTTTATACCTCAGTCTGGATTGTTCCAGGTGCTATTTGTGTTCCCCAAAAGAAATGATTTCCTGTCAGGATCCAAAGAATAAATTGATGGAGGGTGCGAACCCTGTCACCTCATTTCATCCCTTGTTGCTGGAAAAGCAATTCAAGGTCTTGTTGAAAACATAACAAGAATGAAAGAAACTCGAAACTGTTCTAGGCTTGAGCAAGAGCCAGAAATGATTAACAGAGAATGAAAAAAGAGGACTGAAAATCATGGGGAGGGAAAGAAATATGGTGACATGACACAATTATTAATACTCAAACATCAAAGCATCATGTTAAGTCAGAGCACATGTAATAACTGCTAGACCAAGACTACATACTTTAATTTACTGAAATATATACAATTTATAAAAAAAAAAAAAAAATCTGAGTGAAAAACAATATCAATGCCAAAAAATACAGGCCCATACTTCATTGTATCTCTCAGGATTGATTGGATCTTGAATCTTGGGTGTTACATGCCAGAATAGACTGGAGGAGAAGGGCAAAAAAATAAGTAGTATAGGTAGCAAGTTCTGCACCACTTTTCATCAGAATCTTTAGTGCCATAGCAAAAGAAATCATATTTAATCTAAATTATAAATGTGAATTTGCAGTCTGCATTAAATGTGATGCAAAGATAAGTGAAATCGTGATGAGAAATGTATTTCTGTTGAGTCAACATTTTTAGTGAAGCAACAACATACGGTGCAACTAGTCTGATTCCCAAACAAATAAGAATGAGTTCTTTTTTTACACACATTACAAAAACATACAATGCAATCAGTGCATTCATATTCACAATCAAATTAGGCTTATGAGCCAATTCGGGTTAGTACTGCAAAAACATTCAATGTGATTAGTGTCATCTGATTTCCAAACAAATGGCTCTTATGAGTCAGTTCTTTTAAGTGAATCAAAAACATACAACATGCTGTGAATTTTGATGCAAAACCAAAGGGACTTTAGGAATGTTCTTTTTAGTGCAACCAAAATATGCAGCATAACTGGTCTGATTCTTAAACACATGACTCTTATGATGCGGTTCTTTTTAGTGAATCAAAAACATACAGTGCGAATAGTGTAGTCTGATTCCTGAACAAATGACTCTTAAAGGGATAGTTCACCCAAAAATGAAAATTTGATGTTTATCTGCTTACCCCCAGGGCATCCAAGATGTAGGTGACTTTGTTTCTTCAGTAGAACACAAAACAAAGATTTTAAACTTAAACCGTTGCAGTCTGTCAGTCATACAATCTCAGTGGATGGGAATCACGGCTTTGAAAGTAAAAAAAAAAACATACACAAACAAAACTAAATTAAACCCTGCGGCTCGTGATGATACATTGATGTGTAAAGACACGAAACGATCAGTCTGTGCAAGAAACTGAACATTACTGATATCGTTTTTTACCTCTGATTCACTGCAATGTCCGAACTGTCCTGAGCGCGTTCTCAACAGCGGGAGCGTGACGCGTCTTCTTCTTCTTCTTGCTTTACGGCAGATCGCGGACTTATAAGTGCATTACCGCCACCTATCTCTCAAATCGACCATTGAAACTCCTAAATGAGATTGTAGATAGATTCAAGCAATAGTTCAAAAGATTAGTTTGAATCAGTCTTACAACTCTTTACTGAACGGAACCAATCAGAGCAACACCAAAATCGGCAAGTTAGCATTGTTTTCAGAAATAAAGGTTTGCATTAATATAATTAAAATTAATGAAGAAATACAGTTTATATGCTATATAACAACAAATAAATATGATCAGTTTTCATTTAATTAAATTTCATTAAAACATGAAAACTACTTCAGTTGACTTCAGATAAGAAAAATCCACAATATCCCTATGGGTATTTAATTTCATTTTTTTTTTAAAGATTTAAAAAAAAAAAAGATTTAATGACAGTTTGTCTCACTAATAATGATTTGGGCCATTTTGCATAGAATAATTAGACTCTCCTCATTGTTTCCTTCAGGTTTCTGCGTCTTTGGAGGAGCAGGCTTTCACAGAGGCATGGGGTCAAAAAGCAAAGGCTACCTTCAGTGATTCTCTCATGGAGAGCTTCACTAATCCAGACCTGAAGAAAATCATCAGTAAGATCAATGTTCTGGGACCTGCCAATCTCCCAACCGCAGAGAGAGAGCGGGTGAGTTAACCACTGGAGCTGTGGAAGAAGAGCTATTGACGATGCATCAAGATGTGTTTTGATTGCTCTCTTTGTTTTCTTAGTACAACACCGTTCTGAGCCAGATGGACAGCATCTACTCAAAGGCAAAGGTGTGTCCCCCTTCAGAGGAATGCTGGTCTTTGGAGCCTGGTGAGAAACGCTCCCAACACTTTGTTGATGTGTGTCAGTAAAGGTCAAAATAGGTGAAAATACACACGCATACGCACAAGGAAGTACAAGGGCTTGCAATACAACAAAAGAATTGTGTTTCAGATTAGCTTGAGGTAGGGCTGCACGATTATGACAAAAATCATAATTGTCGATTGTTCCCTTGAAATTGTAATTGCGATTATTAATTACGATTATCACAATTTACATGGAATGATGTTTATGCCATTGTTTGATGCAATTGCATGCCATATTTTTATATAAAAAAATAAACAAGCTGAAAACACTCTAACTGAAAAACCTTTAGTGCTTTTCTATAGTATTAAGCCTCAAATGTCAAATATACATCGGATTCGTTTCTTCTTTAATTTATAATAAAAGTAAAAATATGAATGGTATTATAATGTTATACTAAAACTAAAACTAAAACAATGGAAAAACACTAAGCGTGCAGAAAACAATAGTGGACTTTGAACGATTAATTGCCGCTTTGAACGTTTACGTAATTGTGGCATCCATAATTGTAATTGCGATTAGAAATTCGATTAATTGTGCAGCCCTAGCTTGAGGCGTTAAAATTTATGCACGCATATCAACCTATAGATGGTTAAAGAGATGCACCAAAGAACACATCACAACTGAGAATGCAAAAGTAGCAATAACACCTTTGCAGACAGATTATATTTAAAGTTTTTTCCTTTATTCAGGACAACAGCCTGATTGCAAGTATGATATTGCTTTTACACAACAGTTAACAATAAAAAAGAAGTTAATACTTAGTAACTAATTGTTCAGCCAACAAAATCTCTGAGAAACATACAGTAATGACTAATGAGTGATTCAATGACTCACTGAAAAAAGCCATTTGTGATCCTGGAGCACAAAACCAGTCATAAGGGTACATTTTTCGAAATTGAGATTTATACATCACCTGAAAGCTGAATAAATAAGCTTTCCATTGATGTATGGTTTGTTAGGATAGGAAAATAATTGGCCGAGATACAACTATTTGAAAATCTGGAATCTGAGGGTGCAAAAAAATCAAACATTTTTTTTTATTTAAATATACTAAATCCTATCAAACGAGGTAAACTCATAGCAAAGATGAAGAGAACCAACATATAATTTTTTTGGCAAGAAACTCACCTGGTACAAACTGAACAGGTTAGGATTTAGAAACACATTTTATTCGTGCTATGCTAAGGGACATGCTAGAGGAGTTGCAAGTTAAAAGGGTTAGTTCACCCAAAAATGAAAAATAGGCTGCGTTTTACTCACCCCCGAGTCATCCTAGGTGTATATGACTTTCTTCTTTCAGATGAATCCAGTCGGAGTTATATTAAAAATTGTCTTTGATCTTTCAAGCTGTTTCTTGGCACTCAGCGGGTGTTGCAGTGCTCAGTCCAAAAGAAGTTAAATAAAAAGTGCCCATCCAAAAAAAAAATTTCTCACATGGGTCCGGGGGGGGAACAAAGCCTCCTGTAGATGAATCGATTGCGTTTTTGTAGAAAAATTACCTATTCAAAATATAAATCACTTGACTCTAGCTTGCGATCAACTGTTGAAACGGAAGCAGTTACGGGAGGATGACTATAGTCAGCTTTTGCCATGCGCGACTCAGCAAGTGACGCACGCGGAACCGCAGCAGAGAGATCAAAAACAAAAGGACAGTCAAGGAATTAGAAGTTACAAAATGAGGATTGTAAGAAGCATGTCAGAGGATTTGATAAAGCAAGAGGAGATGGTTTTCCTTTGCTAAAGTAAGGGCATTTGCTTCCTTTGCTCCTGTAAAATCAAACGTTGGTTTTCATGAGACTCACGCGCAGATGCGCAATCAGAACCCTCATAAGTCATCCTCCCGGAAAATGCTTTCTGTGTACACCTGTTGGGTCACGCTACATTAAAGTGATTATTACATTTTGAAAATATGGATATTTTTCTTACAAAAAAAACACATCGATTCGCTACAGGAGGCCTTTGTCACCCCCCGGAGCCGTGTGAGACAATTTTTTATGGATGGGCGCTTTTTATTTAACTTCTTTTGGACGAGCAATGCAACACACGCTGACTGCAATGATAGAGCTTGAAAGAGCAAAGACAATTTTTAATATAACTCCGACTGGATTCGTCTAAAAGAAGAAAGTCATATACACCTAGGATGGCTTGAGGGTGAGTAAATAACAGGTTAATTTTCATTTTTGGGTGAACTAAGCATTTAATTTGGAATAAGGTGACTTTTCAGGCTTCCAGCCAAATTGCTGATAAAGAGGAACATTACATTTTGGTAAAAGGGATCCTTGATTCTAGGGAAGTAACATTATTTAATGTTTATAGACCACCAGGACAGGATAAAATATTTATTAAGAAAATATTTGATTTAATAGCTTCAGAAGTATCAGGTATTCTTATTTGTGCTGGGGACTGGAATGTACAGTTGCATCCTAACCTAGACTCTTCAAATCCAACAAAAATTATTAATTCTGAAACACTGTATGTTAGGAAAATGCTTAAAGCAGCAGGCATGTTTGATATATGGAGGGAGCTCCACCCATCTGCAAGACAATACACCTTCTTCTCCCATCCTCACATGGTTTATTCTAGGGTTGACTATTTTTTATGTTTCACTCAGTGAGGCACAGGATTATAGGTTGTGAAATAGGAGCTAAAGATGTTTCCAATCATACAGGAGTGTACTTGAGACTTCATCTTGATGTTTAATCTAAGAACACTGTTTGGAGATGAAATACTAGTCTTCTAAATGATCACCAATGTGAAGAATATATAAAAAAATTAATTAAGGACTACATTGAATTTAATAATAATGAGGATGTGTCATCATGTTTAAAATGGGATGTGACTAAAGCGGTGCTGAGAGGAAAGCTCCTAAAGTGGTCCTCAAGAAAAAAGAAAGAAAAACAGAAGTTACTGGCTGATTTAACAAATACACTAAAGACATTGGAACAAAAACATATTGAATTAAATGAGCCTACATTTTTTAATTAAATAAAAGTGATAAAACAACAAATAAATAAGATACTTGACAAACAAGTGGAGATTAAACTCAAATATGTTAAACAGAATTACTATGAGAACGGTCCCAGAGCTAAAAAAAAGTTAGCTTGGAAACTCCGGAAACAACAAATGGAGAGGTCCATTTTTAAAATCAGAGACCATGAAACCAATGTAATGTGTTATAAACCAGAAGAAATATCACAGTCTTTTGAAAAATATTATAAGAAACTATACTCCCAACCGGAAGCAGCTAGCCCCTTAATTATAAAAAAGTTGGAAACAAGCGATTATATCTGAGATACCAAAGGCTGGAAAAGATAAGACAGAATGCGGCACATACAGACCTATTTCAGTGTTAAATATAGATTATAGACTATATGCTTCAATAATAGTTAAAAGATTAGAAAATATCATTCCTGATTTGATTGATACTGACCAAACTGGATTTGTTAAAAGTAGGCAGACACATGATAATGTGAGACATGCATTATTTCTGTTCGAGAGCATGGGCAAAAATACTTCCAAATCCTTGGCAATTAGCCTGGACGCGGAAAAAGCTTTCGACTCGGTGCGATGGGAGTTTTTGTATTTAGTATTGCAACGTTTTGGCTTTAATGAAGAGGTTATAAGAAGTATTAAACCGCTATATAATTTACCAACATCCAAGATTAAAATAAATGGTCATGTTTATAACTCGATTACACTGGAGCGGGGATGTCATCAGGGATGCCCCTTGAGTCCCATGCTTTTTGCACTATTCATAGAGCCATTAGCTCAGGCAATTAGAGAAGAAACAGAAATTCTAGGAATTCCAATGAAAGAAACCGAACACAAAATATGCCTGTATGCGGATGACATTCTTATGACTATTTCCGAGCCAGACTCCAGTTTACCTAAACTCATGTCTTGTCTTGAGCAGTTTGGTTGGTATTCAGGATATAAACTAAATTTACACAAAACCCAAACCCTCTCTTTTAATTATTCACCACAGGAAAATATACGCAAAAAATATAACTTTAAATGGAAAACAAACCTGGGGGTTATCATACCGAAGAATTTGGCTAAAATGTATATGTCTAATTACGGATCTATTACGAAGGAACTGAAAGCAGACTTGAATAATTGGACACCTCTAACTTTTAGTTTGTATAATCGAATAGAAATGATGAATGTTTTACCGCGATTATTGTTTTTCTTTCAATCACTACCTGTAGAGATACCAAAAAAACTATTTAATGACTGGAACCCAATGATCTCAAGATTTATATGGAAAAATCAGAAACCCAGGGTAAGACTCAAAACACTACAATTACCAAATTAGGAAATGAGAGGACTGTATCTTCCCTGTTTGGAGGATTATTATAAAGCAGCACAATTAAAATATCTAGTTTGCTGGTATTGACGATTATGATGCAAAACGGAAAGAATTAGAACTCAACCAGCTAGACTTTCCTCTCCCTTCTTTATTAGGGGGCAAAACTACTAAGATTATGTACTCTAACAAATTAAGCAATTGGACATTAGTTCCTCTTAATACTTGGTTCAAAGAATGCAAAACTCTGAAACTGGAAAAACAAGCACGGCTGCTAAGATGGGTGGCATATGTGCGGTTTAAACAATGGATATTTACATCATATTGTACAGTTTCATCCAAGATTGGTTTAGAAAGCTTCCAACATCTTATTGATACCTATAATTTAGAGAAACACGATTTCTATAGATATTTACAGCTTAGAAATCACTTTAATAAAAATATTAATAATAAGGAGGCAACTGAATTGAGTCTCATAAACGTTTTTTGCTGATGCATATAAAGGTGGTATTCACAAGAAACTGGTGTCAAAAAATATATCCATGTATACAGTCCTCTAAGTCTCACTCTACATGTTAAAGAAAAATGGGAGGAGGCGGCGAATATAATTATAACGGAAGAAGATTGGTTAAACATATACAAGTCACAGCATGCAACTTCCAGTTCTGGTCAGTGGAGAGAATTCTCATGGAAAAACGTCATTAGATCCAAAAAGACAATATTTACAGAATGGTAATCTAGAATAGAAACTCAATGGCAGATTATTTTCATATATTCTGGAACTGTCCGGCAATCCAATCATAATCATAATCACTGAAATAGAATCAATACTGGGTCTTGAGATTGATCATAGCTTTGGTACTATATATTTAGGAAACCTACCAACTGATTTTAATGCTCAAGATAAGTACCTTCTCAGATTGTTATTGGTTGCTGGTAAAAAAGCAATAACCAAGAATTGGCTGGATGAGAATCCACCAACAAAAGAAGAGTGGATAGTGATTGTAAAGGATATGTTTGATATGGAGAAAATGACCTTTTCTCTAAGGCTAAATATGGATACATTTTATAAGAACTGGTCGAAATGGTTAATACGCAGGAAAATAGATAGTACATAAATAGATGTTAAAGGTCCCATGACATGCTGCTTTTTGGATGCTTTTATATAGGCCTAAGTGGTCCCTAGTACTGTATCTGAAGTCTCTTTCCCGAAATTCAGCCTTGGTGCAGAATTTCAGCCACTACGAGCCAGTCCCACAATGAGCTTTCCTTAGGACGTGCCATTTCTGTGTCTGTAGCTTTAAATGCTAATGAGGAGGAGAGAGGCGGGGCAAGGAGCTTTGCTCGTTTGCAATCCATGATGTCTCTCGAGGAAAAAAAAAAATTGCGCTCGCCTCGCACAGTAGTAGCTAATTTTCTCATGGGTGGGCCAAATTCTCATGGGCGGGCAAAGCAGAGAAAGGGGAGGAAACCTTTCCCCGTATGACGACATAAAAGGAAGATTCCAGATTGGGCCATCTGAGCTTTCATTTTCTCAAAGGCGAAGCAGGATACCCAGGACTCGGTTTACACCTATCAACATTTCTAGCCACTGGGGGACCATAGGCAGGCTAGGGGAACTCATATTAATGTTAAAAAACCTCATAAAGTGACATTTTCATGCCATGGGACCTTTAAGTGTTTTTCAGTGAATGCCTGTAATTTTCCCCCCTCCATATATGTGAAGTACTTACTTAACGGAAATACACGGAATGGACTGAACTAAGACTTAAAAGACTGAGCACTTTGGATTCAATACCGTTTTTAAAGTTTTTATTATACCTCCTCCTTTTGTGTGTGTATGAGGGGGTATTATTGGGAAAGTAACCCCTATTATAAAAAAATTATGAGTTATGTTATAAGAAAAAAAGAAAAGAAAAGGAAGCAGGAAATTGAGGCAATTTTATTGAGTTTGTTGAGGCACAAGTCTTAGTTTATAATGAGAACTGGACCTTGAAATAAAGTGTGATCTAAGTTTGTGCCCTGCTGAAAGAATTCTTGTAAAATCCCCACCACTTGACATCACTTGCCTTACTCTCAACAATTAACTTTAGTAAATGTTTGTTTACATTAGCACCGTTAGGTTTATGTTTTTTTGCCGAAGAGGAACAGAACATTCCACTAGAAGTGTTTAGCTTATCTTAAAAGGTTGCTTTTATCTGAAGAGCGCACCATTACATCCATGCCACAACAGTTTCACATTTGCTAATAACATCATTGATCTCTATAACATTCAAAATCCAAAACTATCTGCTTATTTGGATGCAATCACATGTTTGTTCTAACAGTGTTTCATACATGTGGACTTGCTTATATCAGCAGCGGATGTGTGCTTTTCCCCATCTCCAAATACACATGGACCAAAAAAGCCACAAACAAACAGCAGTAAATCTGACTCTGTATGAATACACAACACTAAATTCTAGCTGATGTCCATTAAATCTTGCCTACTGTTCCTGTCCTCCACTTCGTGGATCCAGTCAAATGATCCAAAGCTAAAATCAACATATGTTGTGTCCTGTACTCCTAAAAGCTTCCGTTCAAGGCTCTTCCTGAGAAACTGCACTGATTTAGCTTCTAACGACCACAAAATTCTGGAACACATTTGTAAACAAATACCCTTTCTTTATCTGGGGCTCATTTGCAAGACTCCGCATAACCTAAATCTAACCTAAATAAACTAGAAGTTGTTTTACTGCAGAGTTGGTATTAAAAATAGTTTACTTAGAAATGAAAATTCCCTGAAAATGTACTCACCTTCAGGCCATCCAAGATATGTAAATGAGTTTGTTTGTTCATCACAACAGATTTGGAGAAATTTAGCATTCCATCACGTACACACCAATGTATTGCAGTGAATGGGTGCCGTCAGAATGAGAGTTCAAACAGCTGATAAAAACATCACAATAATCCACACGTCTCCAAATTAACATCTTGTGAAGCGAAAGGCTGCATGTTTGTAATAAACAAATCCATCATTCAGACATTTTTATCTTCAAACCACTGCTTCTGGCTAAAAATGCGAGTAATATATATTCATAAAATTGCTCCAAATATGTTCCGGAGATGAAGAAACAAACTCAACTACAGTACATGTTGGATGGCCTCAGGGTGAGTACATTTTGGGTTAACCATTCCTCTAATTATTATGCATTTATGTTATTTATGTGTTTTTAGAGCTCACAGAAATAATGGCTACCTCGAGAAGCTATAAGAGGCTTCTGTATGTCTGGGAAGGCTGGCACAACGCCTCAGGGGTCCCACTCAGATCCCTCTACCCTGAGTTTGTGGAGCTCAGCAACAAGGCATCTCGGATGGACGGTGAGTGAGTAATTCTTGGAGAGGGGAGAAAGATAAAGAAAGAAAGATTTGATGCCCCGTTCTTCTTATCTGTTCTCCCCAGGCTTTGACGATACAGGCGCTTACTGGCTTTCCTGGTACGAATCTCAGACCTTTAAGCAAGACCTAGAGAATCTGTTTAAACAGCTGGAACCTCTCTACCAAAACCTGCATGCCTTTGTTCGCCGAAAGCTCTACGACTACTATGGTCCTAAATACATCAACCTCAAGGGTCCCATCCCTGCCCACCTCTTGGGTAAGTCGTTAGATTGCGAAAAATACAGATTTGCGAATGATTGAAGATGGTTTATTATTACTAATATTACACAACTACAAAGCCAGACTTTGACATAAAGCATAAAATCTGGTCCTCATTTCAATATATTCTGGCCAAAAATCGCCCACTTAGACAGGAAAATAGAGTCAGACTGCTTACATTTACTGTACAATTGTGCATTCAGCAGACACTTTTGTCCAAAGAAACTTACAATAGAGAGGCATAGGTAATTTGTCACATTGGTAACACTTTACTTGAAGCCTGTATATATAATGCATTATACAATTATTTTTAATGCATTAATTATGTACCTAATAATGCATGGTATGATCTCATAAAAGCTGTTATAAAACATAAAAAACTATCCTAAATTAAATTTAAAAAATTTGTATCTATAAAATCTATATAATGCATTGGAACAGTAAACAACCAATTTCAGATGTAGCAAGGAGTATACAAGTAATTTAATGCATTATAACGTTGGTGACAATTGTTTATGAAAAGGTATAATGCATTAACTAATATTAAGTAATGAGACCTTATTGTAAAGTGTTATTATTTAGTATTATTTTTACCAATAATGTTAAAAATTGTATTAATTCCCACCATGATATTAGACACAGTACATAATTTGAGATATAGTGGAATTTTTTTTTTTTTACATCTCGTGACTTTTACTTTTTTTCGTAATTCTGAGTTAACACTTTGCAATTTTGACCTATTTTCTCAGAATTATTAGTTCACCTCTCCCAATTCAGACTTTTTTCTTCTTCTCAAAATTGCATGCTATAAACAGGCAATTGCAAGTTTACATCACAGAATTCTGACTTTGTAATATAATGCATTATGAATGCAATTTCATGTATTATACATATAGGCTTCAAGTAAACTGTTACCACTTTTTCATGTTTTCTACATTGTAATTTTTTATCATATGTTCTCATTGTGTTTCAGGCAATATGTGGTCACAAACGTGGAACAACATCTACAACCTGATGATCCCTTTTCCTGACAAGCCCAATGTAGATGTGATGGACACCATGGTTGCTAAAGTAAGCGAACAGAACTATATCTTGATGAGTGAATAATATCCTCAGCACTCCAGAGACTGATAAAATGATTTGTACCCATAGGGTTATAATGCTACTCACATGTTCCGGGTGGCTGAGGAGTTCTTCACCTCTCTGGGTTTGCTCGAAATGCCTCCTGAGTTTTGGGACAAGGCCATGCTGGAGAAACCCACCGACGGAAGGGATGTGGTCTGCCATGCCTCTGCCTGGGACTTCTACAACCGCAAAGACTTCAGGTACATGAATCATATCTCAGTACAGTAGTTCATATTTTTGTACAATGGCAACAGGTATCTGATGCTTGCGTATTCCCTGAGGTATTCCGTCATTCTTAATCAGTTTTTGCGTGTGTGTAAAGTTATTGTACTTGGTTACCAAAAAGACAACAGTGTCACTGGAAAGCATGCTTGAGATTATTGTAATTGGGAGACATGGAATGTGTAAAGAAAAAAACAATGTATGTAAATATCTATTATTTCCAATCACGCTGTAATCTAATTGTGCATTTAGGTTGCATTAAATTCTAGTTACAAAATTAGCTTGAACGTTTTACAAAAAGGTTTTGTTTGTTGACTTTAGTTAGATATAGTTTACATAAAATAACATTGAACAATATTAAAGGGATAGTTCACCCAAAAAATGAAATTTAGCCCATTATTTACTCACCCTCAAGCCATCCTAGGCGTATTTGACTTCCTTCTTTCAGATGAATCCAATCGGAGTTATATAAAAAAATTGACTTTGATCTTCCAAGCTGTTTAATGGCAGTCAGCAGGTGTTGCAGTTCATCAGTCCAAAAGAAGTGAAATAAAGGGCATCCATCCATAATAAAAATGCGTCAACAGGCTCGCAAGGGGGGCGAACAAAGGCCTCCTGTAGCGAATCGATGCATTTTTGTAAGAAAAATATCCATATTCATACGAATAATCACGTTATCTACTTGCGCCAACATTTACACGAGCAGCCATCCGGAGGATACGCAAGATGTCGTCATTGCACATGCCCGGTGAGTCTCGTGAAACCAATGTTTGTTACAAGGAACAAAGGAAACAAAGTTTTCCTTACTTTGCAAAAGAAACCGTTTCCTCTTGGCTTATATCACATCGAAAATCCTCCGACATTCTTCTTTACAAATCCTCGTTACTTCTAATTAGTGATTGTTGTTTTGTTTTGCTCTCTCCCCTGCGCTTCCGCGTTCGTCACTTCTGAGCGGCGCATGCACAACGCCGACGTCTTACGTCATCCTCCCGGAACTGCTTCCATGTACAACAATGAGCGCAAGCAAAATTAAATAGATTATTACGTTTTAAATATGGTTATTTTTCTTACAAAAACGATCGATTCGCTACAGGAGGCCTTTGTTCACCCTTCATTTCACTTCTTTTGGACTGATGACTGCAAAAACAAAAAGAAAAAAAAAGAAAAAAAAAAAACAAAAAAGGAAAAAAAAAAAACATCTTCTCACTGACTGCCATTACAGCTTGGAAGATCAAAACAGTTTTTAATATACTCCGACTGATTCGTCTGAAAGAAGAAAGTCATATACACCTAAGATGCCTTGAGGGTGAGCCATGTTGATGGTTCACCGACATCTCATACAGCGAACGGCTTCTGTTTCTTTCCCCAATGTCTCTTTTGGGAGTTTGTAAGTTTGGTGAGCGGGTACGAAATTCCACAAAAAGGACAGATTGCTTTACGGCAGCAACAAATGCACGGGTGTTTCTCACAATTGCAAATTATGAATTCGTCATTGTCAATTTGTAATTCTAACACTTTTTCTCAAAATTGCAGTTATAAATTAATTGCTCGAGTTTACATTTTGCGATTCTGACATTCTGAGTTTGAGTTTACATTTCATTATTTTATTTTTTTTACTTGTTTAATCTCATAATTCATGTTTTTTCATAATTGTGACTTTGTAACTTGTATTTAAGCATATAAACATGCAATTCTGAGATATATAGAATTCTATAAAAATATTATTGTGCGATTAAAAGCCACAATAATATTATTTATTTTTAAAAAATGTATGCTGTGGCGGAAATAAGATTTCATACTGTCAGATTGGTCAGGATTATCAAATAAACTGAATCATTTGATTAATAGCACTACATTCTTAAGCTTTTCAAGTGAATCACCCTATGAATGCTTTCTTTCAAACTATTATAGAAATATAAGATGGGAATGGTAGGAAAAGGAAGATGTAATACAAAAAAAATACACAAATTACCATCAAAGATATTCTTAAATAATATAGCAAAATGCGTGATCCCTGACAGAATCAAACAGTGTACCACTGTGACTATGGAGCAGCTTTTCACCGTGCATCACGAGATGGGCCATGTGGAATATTACCTCCAGTACAAAGAGCAGCCGGTCAGCTTCAGGAGAGGAGCCAATCCTGGCTTCCATGAGGCCGTAGGAGATGTGCTGTCCCTGTCTGTGTCCACACCCAAACATCTCCACACCATCGGTCTCCTGGACCAACTGACCGATGATGCTGGTAGGTGAAAGACATTCAGAATGATACTTATAGCGTAAACCTGAGACAAACTGATGACGTATTTGAAATTCCATAGAGAGTGACATCAACTACCTGTTGAAGATGGCTTTGGAAAAGATCGCATTCCTTCCTTTTGGATACCTTATTGATCAGTGGCGCTGGGGTGTGTTTAGTGGACGAACACCACCTGAACGTTACAATGCAGAATGGTGGCACCTCAGGTACAGTAAAACACAAACCAAAACAGGGTCTCATAATGGAACACTGAGGTCAGCAATCGATCATTTGTGCCATTATAGCATCCCTGTCCTGTACTTTATATATTTTTATATACTTGAAGTACACTACAAGCACACATTTAATTCAATTAAGCGCACTTCTTTTTCACAACTGTTTAATATTAAAGAGGTCATGATAGTTATGCTTAGGTAACCTACCTTTTTATGAGGCATCAATTATTATTATATTTTTCGGTGCTTATTCTACAATCCCTACCATTCCAAAGTTTGGGGTCAGTCAAATTTGTATTTATGTATTTATTTTAAGAAATTAATACTTTTATTCAGAAAGGAAAAAAGTGACAGTAAAGACATTTATAGTGTTACAAAAGATATCTGTTTTAAACAAATGCTCTTCTATTGAACTTTATTACTTAATTATTCCTGGAATATATATACATGTACAGTATAGAGAGAGAGAAATTGTATTCCACAACAATATTAAACTGTGATAATAAATGTTTTTTGAGCTGTAAATGAGCATATTATAATGATTTATTACTCTATTTTTGATTAAATTAATATATAGCCTTGCTGACAATGAGACACTTCTATTAACACATAAAAAAAAAAATCTTACCAACCCCAAACCTTTGAATAGGAGTGTAAATACAAGTTAAATCTCCTTACATTTTGGTGTTTTTTTAAATGCTGTCAGTCAAGTAAGACAAGGTATTTGTATTTAAATGTAAACCAACAGTACTTTCTTGAATTGAATATGACTATTTTTCCTTTTATTAGGACAAAATACCAAGGCATCTGTCCACCAACCAGACGTACAGAGGAGCATTTTGATGCTGGAGCGAAATATCACATTCCTGGAAACACACCGTACATCAGGTGGGCTTATCATCATGAGCTGCCCGTACTCAATTAGCAATCAATAATCAAACGTATGATGTACACAGAGAAGATAACTACTTTCTCTCATTTAACCTCTCATAGATACTTTGTGAGCTTCATTCTGCAGTTCCAGTTCCATCAGAAATTATGTCAGGCTGCTGGACATACCGGACCTCTGCACAAATGCGATATCTACAGATCAAGAGAGGCTGGAGCTGTTTTAGAGTATGTATTGAGTTTAAAGTGCGACTGCCGGGGGTTTGAATGAAACCAAAAAATCTGTACATTGAGATTAAGTGCTACTTTATTCTGTTTGGAAGGAAAGTCTTGAAGGCTGGTTCTTCAAAGCCTTGGACAGAAGTGCTACAAGAGGCTCTGGGCACTGACAAAATGGACGCCAGCCCCCTGATGAGCTATTTTGAGCCAGTTACTACCTGGCTGCAGGAACAGAATGTGAAAACAGGAGAGACGCTGGGCTGGCCTGATTTTAATTGGGTGCCACCAGTACCAGAAGGCTACCCTGAAGACATCGGTAAGAATATGTGCAAACTATTTTTATTAGGACAGCCAGTTTAGCTAATTAGTTTAGTTAATTATATAAAGAAAATAATATAACACGTTACAAATAACACATTTCATCATGTCCCCTGACCTGCACATAAATACACCCGGTGGAAATGTTGTGTCTCTTAGCTGCAGAGTTGCCAAATCCATGCTTTTCAAGCTTGTGAAAAAGAAGTGTGCTTAATTGTACTGAATGTAGTGTACTTGAAACCTTTTAAAAAAAATTTACTTATAATGTGAAATTAATTAAATGGATACTCCACCCCAAAATGAAAATTTTGTCATTAATCACTTACCCCCATGTCGTTCCAAACCCGTAAAGCTTCGTTCGTCTTCGGAACACAATTTAAGATTTTGGATGATAACCGGGAGGCTTGTGACTGTCCCATTACCTGCCAAGTAAATTACACTGTCAAGGTCCAGAAAAGTATGAAAGACATCGTCAGAATAGTCCATCTGCCATCAGTGGTTCAACCGTAACATTATGAAGCGACGAGAATACTTTTTTTACGTGAAGAAAACAAAAATCCCAACTTTATTCAACAATTTGTCTCTGTGTCTTTCCGTATCACCGTAGCACCATTTTGGAGAATATCTGCTGAATGCAAGCAGCGTACACTCTTCTGTGTCAGCCGCTCTGCACGGATGCGCTGTTTTCGTTCAATTCAAAGCGTAAATACACGTAGAAAACGTATACTTGTGTCGCCTGTGACACAGAAGAGCGTACGCTGCTTGCATTCAGCGGATATTCTCCAAAATGGCGCTACAGGGTGATGCGGAGGAGAAGAAATGTTGAATAAAGTCGTTATTTTTGTTTTCTCCGCGTACAAAAAGTATTCTCGTCTTTTCATAACGTTACGGTTGAACCACTGAAGGCAGATGGACTATTCTGACCATGTCCTTCATACTTTTCTGGACCTTGACAGTAATTTACTTGGCAGGGACTGGACAGCACAAGCTCCCGTTACTTAACTTTGTGTTCCAAAAATGAACGATGCGTTTTACGGGGTTTGGAACGCCATTGGGGTAGTGATTAATGACAAATTTCATGGGTGGACTATCCCTTTAAATAAAAGGCCACTTAAAGGGATAGTTCACCCAAAAATGTTTTTGATGTTTATCTGCTTACCCCCAGGCATCCAAGATGTAGGTGACTTTGTTTCTTCAGTAGAACACAAATTATGATTTTTTAACTCCAGCCGTTGCAGTCTATCAGTCTTATAATGCATGGCAATGTAAACAAAATCTATGAGAGTAAAAAAAACATGCACAGAAAAATCCAAATTAAACCCTGCGGCTCGTGACGAAACATTGATGTCCTAAGACACGAAACCATCGGTTTGTGCCAGAAACCGAAAGGTATTTATATGCATATTTTACCTCTAAGACACCACTATGTCCAACTGTCTTTGGGCGCGCGCACGGCTTCTGGTGCGTGAGGTGTGTATGTGCTCTGGCGTAGTTTACGCAAGCGCTTGAAGTGATCTCTCGCGCGTATACGTCTCTCATTGTTTACACAGTGCACAGTCAGTTGTAGGTACGACGGCTAATCAAAATTGTACTTACTTGCACTTATCCGGATTGTCCAACCGACTTAAAACTAAAAGATTACGTTCCCTCGCGCGAACTCATTCGGGAGTGGTAACTTTCCACGCATTCCCAACTTCTGAACCTGCTCGCCTGAAGTTATGCTTGATCGCTCTTCGGCTGGATATCAACACACCCATTAACGGAAACTACGCCAGAGCGTGTACACACCTCACGCACCGGAAGTCGTGTGTGCGCCCAAAGACAGTTGGACATATTGGTGTATTAGAGGTAAAATATGATATGAATATTGTTCGGTTTCTGGCACAAACCGATCGGTTCGTGTCTTAGGACATCAATGTGTCTTCACGAGCTGCAGGGTTTAATTTGGATTTGTCGGTGCATGTTTTTTTTACTCTCATAGATTTGTTACCATTGCCATGCATTATACGACTGATCGACTGCAACGGCTGGAGTTAAAAATCTCAGTTTTTTGTTCTGATGAAGAAACAAAGTCATCTATATCTTGGATGCCCTGGGGGTAAGCAGATAAACATCAAATTTTCATTTTGGGTGAACTATCCCTTTAATGTACTCAACGATAGTCACTTTCATGACTAAAGTTCTTAAAAAGTGCACTTTGTAAGTATAATTTAATTAAAAGTAAATTTTAAGTCATTATGTTTTAATATTTTGTATCTTATTATAAATATCTAAACTATTATAAGTTTAAATTAATTGAAATGAACATGCAATGAAGCATCCAAAAACATCACATTAGGTCTGCGCTTAAGTATATTGTTTAAAATCAAATTATATCCTTAGCGTCACATAGCGGAATTACAAAAATAAAGCATATTTTCAAACAACCTTTGCAAACATGCACTTCTGTAACAAAATACTAATTTCGTTCAGGGTGATAAACCCATTATAACAGTACATTTACTATTTACTAAAACCCAATAAACTGGGTTAAGGGAACATACTTGCACATGGTTTTTCCATAGGGAGGTTTTAATTTTTCTCTCTTTGATGTGAAAGTTAGACATGATTTTGTCTTTATCAGTCTCGATTAATTTTTTTCCGATTCCGTTTTTGATATTTTAAAATGCTGCTACCTTTTATATTAGGCCTACAATGCCTTCTCAGAAAATGAGCAAAACTCATTCTCATGTTTCTTGAATGCCTCAGGTAAAATAACAGATGAGATGCTGGCCAAGCAGTTCTTAGAGCAATACAACAGCACAGCGGAGGAGGTCTGGAATGCGTACACTGAGGCCTCCTGGACCTACAACACTGACATCACTGAAGCCAACAAGGAGATCATGGTGAGGCCCGGCCTGCTCTCTATTCTACAACACCACTCATTCTCAGAGTCTCATGCTGCTATTTTTGGCTTTAGCTGCAAAAAAACTTGGAGATGGCCAACCACACAAAGATCTATGGACTAGAGGCCCGTAAGTTTGACACCAGCGACTTCCAGGACGAGTCGGTGAAAAGAATCCTGACCAAACTTAGTGACCTTGAGAGAGCTGCACTTTCTGAAGATGATCTTATAGAGGTAAGACAAACAGACAGATGATTGACAGACAGACAGATAGACAGAGAGATATGGTGACTTACATTTTTGTCTGTGGTAACTTACAACAGGTTGCAGTTGTTTTTGTTAGAGCTGAACTTGGACTTTTTGAAAAACTACATTTTGACTTCTCATATATTTTTCATGTTCATAGTACAATAATTTGCTAGCATCCATGGAGACCCTGTACAGTGTAGCCACAGTCTGTAAGGATCAATCAACTTGTCTGCCTCTAGATCCAGGTGAGTTCACTTTTATTCATTTTTCTATACTGTTCAAGAATTTGGGTGAAGTTTTATTATTATTATTATTTAACAAGAATACATTAAATTGATCAAAAGTGACAATAAAGAATGTTAACAAAGTATATATCATTTTCACATCAATTCTTACTTTTGAACTTTTTACTAACCAAAAATGTATCATAGTTTCCACAAAATATATATTAAGCAGCACATCTGCTTTCAACATTGATAATAATGGAAAATTGAGCAGCAAATTAGCATATTGACCTTTTTCATATTTCTGGGTTCTATTGTTATATGAGAAATATAGTTTTTGTGTTTCCATTTAGTCAAATAGCCCACAACAGTGTTTTCACCACCTTCAAAATGAGGAAAAAGACGAGTAAAAGGTGCTAAAATTTCAGCTTTGCATAACAGGAATACAGATCTAGTTTAAAATGTATTAAAATTGAAAACAGTTCTTTTAAAGTGTAATAATATTTTACAATACCTTTTATTTTTGATCAAATAATGCAGCCTTGGTGATCAGAAGAGGCTTTCAAAATTTTGAACAATTTGAACACTTTTAGACAAGATTTTTTAAGATTTATGTTTTTTTTTTTAAGTTTTAAAAGTTATGCACACACTGTGCAAAAACTCACTGTGGCCTTTTCTGTCTTTTGTTAGTTATGCTAACCACAAACTGTTTGTAGTGGAACAGTGAAAAATTAAAGTGCTTACAGAGTCTGTTTTTCATATCACAGCCTGCCAAATTGATTACTATAACCCCTTATGCTGTTTTTGATGTGTTTGTGTTTTGTTTTCCAGATCTGAATAAGATCATGGCCGAGTCCAGGGATTATGACGAGCTGCTGTTCGCCTGGCTGGGTTGGCGTAATGCCTCGGGCAGAGCGCTCCGCAGCAGCTACAAGAGATATGTGGAGCTTGCCAACTTGGCTGCAAAGAGCAATGGTAAGTGCCTGAAAATAAAGCACTTTTTGTAAGAGGATCTCTTGCAACACGGGGCAGCTGGAGAAAGACATTTAATACTTTCTGTGAATTAAATTTTCAGGCCACATTTTACAAACTTACTCCAAGTGGCAATAAACACTGACTCACATTAAGAATAGTTCCTGAGAGCTTTGAATGAAGCTCTAATGTTGATTGTATATCTAATTTCAGGTCACACGGATAATGGGGCATTCTGGCGTTCTCTGTATGAGACCCCCACCTTTGAAGAGGATCTGGAAGCCTTGTGGAAAGATCTAGAACCGCTCTACCTCAACGTTCATGCCTATGTGCGCAGGGCACTGTACAAGAAATACGGACCAGAACGAATCAACCTTAAAGGACCAATTCCAGCTCATCTACTCGGTGAGAGATGAAATATATATAGTGTAATAAAATATTTTTTTAAGATGCTTTGGTAAGTAAACCAAAACATGATATAGGCCTACGTGCAGGGCCATCCTTAAGGGGGTGCAAGTGGTGCACGGTGAACGGACCCCCCCCCCCACCGACCAAGTGGGGACCCGCCCCCTACCTCGCACTGGGCCCCGCGTCAGCTAAAACTGGCTCCCTTTTACTTCATGGGAATTGAAATTTGAATCGTTTTTAAAATAAAAATCAACACAGAAAATCAATCAAAAGAGAAATTTTACTAGTAGCAGGTTTTATGCCAAACTGTGTGTTTTGTGAGAAAATCAGCACGATCTCACTGAAAACGTACTGTATCTATTTTACAAGGTGGCGTTTTCATGTTAATTAATCATAAATTAGGATTTTAGACAAAAAGCAAGCATGAAGGTCCACCCCTAAACATAGCTATCACTGGGGAGTAAGCAGTTTTCATATGAAAATATACGAATAGGTCACTAATTTGCCAAAACGTGGCCACAGTACCTGATTTGGTAGCGCTGGGTGGGGAAGGTGGGAAATTTTATTGATTTATTTTTTTAATCATAAAGACATTTTAATCATTAAATTGCTGCTCTTTTGCATTAACAAGTGTAGTTAGTAATAATATTACATATTTATTTGTTGGAAATGCACATGTGAAGCACTGAGATGCAGATAAAATGAACTTTTAACAACAGTATTTACTTACTTTGTGTAATTCAGTCACAATGTGAAGAACCTTTTGATATTGCATGAGACTTTGTGAACTTCATACTTCAGTACAAAAAATGTATTTCTTGACTTTCGATATTAACTGAATCTATGCAGTGGGTTGTGAGCAATATTAGATCTGCACTTTTAAATTTCCACTGGAAATAGTAAACCATCCGGGAACCTTTTGGATACACGTTACTCAAATAATACTATGATTTGGGACACACTAATTATAATTTTAAATACTATTTAGAATGGATAGTATGTGAATTGGGACACAGCAACTTTTTGGAGAATTTTTTTTTTTTTACCATAATGCTGTGTATACACACCTCGGACCCATAAAAAAATATGTAAAAGTGAACTTTGCATAATAGGTCCCCTGTAAACTGACAGCAGCCTTATAAACCTCATCACTCACTGCTTTTGACTTAATAACTTCTGTAGCTTTAATAAAAATATTTAATTCACACAATGAAGACAAGTATACAGCATTTTATTTTTTACATTTGACTATTCTGCAATATTACAAACCTTGAGATATCATTTTAAATGTTTTTTGTTTATTTAATCTTGGCATTTTTAGGCTCGTCTCCTCTGAGACATGATATATTCATCCATCAATCAGTGTCCATTTATTTATTGTATTATTAATTAAGGTATTGTTTCTGCACTGTCAATACAAGTTCTAATAGATATATAATATATGGCTCCAGACTCATTCTTCCCACTGGTCGCTCTTTTGCAACTAACGTTCGCAGTGGGACACAGGAGCACATGATTTGGTCGCAATTTATTTTTTTTGCTACAACATGGTATTAATCAATGCATGCTGATGAACTTATCACAGTTTATAGTTGTATGGAAACGAAAGTGGTAAACATTCAACCTGTTCTTTTTCTTCAGTATTTGTGATTTGAATTTTGTGAACAGGGGTTCCTCTTTTGCTGTGTTATAAGCCGGTCTTCGGATGCTTTCACTTTCGAATTTGTGATCTTCTTGTCACGTTTTACAAGAAAAGATAGGCTAATTGTCTGATTTTCTTACATACATAATACATCTATCAAATAAAATCAAATAAAATAAAAGAGAGCTTCCATAGCATAACGTGAGGCAAACAGCAAAGATAACAAACTTTTCAAAATTAAAACAAAAACAAAAGTAAAACTAAACTTGCTGTCGGTGACAGTGCTTGCATGTTTTTTCCCCCACAAGAATACCAACATGTTCACCCTCTCTGGTTTAAGAGGCGGTGTTTTACTTTACTTTAGCTTGAAAGCCAGCCATCGTTTCCTCAATATTAGTGTCATTTTTGCTTTGCACTCCTGCTGACGTGGCGAGTATAAACCATGCTCTACACTCGAAGCGCTGAGCAGTTCAAACAAGCTGCCGTTTGATGTTGCTAATATGCAACAGAAATTGTAGCGCTTATGAGTTGAACAACGCAGTGGTCGCGCCAGTGCGACCGCACACAAAATTTAGTCGCACAGGCAGAAAAATTGGTCGCAAAATGCAAATCCTGCAGTCTGAGTCCTGCGATTATATATCTATATATCAAAATTATTGTTTTTGTTATCTTCAGCATGTACCTTAAGGGGCTTCATAGTCATATGACAGAATCTTTTACTGTGATCTTAGTGTAGAACACTAAATATGGTATTGTATGGATATGGATGTATCCATCTCATTTTAGAAGGTTTTATGAGTCTTCACACATGCTAATAGTGGGGTACTGATGTACATGTGGGAAAACCCAGAGCTGAGCGAATTAAAGTTTCAAACTGGTGCTCTGATCTGCATTTTCTGTCAGTCTTTCTTTGTCTTTTACCGCCCTGTTTCTCAGTCTGACCGCCTGAACTTGGGTCTGAACTGGATGCGTCTCCATGTGGTGCTGGAGGGTGAAAATCAGAGTCTAATTTGATCTTTTTCAGTTCACTGCTCACGATCCTGCCATAATTCTCTCTTTCTCTTTTAACACCCTGATCCAGCTTAACTGGGCGAGATAGTCCAGGCTGTTCATCATCTATGATGCACCCTTTCATTGGTGATCCTCCAGGTCTGACCTCAATATTGTTGGAGTGAGACAGTCCTGGCTGCTCTTCATCATTTCTGGAGCCTTTCACAGGTGATTCTCCAGATGTGACCTCAGTGTCATTGAGGTGAGACAGTCCAGACTGTTCTTCCTCTTTGCTGGACCCTTTCATAGGTGTCTCCCCACATGCTGCTGGTGGGGTACTAATATACAAGCAGAAAAACGCAGAGGTGAGGGAATCAATCAAAGAATCAGACTGGAGTTCCAATGTTCTCCTTTTCCGCTCTACACTCTCTGATCTGCCAGATTTCTCATCTCTTCTTTCAACACCCCGTCTCCTCTCAACCCGACTGACTGAGCTTAGGTCAGAACTGGATGTATCTCCAAGTAGTGCTCGTGAAGAAAAGCCTGAGCTGAGGGAATCCACTGAGTAATCAGAAGCAGAGCGATGGTCTGATCTAATCATTTTTCGTTCTCTGCTCTCTGATCTGCCAGAATTCCCTCTTTTTCTTTTAACACTGCATCTCATCTCAATCTGATGACCTGTGTTTCCATCAGAATTGGACATGTCTCCAAGTGATACTGGAGAAGAAAAGCCGGAGCTCATTCTGTTAGCCATCTGAGCAAATCTACTGGTAGTGGTAATGTACTGATTAACCGCAAACTGGTATTTCATCAGAGGAAGTCTGATATTCTGTCACTACTGCTGCTATGAGCAGCTGACCAGGATGGTCTAAAGCTTCTGGAATGCTTGTGATGTCATAGGTGTGATCATTTGAATAATCCCCGCTTAAAAAACAGCAACACCTAAACAGCTGTGCATGTTCTAATGCTCTTCTGTGAAGGTGTGTGTGTATTAGAGCAGCGTCGTATAGACAAAATAATCACATTTCCATTCTTTTCACGGCTATTGTGATTTTATTTGCGATTTTGGTAACTGTTTTCTCTTGTTCACATTACATTCAAACTTGTATTTCAGTGTACAAGACCACACGCTTGATAAGTAAAACTGTAATGTCATGTCTCTAGAACAGACGAGATACAGAAAAATACATTCAAATTGCAAGACAAAATAAACTAAATTAAAGGTTTGTAGTATTGCTGAATAATTAAATGTAAAAATAAAATGGTGCATAGTCATCACTGTATGAATTAAATCTACAGTCATTTTTATTAAAGCTACTGAAGTTAAGTCAAAAGCAGTGAATGATTCTCTCCTTTTCTTTGCTTGTTTGATGAACATTAGGTACACAGACAGCAGCAGCAGGTTTATTAGGCTGCTCTAAAGACCTAATCAAACATCCTTGGGATTTCCTTCCAACTGTTTACATTCATTCAAGACATAAACAAATGTTTTACTTGAATACTCTCTCTGACGGGCATGTTTGACATCATTCTGCATGTATTTGACTGTTTTAGTGAAAGAAGCTCAATTCAGCACACTGACATGACAGATGACAGACGTTTAATAACTCTTTTTAGCATGAAGCATGTCTCTCTTTTGATTTTCTCTTTCATGCTAATTTCTTTATCAATCTAATGTAAATTACTTTGAGCAGTCCTGTGCTGGGCAGATATAATGTCATACTACGATATAGCAAACCATGACAACAGCCTCAAGCCTTTAACTTTCAACCCTAAAAATGATTTTTCTTAAAATATTTATTATTGTTGGACCTCAAGCAGTTTTTGTCAAAATTGATGTTTTTATCTAAACGATATAAAACTCTACCCGTAAGGTTGAGATGTCTGTTAAATCTTGCTTTACATGTGCTGTAGTGTTTCATGGGCTTTTTTGAATAATAACAGTCCTGTAACATTGCCATTAAGTCAGTAAGACACTTTCCATAAATTATCAGGGTCCACATGAAACTAAATTTATTCAAAAGGGGCGTTTGGAAATAAATAATACATAAACTTTATGTTGATATGTTGTGGTCAATATGATATCCAGGCCATTTTCAGTGATTTTAATCTTTGATCAATTTAGCTCACTTCAGTAAATTCAGCAATGAAATACATTTCACACATCAGGGCCATTTTTACAACAGGAATATTACAAGCTTTGTGAAATATCTTAGCCAATTTATCGTTCAATGTCTTGTCTGACAACAGCTCATCATCATGTGAATCATACAAAAATGTACAATATTTAGAAAAATATTTAACATGAAGGTCCACCCCTTAACATAATGTCACATAAGAAGATGATTTTGACTAATTATGCCTATTTATTCCTAATTAATATTCCTATCAATATGTCTAACGAATTACCAGTATATTTTTGGCACCATTGTGTGTAGCAGCGTACTACTAAGTGTACTACCTAATAGTAGTGTACTACTACTAAGAATAGAATAGAACAGAATAGTTGAGTGGAGTGGTGTTACAGGGGGAAAAATCATATCGTTTTTGACGTTGACTTTGTAAATGATGATTTTTTTTTTTTGGTGAGCTCTTATTTTCAGCCAAATCTGAATTCTGCATCCTTTGCCACCTCAATGCAAATATAACAAATTATTTGATTTGAACATTTCCTAATCTTTTTCTAACCATGCATCCCTACATAATTCTTTAAACCCAAAGTTTCTCAGTTTCTTCACAGAAGTGGTTAAACATGAACAACTAGGCAAAATCTACATAATTTCTGCAAAAAAAAAACACTGTGTGAAATGTATGAAATGTTTTTCAATGCTGAATTTACTGAAATTAGCTAAATTTATCAAAGATTAAAATCACTGAAAATGGCATGGATATTATGATTTTTTTTCTGCTAAAAAAGCTTTTTCTTTTTTCTTGAGGGTTTACATTGATATTCTGTAGTTGTCTGCGGCAACTCCAAAGCAATCGACAGGATTTAATGTGCTTTCAAAATCATCAAGCGTGACTGTGTGTGTGTACATATCACTGGCTACATTTGCACGTGTGGGAAACTGTGTGTACTTGTGTTTGTGTGTACGCAATGGTTCCACATGGCTGGAGATTAAATGGCTTGGAATTCCAAGCCCAGTAGTTTCCTCCAGTGCCATTGGTCAGAGATACTACACCATCTCTCACATCCTGCCTTTCAGTTGGCTGATGTTCTTCTCTGCTTGGTTTTTCTCAGGAAATATGTGGGCCCAAACGTGGTCTGCTATCATGGACCTTGTCATTCCGTACCCTGATGCCACACAAGCGGATGCCACGCCAGCCATGATTGCTCAAGTAAGATTACAACTAAAAACACATTCTTTAGTCTTTTTCTATTCCGACAGTCTGATTTCTTGGAAAAAGCCCAGTTTTCTGAAAGCAGTGGCTGTTTACATTAAGTGTCAAATAAGGTAGATGCTGTTTACACTGAGTGTATATAGTGGTAAATACTGTTTGCACCAAGCCTAAATAGCAACACATAGCATCTTGTTTGCATGGAGTGCAAACAGGTATGATAGACACGTTTTATGCTTCCGTGTGCATTCAAAATCTCATTGGATTATTGAAATACAAACATTGCAAACAAATGTTTGTTGTAAATGATATATTGTTTGGTGAAGGCTTTGTGCAATGGCATATGAAGGCCATAAATGGCACTCATACATACCTGTAAATGTCTGTATGGTGTCCTCTGATTGTGCAGTGCTCTTTGGTTCTTCAGGGTTGGGACCCCAAGCGGATGTTCCAGGAATCGGACCGGTTCTTCACTTCTATAGGTCTTCTGCCCATGCCTCCTGAGTTCTGGAACAAGTCCATGCTGGAAAAGCCAAAAGATGGACGTGAAGTGGTCTGCCATGCTTCTGCTTGGGACTTCTACAACCACAAAGACTTCAGGTACAAGCCTGATATCACAGTAAGATGGTCCATACTAGGGCAGAAGAGGTTTGATATATTAGTTTAATAATGGAGGATGTGATACCGTTTGTAAAAAAAAAAAAATTATGTGAAATTTGTCCAAAAATCTATCCAAGGTAGCAGAATTGTTTAATATAATTAAAATGGATATAAACATGGATATTGAATGTGCATTTGTAGTGTACTTCAAATGATAAAAGTATATATTTTTTAAAACTGTACTTGCAGATTATATCAATGAAATTAAAGGTCACTGAAAGAAAGTTTCACATTTATGACTGTCTTTTAAAAAGTGTTCTTAGTAATGTCATACTTAAAATTTGACTTTTTACACTGGTTTAAAGGGTTAGTTCACCCAAAAATTAAAATAAGCTCATGTTTTACTTACCCTCGATTACTCGACTCTCTATATTTTTAACATATAAAACTTTTCTGTACAGTAGAGGGTTTGGTTTTGTCTTAATTCAGTCACTATGCTTCCTATAGGCAGTACAAAACAAGGCAGCTCGCTAGTTTTGGACTGAGCCTATTTCTCATGAACTGTCTAATATATCTCCCTGGCCAAACAAATCCTAATTTCAACCACTACTGTTGTTCATTTGATAAAGGGAGGATGCTAGAGCTGTAAAGACATCTGAAACAACAACTTTCTAGCCTTTTCCTTTCCATGTGTTATCTTGTGAACCTAACTTTTCCCATCCTGTTACCATCTCAAGGATCAAGCAGTGCACGGTGGTGACCATGGACGACCTCATCACCGTGCACCACGAGATGGGCCACGTTCAGTACTTCCTGCAGTATAAGGATCAACCCATCTCTTTCCGCGATGGCGCCAACCCTGGATTCCACGAGGCCATCGGTGACGTACTGGCCCTGTCCGTTTCCACACCTAAACATCTCCAGAGCATTGGCCTGCTGGACAAGGTGGAGGACAATAAAGGTACAGCTCACACATCTACAAAAAAAAGAGCTTGCAACAAAACACATAAAATGCTAGTTCAAACCCTAAGTGTCTTACTGGTCTGTAGAAAGCACCATCAACTTCCTGATGAGCATGGCCTTGGATAAGATTGCCTTTCTGCCTTTTGGTTACCTAATGGACCAGTGGAGGTGGAAGGTGTTTGATGGAAGGATCTCAAGCTCAGAGTACAACAAAGAGTGGTGGAACCTGAGGTGACCGTTTTTCCGTTAATCCATAACTAACGTTACTGTTAATAGGGCACTATGATTTAGGTAATGAGGAAAACGTGGACTGACAAAATGCGGATAAATAAATAAAAAGTAGGGCTGTATACAGAATCAGAATGAGAAGAATGAATGAATGAATACTTAATCAAAACGCAATATGGACTACTGTCTGTGAATATTAAAGCGCAAAAGACCACTATTTAAATATGAAGTCAGCGCCGCAGTTTCGTCTAACATTACTTTTTTACATATTGAATGACGCTTGTTTTCTCAGCCTCTGCCGTCTCACAATATGAGGACATCAAGAAATGAACTTCATCTCCAGACCTTCTCTGAGAGTCACTTCATCACCAGCATTTCACCAATAAAACTATCGTCAGATAGAGGCGGGTGCGTTTGAAGCACTGCTTCGAGAAGCTTCGAAACGTATCAAACTGCCAATGTCACGTGATTTCAGTAAACGATGCTTCGATACGTTATTACCGTTTCAAAAGTTTCAGAATTTTAATGGTTCGTACTTCTCATAGTTAATTTAATGCTATTTAATGATTGTGCCTCACACGTCCTGAAAAGTGAAGCTGCGGTCTCTTTGATCGCCCCCTGGTGGCTGGCTGCAGTACAGTTCATAAACCCCGCCCTCTCCATGTAAACGAATGGGACTTGAGTCAAAATAAAAAAAATAATTTCACTTCCAATACAGTTTTCCGAAAGATGGTTTTGGTCATTTAAGGTATCACGCTGATATACAGTGGGTACGGAAAGTATTCAGACCCCCTTACATTTTTCACTCTTTGTTATATTGCAGCCATTTGCTGAAATCATTGAAGTTAATTTTTTTTCCTCATTAATGTACACACAGCACCCCATATTGACAGAAAAACACAGAATTGTTGACATTTTTGCAGATTTATTAAAAAAGAAAAACTGAAATATAACATGGTCCTAAGTATTCAGACCCTTTGCTCAGTATTTAGTAGAAGCACACTTTTGATCTAACAGCAATGAGTCTTTTTGGTAAAAAGATGCAACAAGTTTTTCACACCTGGATTTGGGGATCCTCTGCCATTCCTCCTTGCAGATCCTCTCCAGTTCTGTCAGGTTGGATGGTAAACGTTGGTGAACAGCCATTTTTAGGTCTCTCCAGAGCTGCTCAATTGGGTTTAAGTCAGGGCTCTGGCTGGGCCATTCAAGAACAGTCACAGAGTTGTTGTGAAGCCACTCCTTCGTTATTTTAGCTGTGTGCTTAGGGTCATTGTCTTGTTGGAAGGTAAACCTTCGGCCCAACCTGAGGTCCTGAGCACTCTGGAGAAAGTTTTCATCCAGGATATCCCTGTACTTGGCCGCATTCATCTTTCCCTCGATGGCAACCAGTCGTCCTGTCCCTGCAGCAAAAAACACCCCCACAGCATGATGCTGACACCACCATGCTTCACTGTTGGAACTATATTGGACAGGTGATGAGCAGTGCCTAATTTTCTCCACACATACCGCTTAGAATTAAGGCCAACAAGTTCTATCTTGGTCTCATCAGACCAGAGAATCTCATTTCTCACCATCTCACAACCTCCATGCGGGCTTTCATGTGTCTTGCAACTGAGGAGAGGCTTCCGTCGGGCCAATCTGCCATAAAGCCCCGACTGGTGGAAGGCTTCAGTGATGGTTGACTTTCTACAACTTTCTCCCATCTCCCGAATGCATCTCTGGAGCTCAGCCACAGTGAACTTTGGGTTCATCTTTACCTCTCTCACCAAGGCTCTTATCCCCCGATAGCTCAGTTTGGCCGGAAAGCCAGCTCTAGGAAGGGTTCTGGTCAACCCAAACGTCTTCCATTTAAGGATTATGGCAGGACACTGTGTCTTAGGAACCTTAAGTGCAGCAGAATTTTTTTTTTTAACCTTGGCCAGATCTGTGCCTTGCTACAATTCTTTCTCTGAGCTCTTCAGGCAGTTCCTTGACCTCATGATTCTCATTTGCTCTGATAATCACTGTGAGCTGTAAGGTCTTATATAGACAGGTTGTTGGCTTTCCTAATCAAGTCCAATCAGAATAATCAAACACAGCTAGACTCAAATGAAGGTGTAGAACCATCTCAAGGAGATCGGAAGAATTTAGGACAGCACCTGAAATAAATATGAGTGTCACAGCAACGGGTTCTGAATACTAGGACTTGCTTTAATAAATCTGCAAAATGTCAACAATTCTGTGTTTTCTGTCAATATGGGGTTTTTTTTTTTGGGCCTGTGTGTACATTGATGAGGGAAAAAAATTAACTTAAATGATTTTAGCCAATGGCTGCAATATAACAAAGAGTGAAAAAATTAAGGGGGTCTGAATACTTTCCGTACCCACTGTATGTTCACTGTTCGTTTCTAATAACTTTGCTTTTAGCTAGTAATTTTATGCAATAAAAACGGGGTGTGTCATTATGGTTGATTGGGTCTGCGGGAGTTTGATACTGCGGCTCCACCTCACGACACTACTGCGCAGACTCTGGCTCCAAACGAATCTCTACTGCGCAGACTCTGGCTCCAAATGACATAATTTACTCAAGATTGGCAGCAGCAGCCATTAAGAAGTGCTTTGGCCTTCACTTTCTATAGTGGAAGGAATAGGACACGCGTCGTCCATCTTTTTTTACAGTCTATGTTCGAAACAGTGAATCATGTTGATGCTTCGAAAAGGTTAGTTTCTGCAATCGTTATCGTCAACGGTCTTCAACCCTTGAAAATAAAAGTTCGGATTAGCTCGAAGAAATTATAACATATATTACTATTCTACAGTAAAATGTACCTCTCAAAATAATAATAACAACAACAACAATAATACAGTTCATAAAAATAATATTAGCCTACAATAATTTCCATCCATGTTTTCAAAAAATACATTTATATAGAAAATAAATAAACAGAGCATGTCATTTAAAAAATAAAGTTGTTTAAACTTTTCAAATATTTAATGACAGCTCAGAGGCAATGCAGATGTAACAAACGTGAGTGTCAAAATAAAGGTGCATCTTAAAAGATACTGTAGCCTATATATGTTTTTTTAGCGTGTTGCATCGATACATCATATTGTTTGTCATTTAACTGATGCATTGATCCATATCGAGGTATTGTTACACCCCTAGTTGATACTGTTGTTTGCTAATCAGTTACATTAACATCAAAGCTATGCAATATGTAAAGTTGTACCAGAGCTGAATTTGTGTATATTATACAAACAGAATGAAGTACCAGGGATTGTGTCCACCTGTACCACGCACTGAGGAAGACTTCGACCCTGGTGCAAAGTTCCACATCCCAGCTAATGTGCCCTACGTCAGGTAGACAATAAAATATATCACTAATGTGAAAAGATCTGGCATCTATCATGTTACACAACTCATGTAATCAAATAAGCCTTTGAATTGACCGTTTATTTGGTTTGGCTCCAAAAGGTACTTTGTGAGTTTTATAATCCAGTTCCAGTTCCACAAAGCCCTGTGTGAAGCCGCCGGTCAGCCAGCTCCGCTCCACAACTGTGACATCTACCAGTCCAAAGAAGCAGGGAAACTCCTGGGGTCAGTAAATCACTGAGAACTGTTTCCAGTTTTTACAAGCACTAGGAGCAATAAAGTAGTACGATTTTATAGTCTCATCAATTTTGCTCGCGAGTAAAAGAGCTCTACTCCCTCCTCCTCAGTGATGTGATGAAGATGGGCTTCAGTAAACCCTGGCCCGAAGCCATGACTTTGATTACTGGCCAGCCCAAAATGTCAGTCCAGCCTCTGATGGAGTATTTCCAACCGCTCATCGAGTGGCTTGAAGAGGAGAACAAAAAGAACGGTGACGTCCTGGGATGGCCAGAGTACGATTGGACGCCTTACAAAAGTAAGCTTGGAGTTCATGAATCGACACTCAAATGTTGGTTTACCACTCAATTTCCTGTGTTTTATTGAAAAATAAATGTGCTTCAGCTGGGAAACTTGGATGGATTTCAGTCAAAGTAATTGGAGCAGAGTAAAATTTGAATGGTAGTAAGCCAATCCCAACGTCTTTCCAAGAGGCTCCAACTCAATTGTAAACCACTGGATTTGGGTGATTATTCAAATAGGGCAAGTTTCTTTCCTGGAATTTTTTTTCCAGAATATTCTATATACTGTGTGTATATATATATATATATATACATTTCAAGAATGTAATATAAGTGTTTTTTTTTTTTAGCTATTTTTTTTTGTGCTGAAAGTAAAATTTGTCAGAATTTCTACATTTCTGACTAATCCCCTTACCCATACCTTTTAACTTCTCTTCTATAGTTTATTTATAACATTTTATATAAAACATTTATAAAAAGATGTCATAACACAGAGATCAAATTTTCAATTAACGTATAAACGTAACTAAACATAAGTATATGTTTATGCGCAATTGTATTATTTATAACAGAATCTCTGCCCCCAATACTGCTGTCATTACTTTCATCTCACCAATAATTTGCATAATATAATATACATTTATAAAATACATTTGTAAAAATGTCTTTAAGAACTTCATAAGGATCACATTTTCACTTAAACTTGGTACTGTATATGTACAATTTTATTATTTATAACAACAGAATCTCTGTCTCCGTATTACTGTCATTACATCACACAATACTTTGCATAATAATATAAAATACAATTAAAAAAAAGATTCATAACTTAATAAAGATAGTTTTCAACCAACTTACTGTATATGCACAATTTGTAATATTTATAAAATAATCTGTCCCCAATACTGATCACACCAAACATTTGAGAATCATTCCATTCCGTTCTATTCTACATATGATGGAAATGACAAGTGACAGGGTCAGAAATATCATTAATATTAAGATTTTAAACTTCATTTGAGGTTTATTATAGTGTATATATATAAAGTTGATTATAGTATACAGTATATTTATTCAGAAACTATCTTTTTTTCCCCTGTAATTTGAAGTTACTTGTCTGCTAAGTAACATCATGTATTAACATGCACAAAAGTAAAACTACCATCAATAACAAAAATCCAGACCATAGCACTTTTTAACACTAGTACAAGTGCTCACACACTTCTCACCGGTTTGTTTCAGTCGCTTCAGTGATGGAAGAGAAGCCGAAAGCAGTCAGTTTCCTGGGTTTGAGTGTGGATGAGGCTGGTGCGGTGGCGGGACAGTGGATTCTCCTGGTTCTGAGCATCGTCTTCCTGCTTGGCATCATCTATTTAGTCTACAGATACAGGAAGACTAAACGCTTACAAGACAAATCGATGTCTCAGATGGAGCTTAAGTAAAGGAACACATTCTATTCTTACCATGCAGTCAATACTTTTTGACAAAAACCACCTCTTTTTGAAAGTATATTTATTATTTTTGGTCAAATTTGTTTGACTATGCAATGAAAGGTAACTTGTAATTTATTTGTAAAATTTCAATGTTTGACTGCTGTCTTCAATTATTTGTATAGTCTTAGCTGTATGCATTTCTGATTGATTTTACTGGTAAACCTTTATAGGACATAAAGAATTATACAGACGTTCTTGCTTTGTGTATTGTCTGAGTGCAGGAACATTTAATACAAATGAGCCTTCAATTAAAAAAAACATTTTTAATCTTAAAAAAAAGAAAAGACCTTACAGACCATCATGTTATTTTTTCTGTGTGGACATATTTTCTCAACTCTATACCCAGGTCTGAAGTATACAAGCATTTGCTCAGAACGCAATGAACTCTAGTGTTTCAGTATCCAACTCCCCTCTAATAACTAAACGAGTCAACCAATGTGGGCTTCTTTCTGACAATCCACTCCAATCCACCACTTGATTATATTAAACTTCACTAAAATATAACACTTCAAGCAATTAACCATGTGATCATTTTCAGTATTCCCATCACTGAACGTGGACTGATCTGAGCTGAACTGAATTGAAATCGGCAACAATCCTTGTGGCTTGGCAGTACATGTACATCTTTTTAATAGAAAATCTAGCATTTGTTCAAGCATAAAAGCAACATTCTTCACTAGTTTCTAGTAGCTGCTGTTCTGCAAAAAAGGGTCAACACAATACTATTTGAGTAGACAGTAAAACAAAAAAAAGAAAAGAAAATCTGAAATAGACAAGAACAGAGTGACTTGCGTCAAATTACACCACAAAATCATAAAAAATAAAAAAAATCAACATTGAGTCATCAAACAATAAGTGAAGTTTGGGTCAAGACTATATATTGACCAAATCAGCTTTGATTTTTGCTCATACAATACAAATGTTTTTTTCCCCGCATTGCAGTAATATATATATATATATATACGATATATATATATATATAGAGAGAGAGAGAGAGAGAGAGAGAGAGAGATTCACCCAACTAATGCTGACAGGAACATGATGGTTTGGGCAAACATTTTACACACTTAAACACTGTAGTCTTCCTCCATGGGAGGAAGTAGCTGGAAAAAAAATTGGAGCAGTTCTTATGCAGTGTTGCAAAATAAGTGTCCAAAGACAAAGCAATTGGAACTTGAAAATCGAGTCTATTTCCTCAGTGCTGTTTGATCAGAACTGGTTTCAAATCAGTTATAGCATGATGGAAAAGATCTCCTTATCTCAATGAGTAAAATGACCCAAGGCTCTGGAAAGGGGAACTATTATAGTGACATTAAAAAAAAAATATTACAATGGAATGAAATTTAAATTGCAATGAAACACACAAAGCAAGATTTAAAGATTTCAAACTAGGAAAATAAATCAGTTGCTCATTACTAAGTCAAGGACGTCCCAGACAATACTCTGGCTTCGTTGAAAGCGGTTTAATGGTCTACAAATCACGATATTGCACACAGACCAACAAACATTTCGAAACGTTCTCACTGCGTGATTGGCGGCTCCAAACGCCAGTGTCTGCTGAGTTGAGACGGGGTTAATAAAAGACATCCTCCAATCATCACGCTCCCCAGGCTCTGGACGGAGAGAGGTGAAGAGGTCAGTAGTAATATTCATGCATTTCTGTCCAGTTGGTGACCCAGGGTTTCTTGCTCAGTTCTTGCTCGGGCTGAAAGGCCAAGTTATAGCGTTCCTCTTTGCGTACTTTCACTCCATGGTACTTTGGCATTATCCTGTAGTAAACGGTCCTTTTGAAGAAACCGCACTGCTCGAGACAGACAGAGAATCAAAGAAACGTTTCAGGTAAGACTGACGGATATGCTTTGCAATGAAAATTTTAAAGTAAATACAAGTAATTCGATTTTAAATGTTAGCATTTATTCACCCTCAAGACAAGCCTGTATTATTTCTTCTTTTGCTCCATAAAAGCATCGTAAAAGAAGCTCATATGACTTGTGCTCTATATATTTCAAGTCTTCTGAAGCCATTTGATAAATTTTACAGCTAGATTTTCTCATGTTGTTTTTTCAAACTTGCTGCGTTGTGATTGGTCATGTGATGAATGAGAAAGCTGTTTACTAGCAAATTTTGTGATTCTTTTAGATGCTTTTTGTCATTTTTGGAGCTTTGCAGTATCAGTCTAAAAATCCACTTTTCTTGAAAAACAGCAGCATGGAAATTGTGCATCTTTTTTGGTGTTTGACAGAAGAAAATACATAATATGACAAAAGGGTAAGTAAATGATAACAGAAAATGAAAATCTGCTCAAAATGTACTCGCCCTCAGGCCATCCAAGATGTAGATGAGTTTGTTTCCTCATGGGAACAGATCCGGAGAGATTTAGCATTACAACACTTGCTCACAGTGAATGGGTGCCGTCAGAATGAAACAAATCACGTTTTAACATTAAACTGTTGTTTATAATGTATAATAATGCTTCCTCCAGTGAAAAAGTCCATCCCCTGTTGTCCTCTCACATTAAAATCCACTAACATATTTGTTCTGGCTTTTAAACATTGCTTGATCTGTGCATATTTCTCTCCTGATTCAGAGAAATTGCTTTTTCACTGGATAAAGCAATATCATGGATAGAGGATTCATGTTTTAGCCAGTTTGAAGTGGATGGATTTGTTTATTACAAACACGCAGCTTTTCACTAAACGTTAATTGATGGACTCAATTCATGTGGATTATTGTGATGCTTTTATCAGCTGTTTATACACTCATTCTGACGGCACCCATTCACTGCAGAGGATCCACTGGTGAGCAAGTGATGTAATGCTAAATTTCTACAAACCTGATAAAGAAACAAACTCACCTACATCTTGGATGGCCTGAGGGCGAGTAAATGTCCGGCAAATTTTCATTTTTTGTTGAACTATTCCTTAAAGTACTGTATAAATGCATAGACATTATTAAAGAATGGGGAAAAAACTGAATCTTCATGCTTCAATTAGGATTAATTGAAATTAGTGTACACAAAAAAAATGTAAAAGATATTTAATTAGTGGAAAAAGTGCATTGAGATTCTCATTTGAGCTCTACGTCTCTGGGAATATTAAGGGTTATTGAGCAAGACAGAGAGAATGAGAAATGAAAAGATTGTTATTTGACTCTGGCAGGGAAGGAATTACGGAGGTAAGCCAGAAAAAAGATTTGTGAAGTGAAAAGTCAGAAAAAGCGTATGGTAACTAGAGATCTCCAGGGTCTGCTTTACCGAAGGGCCCTAACAGTGCTGCCATAGCGTAGGCTCAGTATTCCTCCGTCAGCCTCTCTGTCTCAGAGGGCTGGATCTTTATTTCTGCTTTCTGGGATTTGGCCTCATACATCTCCCTCCTGCTGGCTCGTCGGAAGAAACCGCACTGTGGAGGAGGGGCGGAGCCCAAGGCGGGACATTTATTACTGATTTAAATAACAAGAGGCAGTGACATTTCACATCAAGGGTGCACTGGGTCAAATTGAATTTCATGGACTGCAAGCATGTGGTTTAAATCTGTCCTTTCATTTGCATTTATTAACCATCCCTGGTTAAGTTATAGTTTATAAATAAATGTTTTAGGAAAAGTGCCTAAAAGTGGGTGGTGTGACCAAAATCCAATTTCACGCTATGAGTAATTTTATGTAATGGTACTATTCAAAAGTTTGGGGTTAGAATTATTATTTTTTATTCAGCAAGGACACGTTCAAATCAAAAGTGACAAAAGATTTCCGTTTTTTTTTTTAAATGCTGTTCTTTTGAACATTGTTCATCAAATAATCCTGAAATAATCTTTTGGAGCAACAAATCAGCATATTAAGAATTATTTCTGAATGATCACGTGACACTGAAGTCACTGATAATTCAGCTTTGAATCACAGGAATAAACTTAAATAACTTAATCTTTTCATTTCGTTTCATTATTTTCTCTTTTGTTTGGAAACTAATGGATGCAAACCACAACATAAAATTATTTATAACAAACAAATCTGGCATCAGTGAAAAAACAAAAACAAAGATTAACCCAACATTATGCAACACTTGACTTAAAAACAAAATAAAACCAATATTATAAAATGTTGAACGTAAAACATTGCTGATGTATACACATGTGACCCCACATCAGTTGAATTTGATGGTAAACTTTAATATAATAAATAATTGGGACACGTCCTGATCTGTAGCTGCACATACATGTGTACTACCATATGCTGGTCTAGCAGAATTTCTCAGGTGACACATTTCTACTATCGTAACACTTCCCAGTCCAATTGTGACCTGGATTTCAGATCATTCTAAATGATTGGCAAACTTGTTTGAATTTTGATCTTGATGGGATGTTGACCAAATATAAAAGCGCAAATACCTTCCACAGAATGAGACTGATGATGCCTAATAACAGTATCCCTGCAACCGCTGCAGCAATGATGATCCAGAGAGGAACTTCATACGGCGTCTCCTCTCCCAGCACTGGATCAATGTTTACTGAAAACTACAGACAATTCAATTAGATCAAACACCATCGGATCCTTCATGTCAAAATTAATAAGCATGACTTATATTTTGCACTGCATTTTACAGTTATGAAAATGGTTTCAGAAGTCAAGTTATTTTTATACGCTTACACAGCTCCCAGTAATAAACAAGAAAATAACCATTAATGTTGCAAAATTCAACAGTTATTAAACTGTAAAACAGCTCTGTCGAAGACAGCGGCCATTATTCAGCTGAATTTCATCCAGTGTTGATTCAGTTCAGTAACATTGTTGATGTTAAATGCAAAGTTTATCGATAATCAAAAACAAATTTGTTTCACAGCAGCTCTGCAGAAGACAATAGTGTCATTGTTCAGCTTAACTTGGTTCAGTATTGATTCAGTTCAGTAACAGTGATGTTGCAGAGTTTACCAATTATGAAACAAATTTGATTTACAGCAGCTCTACACCAAGCGGCAAACTCCCGGTTCGAAACCAACACGGAAGTGACTGAAACTGCAATTCATCGACTGGCCGCTAGAGGCTGGCTCCAAAAGGGAGTCAGTCCCATAGACTCCCCATGTTAAAATACCCAACTTTACAGCAGAAAAAAATATGTTTACAGCCTGGTACAAAAAGTGGTTTTGGTCTATATAGCTAATTTTGCCCTTCATGACAACAGTAAGGGGGGTGAATTTTTTTTTAACTCATACGTTTAAATTATATTAAGCCTTTAAGTTCTGCATAATTAAGGGCGTGGCCACTTGAGTGACGGGTGGATTGCCACTGCTGACACTGCCGTCGAGCTAGGTGGGCGTGGTTTCAGCAACCTGCTCCCGCCTCTTTGCCCATTTTCGATTATCCGGGAGTGACGCACGGTGATGCGCTGCCAAGATGGCGATGGCTGGCTCCGCCCACTTTGAGCTTCAAAAACACTCTTCAGAAACCTACGGGTGACGTCACGGACACTACGTCCATGTTTTTATAAAGTCTATGCTCTACACAGGACAAAAGTGTTATTGTTCAGCTCAGCTTCAGCTAGAACACTCCTGAACAGAGATAATTCAATAACTGTGACAATATTGCAAAGTTCATCAATTATGAAACACCTTCAAATTCAGCTGTGAAGCAGCTCAATAGAAGACAATAGTATCATTAGTTTTGTTCTTTTTCAATAGTGTCAGTGCAGTCAAAACGATAAGATTTCTAAATATTAATTGTCTTTTAAACCCCAGTTCATATGACTTGTGCACTAAATTCCAAGATATTTCAGAAGACTTACAATACTACTTTCAAAGTAGCTTTTGAAAGTACAGTACAAAGACTACCTTCATTATGTTTTACAGTGCATTTTTGGAGTTTGTGTCTGTGGAGAGATTATGAGCTATGAAGTAGATAAATCATTACTAGGTGAACTTTAATGCGAACAGCTCTGACCTCTCTGATCTGGTTGTCCATTTTGATTGCCAGTTTATCCGTCAGCAGTCTCAGCGTGGCCTGGCCCTTCACTTTCACTCGCAGGGCATTGGCGTAATCCTGCCAGAAAACCACAGAGATCAATTGAGTCACTCAGTGAGCACCATTTAGTGAGTACTTCACAAACAGCTACTAATACAAACCTCCAGCAAGGTGCTGTTCCACATGCGAGACCTAACTCTGATCTCCGCCCGAGTCAACATGTTATGCAGCGGGCAGGAGAAGGTCATGCAGCGAGCCGTCAGCTTTGAACACTCCTGAACAGGGACAAAAGCCACGTTTTTTGACATTTGTCATTGATATGACGAAAAAACTGGTGGGACAGTATGAAAATCAGTGCAGACGCCTCACTCACCAGCAAATGGGACACTTTACGAGGTGCCTGGACGGTGACAGAAGCTTCTGCATAGGGATATCCTGACTCCAACTCTCTTTTGGACCGTTTGGTAGCTCGATCTGACAGCTGCAAGAGATGATGTAGGACGACAATTGAATGGAGTGAATGAAATTGGAAATGAGTTACGGTGGGTTGCTGTATT
Organism: Sinocyclocheilus anophthalmus; assembly: GCA_018155175.1. Taxonomy (NCBI): domain Eukaryota; kingdom Metazoa; phylum Chordata; class Actinopteri; order Cypriniformes; family Cyprinidae; genus Sinocyclocheilus; species Sinocyclocheilus anophthalmus. The sequence continues at coordinate 403,744 of JADLZN010008166.1, read as the reverse complement.
TCCTCAGACTCACTGTGAGGTTGAGAGGGTTGACAACCTTCCCCGGTGGGACACAGCGCGACTCTGACGCTCCTTTGATCACTATCTCTGTGAGATACAGCAGCCATTTCCCATTGGTTACCTCAAATGGCCATTCAAAGTCAATCATCAGAGTTCCCAAATCTCTCAGAGGTTCTCCCAGCACGTGTACCTGGAAAGTGGAAACAAAGACCATTTTTAGTGTTTTAAAGGCACAATATGTAAGTTTTCACCACTAGAGGTCACATTTTCAAACCAATAACAAAGCTTGATGACGCTATGAAGGAGGATGTTCACGGATGATCATTTAGTTATTGAGGTGAGGATGATTTTTATTACCTGTACCTTCCATGGTTATTTAAACAGCAATAAATCATACAGAGAAAGCAAGCAAAGAACATTTACATTGTCAAAGAACATTATGACTGACTTTGGTCTAGCACTCTCAAAAAACTCCCCTTATAATCAGTAAAGTTGTCTATACACGGTTTTATGAATGAATCATACGTACATGCGCACTTTGTTGTTTATGATGAGAGAACTCACGAGTCAGAATTCAGTCAGCGCGCGCTGAACAACGGAACTCATCTGAACGCCTCTCTATTGGCCTTTGCATTCATAAGCTCAACAGCATCGTGTGTGATTGGTTATAATGCGCAACACTGTAAAAACGCGTTAAAAAAATCATGGCGCAAACATTGAGCAGATCTAAATTTAATGCTGCGCTCAACACTTTTCATTTTCACTTTATTCGCGACAGCCGTAATGGATTTAGTTTAACTGTACAGCAGCATTTGTGTCCGTGTGTTGCCGTAGTTTCTGTAAGCGGGAACTGAGGTGCGAATTTTACGTCATTGATAGGCGACAATGACCAGGGACGATTTAAAATTGGAATTTCTCTGGATTTACAAATCCCTGGGAACTTTTGGGATAACGTCAGTACACAAGTCAGCTAAATATATAACACTGTTCTAGTGGTTTTTGGATCTTTTTTTTTAAATCTTACATATTGTGCCTTTAACACTTTGAAATGTTTAAAAGGAGCTTAAAAGCGTCAGTCCACCCAAAACTGAAAATTCTGACATCATTTATTCACCCACATGTCATTCCAAACCTGTATAACTTTTGTCTGTGGGACACACAAAAAAAAAGATATTTTGAAGAATGTGGGTGAATAACAGTTTCGGTGGCCACTGACTTCCAATGTATGAACAAAAAACAATGTATGGAAATTCTTCAAATATTTCTTTTCTGTTTGCTCAGAAAAAAAACAAGCAAAGATTTAGAATGTCTGAGTAATGTGATACAGCTGACCAATTAATTTGAGTGAACTATCCCTTTAAAAGTGGACTCAAATCTCAATTGTTTAGTTGTGGTCTCCATCTACTTTTCATTCCCACTGTTGTTTTCAGGAATCTGTACCAATTAAATATTGAACTTACTAATATTATAGCAGAATAAAATTATACATTATTATATAATAATCACATATTTTTGCCCTAATTTCTTAACTTTAATTCAGCAACCCGATTTAACCCTTGAGCTTTTTATTATCATCATTGACTTTTTAAGTACTGGCCAAAAACATTTACAACTCCACTACTAACCATTCAAAACTTTGAGGCGTAGAATTTTTTTTTTTTTACTTTTTAAAAAGAAATGAATCCTGATCAAAGCGACAGTAAAGACTTCTATTTCAAATTTTTATCTTAGTGTTGGGGTTCTTTGAACTTTTCATTCATCATTCACTTCATCAAAAAATCCTGAGAAAGTGTTTCAGTTTCCATAAAAATATTAAGCAGCACAACGGTTTTAAACATTGATAATCACTGACAAAAGACTGGAGTAGTGACAGCTTTGAATTTTTATCACAGGACTTAATTACTTTTACACACACACACACACACACCCACACACACACACCACACACACCACACACACACACACACACACACAAACACACCACCACCCAGGTTGTTTTTAGGGTTTATGGGGACTCTCCATAGGCGTAATGGGTTTTTATACTGTAAGGACCATATTTTCTATTGCCCTACACCAACCCTACCCCTAAACCTACCCCTTACAGGAAACTTTCTGCATTTTTAGATTTTCAAAAAACTCATTCTGAATTATTTATAAGCCTTTTGAATTACGGGGACACTGAAAATGTCCTCATAAATCGCCTTCTCATTGTAATACCTATGTCATAACCATGTTATTATACAAAATTGTGTCCTCATAAACATGCGCTCACACACACCACACCACCACACCACTATGATGTTCAGTTCTTCTTGTAAAAAACTTGTAAAATAAAATCATTTACTGTATTTTTGATAAAACAAATAAAGGCTTGGTGTGCATAAGAGAAAACAAATGTGGTTTGGATCAGATTTGAAGAAATATTTTGCTGTTCAAACTACAACCAGCTAAACTGATTTGAGCCAGATAACCCAAAATAAAAAAAATTGAAAAAAATTTTGGTGTCTGTCTGAAGAAAGCTAAAGCCACACTCACACGAAACACGAACTCCAGCGGACTCCCCACATCACTGGTGCTGTTCATAGCAGATTCACCAATCACACTGCCACTGAACGATGTGTCAATCACTGATTTTTCTCTGCACACGACAGAAAGAGAATGATAAACTATTAACTATGAATTGTCATTATTAACAGAGTATTAATAATATGTTTGATGCAATTAAGTGAATTTTTCTGTCTAACATGCACAGATGAATCATTTTTTCTTGTAAATTTCCACATTTTTTTGTAATTTGAAAAACATATCAAAGTACGTACAAGGAAAAGGTAGTGAGGACTGTGTTCTTCACGCTGAGGGTGACAGGAACAGGATACAGATTCTTCTGCTCACTGATACTAATGACAAACACAAACACCATTCAGTCAGTCACAATAAAAGAAAAGGCCTGCAGAAATGACTTCAGGAAACACATTAGTTCAACACTGTGCACTGAGGGGAAACGTACACTGTATAAACAAGAAAGCATTTTAGTTAGTCCAGACTTACGTGGAGAGCTGAAGCTGAGATTCAATCTGCTCGGTGTAAAGCGTTATACCAGAAGTCTCAAAGATGATTATGAATGAGGCCTGTGGAGACGGAAATCAAGGGTGAGAGCAAATTAGCAAAACATATCAGCTGTACAGTCTGATTAGCTGAGTTCATTCAGATGGCCCGTGGAAAATGAGCCATTGGAGATGCTTGTTTTAATTAACATACAAATCCGCAGAAAGGTCACACATTGGACAAGTTTTCAGTAAGAAAACAGACTGCTACCTTCTGATTGCTTTTAAATGGGTTTCCCAGATCGCAAATCACAGTCTCGTTTGCGCTGCACTCAATATCGAAACCAGGCTGTAATAAAGACAAACCAAGAAAGTTAAAAACGGTATTAAGAACACTGAAATGATCTAATTAATGAGTTACTAGGAAGAGTCTCTAATAAGAACTCTAGTTCAGTTTTTGGTAAGCTGCCAATGTTTTATTTTACAACTGTATATTACAACATAAATATATAATATAATATAGTATTGATTTGTTAAAACTATACAACTTTTTAAAGTGGATTTTTGAAAATGACCTTTCATGCAGTGTGTAACACAGCTCTAAGCGAATGAAAACATCCTGCAAAGTTGTAAATCTAAAGTGCCCGCTTAAAGTTATTGTCCTGGCAAAGAAAGAGTCCGACTCTGAATCTTGAAACTGTCCGTTTTAAAACGACTCCCAATCCGTTTCATTTTGAACGTCAACATGAACATTAGCTATTGCCCACCCACCTTTTGGTTTTTTCGCGTTGGTCCTGATTGAAAATGCAAATTCATTTTTTGCCACTAGGTGCGCTTTTGGAGCGGTAAAATAGCGGTTTCCATGGTAACTCTGTACGCAAAGCAGCACTGCGCTCACAAACGCTGCTTTATCAGGCATTACAGGCATGATGAAATAAAAATGACATCCAATCGGACCAATCACTGCAAGTAGCGTCACGCAAAGGAGGGTTTTTGGGAAAATGAATCGTTGAGCGAATCGTTTTGGAGTCGTTGAGCAAATAAGGTAAAATAAATGCATATTATAAGACTATGAAAGTGTTTTTTGACCTTGCATGTAAACCTGTTGTTGGGGACTTCCAAAACCAAAATATTAACCTTTCATTTTACCCATAATAGGGGCACTTTAAACAACCTTTACATATTTCATTTTATTTGCTGCTTTCATTTCTTAGTAGGTTGCCATTACTTTATTTTGCAATAATGACTATAATGGCTATCTGTGCATTACACCATTAATATAATATAATATAATATAATATAATATAATATAATATAATATGTGGTACTTACAATACATTTTTTGCAATACAACGGACTAACCTGTACTTACAACACCATAATATAATATAGATAATATATATATAAATACAATATATGAAATATAATATCAAATACCTACAAATAACCTATTTTACTTATGAAAATAATGCATTTAAAATTATATAGCAAAATTTAGTACAAAGTAATCCCCAAATCCAAGAAAAAAAATGTACAGGAAACACAGGAGAATTGATCTCAAATGCTGCTCTTTTATAGCTCAACCAAGCACAATTGTTTATTTTTTTGAGATATTACAGAGATCTTTGTGATTTTTCTTTTCTGTGGAGGTGAGATGAAGAGAGAGTGCCTCCGTGTGGCGTCACCTGAGGGCGCACTCCTGAGTATTTGAGTGAGGGGGGAATGGTGATGTTCAGCATGCCTTGATGGGCGTCCTCGGCCTGCCTGCCTCCATCCGGCGTGTTAGTAACTTCCACCATCATCACCAGCTTCTTAATGTTACTGTTGAACTCCATTGTTTGACTGTGAACAAACCAGCACATCCCATAATTCTCATGTGCATTTAAACATTCGTTTTTGAAGAAGACAGTAGCTTGTAAAATGAAATCAATTTTATTTTTATTGGATGTGCATGATGTATGTATCTCTGTAGCATTTTTTTAAATCACATAATATCACAAAATAATTAAAACTCAAATTAAAACTACTTATTTTTTTCCAATAAAAGTTTCCAATACTTTTTTTTGCAATACTATATAATAACTATAATATAATTAGTGCTGTCCCAATGATTAACGCGATTAATCGCATCCAAAATAAAAGTTTTTGTTTGCATAATATAAGTGTGTGTTCTGAGTATATTTATTATGTATATATAAAACACACACATGCATGTATATATTTAAAAAAAATGTTACATTTATACATGTATATATTTTATTCATATCCTTTATATTATTATAATATACATGAAATATATACATGCATGTGTGTCACGGAATGCCAGGAGGAAACAAGGTAAGTTCCATGTGCAGTTTATTGAAAATAATGACAGGACAAAACAGAACAAAACGTTGCAAAGGGTAATCCAAAACCTGACACCGACAACACCAACAAAGAAGACAATACAATCCAGACGCAAAAGACAGACAGACAAGGCATGATATATATAGCTGGGTTAATGATGAACAGGTGTTACCGATTAGACAGGATAGTGAGCAGGGGACTATGGGAAATGGAGTTAAACACATAACAAGAAACTGGAGAGCGCCCTCAAGTGGCCAGTCCAGGTCACCACAACCAGACACTGTGACACTACCCCCCCTCTACGGAGGGGATACCAGACACTCCACCAGAACGCACAAAAGTTCAGGAGGGAGGTGGAAAAGAGGCGGACCAGGGGGAGGGATGGCAGGCCAGGACCAACCAACGGAAGAGGACAGAGCTAGACCAAGGCATGAGCACAAAACCGGCAGGGTGAAAGGCCAAGGCAGGGCCGGCAGGATGAACCAGCAAAGCCCCAACCACACAGGAATCCCAGCAGATAGCCAGGACAGAGCCGGAGGATTGAGCCAGTGAGGCTCCTGCCAAACCATAACCCAGGCGGGCAACCAGAGCGGAGCCGGAATCCTGTCAGGCAACACTGGTAGGACCGAAATCCCTCTCAGCAACTCAGGAGTACCTGCAAACAGAGCAGCGAGAATTTGTCTCAGCGGACCTGCGGTCCTTCCCGTAACGAGCGGAGCTCTGGACTTGGCTCGGCGAGCTCGGCTGGACTGGCCTCGGCGAGCTCCCGGACTGGATTGGGCTCTGTGAGCTCCCGGACTGGACTGGGCTCTGCGAGCTCCGGGACTGGACTGGGCTCGGCGAGCTCCGGGACTGGACTGAGCTCTGCGAGCTCCGGGACTGGACTGGACTCCGCGAGCTCCGGTACTGGAACTCCGGGGCTGGAGCGGGCTCCGGGACTGGACTGGGCTCGGTGGGCTCCGGGGCTGGACTGGGCTCGGCGAGCTCCGGGACTGGACGGGGCTCGGCGAGCTCCGGGACTGGACGGGGCTCGGCGAGCTCCGGGACTGGACTGGTCTCTGCGAGCTCCGGGACTGGACTGGAATCTGCGAGCTCCGGGACTGGACTGGAATCTGCGAGCTCCGGGACTGGACTGGACTCGGCGGGCTCCGGGACTGGACTGGACTCTGCGGGCTCCGGGACTGGACTGGGCTCTGTGGGCTCCGGGACTGGACTGGGCTCTGTGCGCTCCGGGACTGGACTGGACTCTGCGAGCTCCGGGACTGGACTGGGCTCGGCGGGCTCCGGGACTGGACTGGGCTCTGCGGGCTCCGGGACTGGACTGGACTGGACTCGGCGAGCTCCGGAACTGACTGGACTCGTCGAGCTCCGGGACTGGACTGGACTCCGCGAGATCCGGGACTGGACTGGACTCCGCGAGCTCCGCGAGCTCCGGGAGCTCCGGGACTGGACTGGACTCCGCGAGCGCCGGGACTGGACTGGGCTCCGCGAGCTCCCGGACTGGAGCGGGCTCCGCGAGCTCCGGGACTGGAGTGGGCTCCGCGAGCTCCGGGACTGGACTGGACTCGGCGAGCTCCGGGCCTGGACTGGACTCCGCGAGCTCCGGGACTGGACCGGACTCCGTGAGCTCCGGGACTGGAGTGGACTCTGCGAGCTCCGGGACTGGATTGGGCTCTGTGAGCTCCGGGGCTGGAGCGGGCTCCGCGAGCTCCGGGACTGGAGCGGGCTCGGAGAGATCCGGGACTGGAGCGGGCTCCGCGACCTCCGGGACTGGAGCTGGGCTCCGCGAGCTCCGGGACCGGAGCGGGCTCTGTGAACTCCGGGACTGGAGCGGGCTCCGCGCGCTCCGGGACTGGAGCGGGCTCCGCGAAATCCGGGACTGGACTGGACTCCGCGAACTCCGGGACTGGAGCGGGCTCCGTGAAATCCGGGATTGGAGCGGGCTCCGTGCAATCCGGGACTGGAGCGGCTCCGTGCAATCCGGACTGAGCGGGCTCCGTGAATCCGGGAACTGTAGCGGTCTGTGGAGTGGCTTGTCTGTCCGCCTTCTCCCTCCGCCGCCGCTTAGTGGGAGTCTAAGACAGAGGTGTGAGATCCGGGACTGGAGTGGGCTCCGTGAGATCCGGGACTGGAGCGGGCTCCGTGAAATCCGGGACTGGAGCGGGCTCCGTGAGATCCGGGACTGGAGCGGGCTCCGTGAGATCCGGGACTGGAGCGGGCTCCGTGAGATCCGGGACTGGAGCGGGCTCCGTGAGATCTGGGACTGGAGCGGGCTCCGTGAGATCTGGGACTGGAGCGGGCTCCGTGAAATCCGGGACTGGAGCGGGCTGTGGAGTGTATTTTCCTGTCCTCCTTCTCACCCTCCGCCGCTTAGTGGAAGTCTGAAGGACAGAGGTGGTGAGCTCCTGGATTGGAACGGGCTCGGTGAGCTCCTGAATTGGACCGGGCTCTGGAGTGGGCTCAGCGAGCTCCCCGACTGGCGCGGGTTCCTGCATCTCCCGGGGCACTGCAAGAGACTCAGACCGACATGAGATCACCAAGTTGCGGTAACCAAGGTAATCAATGAGGCCCCAAAAGTCAAGTATTTTAAGCCCATCCATCTCCCGAGTAGGCACGGGATTGTCTAAACCACAATTAAAGACTTCCTTCAAGTCGGAGTCATGAAGTCCCATCCCTACCGCAAGGTTCCAAAAGGACTGAGCGAAACCTCCTATCTCCATCCCCCGTTGGCGAAGATCCGCCAACATCCGGAGCCGAGCCCTGCGCTCCTTCGAAGGAGGAGGAACAATCCGACCGTCCATGATCCTCAAAAAGGTAACAAAACAAACTGCTGGAACTAGTAGTGGCGTCTGGATTCTGTCACGGAATGCTAGGAGGAAACAGGGTAAGTTCCATGTGCAGTTTATTAGAAATTTAACAGAACAAAACAGAACAAAAACGTGCAAAATATAATCCAAAAACCTGACCACAGATGACAAACTGGGAAGACAATACAATCCAGACATAAATGACAGACAGAGAAGGCATGATATATATAGCTGGGTTAATGATGAACAGGTGTTACCGATTAGACAGGATTAGTGAGCAGGGGACTATGGGAAATGGAGTTTAACACAAAACAACGAAAAACAGAAGAGCGCCCTCAAGTGACCAGTCCAGGTCACCACAACAAACACTGTGACACATGTGTGTGTATTTATATATACATAATAAATATACACTTACACACCACAATCCCTAATGTTAAACAAAAACTTATTTTGGATGCAATTAATCGTTTGACAGCACTAAATATAATATAATATTGGGTAAGTTGCTAATAATTTATTTCTGAAAAATGACGTAAGTGTAAAGTAATACATAATAACAATATAATAGAAATTGTAATCATTTTATATATTTTTATGACATCTATAATATCTTTTTCAGGTTTTACACTTCATTTATTAAAATTATTTTAACCAAATAAATTGTTATTAAGTGGCCACTATATAGTAAACACCATATTATTACCAGTAATATTCCACTCTGATCATTGTTTTACATGGCACACATTACATTAATCATTAGATTTATGAATAAGCGTACTAAAATTAAATGTTAATAACTGAATTCACTCAAAAGACCTCTGAACTTAAATATAAATAAACATTCATCTGTTTGTGTACACATTTTCTTTTGTCCATATTCACCAGTTGTCATACTCACCCGGGGAAGGGAATGTGATTCTCATCTGCAAATGTGGCTTTGAGCTGCAGGTTACTGCTGCACTTGTTGTCATCACCACACTCCTTGTGAAAGTTAATCTGAGGACAAACACACCAGAGCTGTGAGCAGAGGTTTCTGTTCAGCTGGGATGGAAATGCGAACTGGTTTGTACCTCTGTTTTGTCGGTCAGGATCTGCTGGCCGCTCAGCACAGGGAAATCGTCCAGACTCTGGAGTGTTTGCTGTGCTGCTGCCTTCTGCTCGTTTAGAGACACGTTCAGAGTAAACGCTATGGGCTGAAGTTTGTCCCTCACAGGAATCTGTAGAGGGGAGAAAAACAGCTTCTTTCAATCCTGTTGCTTCTTTACATTCACTAAACTCGCATTACTGAATCAGAATGACATACTACTTAGCTGTATCTTATCCTATGCAAATTTTCTATATGCATTAAGCACATGCATGATATATGTTGGATAACTCATCTATTATTATTATAAATATCAAACAAACAGACTAACAAACTAAATAAAATAAAATAAAAAAAGTTAAATTGCCAATACTTTATTTTTCAATAACATCTGCCTAACAGTACAATTAAAATTAAATAATCTAATCTAATCTAATCTAATCTAATCTAATCTAATCTAATATAATAGGCAGTACTATTTCACACTGAACACTCTTACACGGAAGTATCTTATCCTATCAATTTTCTATATGCATAAATAGGTTACCCTATATATGTTGGGTAGCTTCTTATATAACTCTTCTTTTATTATTATTAAAATCCATCATTCATAATATACATAACTTTCAGTAGATAATATATATCTCTATTTAATATAATTAATTATAAGTGAAATGTTATGTTATATTATAATTAATATAATATATACTATTTGTTGACTGTATAGTGTATGTGTACCTGTGTTCCCTACGTTATGGTGACCAATGTCCCCACAAAGAACTAATAAACCAGTAAAAATGGGTTTGGTCCCATTGGGAAACAAGCTTATTAATCAGAACGAATGTGATTTATTTTTGAGTAAATGTAATTAATTACTGTACTCGAGTATCTTTTTTAGTTTTACTGAGTATCAAAGATATTATCAACTTTTACTCTCTACTTCACTGCATTTGTAATGAGTGTTGCAATTACACATTACATGTTACATGTATCAGTTTATTTTTCTGCTACAAAAGAGGTGTTAGCGCAAACTACAGGGCACTGAAAGTACTATACCTTGTGTGTTTTGCCCGTCCTCACCCAAACTTGTCAACAAGGCTAATTTATGTGAATGCGAGTTCCTTAGCAAATATTTGTGAATCCCAGGTGTTTAATATATGAGATGAGAAGTTTTAATTTTACTTAACGTTATTTTATTTATGCTTTACACTGAAGATACCTGTTCTTTTTTGCAATTTTGAGGTGTTTAGTTTTACTTTAGAAAATGAACATGATTGCTCTCTTCACAAATCAACTCTTTCTTGTTTTTTTTTCATGCTCTCTGTGCCTTGGCTTGGACTTTTATGTCACTTCCTGTCTCCCGTGTTGTTTGTAAGTCCGTTTGTAGTCTGTTTGTTCATTGGTTACCCTTGATTAGTTTCCCCAGGTGTGTCTTATCTTTTTTTTAGCTTGTTAGCCCCCTGTGTATATATAGCCCTAGTGTTTCTTTAGTTCCTTGTGAGTTGTTTGTTTGCCCGCACGCCATCCTGTTCTTTGTTACCTGTGGTTAGTGGTGAGCAGAGGGAGGCTTCGTGAAACACTGAAACAGTCAAAGCAAATGTGCCAAGGCTTTGAAACAATTCGACACCTGTCTCTACGGTGACGCTTAGTGGTCATTTTCAAGTATTGCTCTGAAACAGTCTTGATAACGAACCAGTTAAAGGGATAGTTCACCCAAAAAAAAAAATTTTCTGTTGAGCTGCTTACCCCCAGGGCATTCAAGATGTAGGTGACTTTGTTTCTTCCGTAGAACACAAATGATGATTTTTAACTCCAGCTGTTGCAGTCTGTCAGTCGTTTAATGCATGGCAATGGTAACAAAATCTGAGTAAAAAAAACATGCACAAACAAAACCAAATTAAACCCTGCGGATCGTGACGATATATTGATGTGTAAAGACACGAAACGATTGGTCTGTGCATGAAACTGAAGATTATTTATATTGTTTTGTCTGATTTACTGCAATGTCTGAACTGTACTGAATGCGTTCTCAACAGCCGGCGTGTGACGCGTCTTCTTCTTCTTCTTTTTCTTGCTTTACGGCGGATCGCAGACATATGAGTGCATTACCGCCACTTATCTCTCAAGTGGACCATTGACACTTTATCTACAATCTCAGTTAGGAGTGTCATGGTCCATTTGAGAGATAAATGTGTATGTTTTTTTTTACTCTCAAAGCCGTGATTGCTATTCACTTCCATTATAAGACTGACAGACTGCAACGGTTTGAGTTCAAAAATCTTCGTTTGCGTTCTACTGAAGAAACAAAGTCACCTACATCTTGGATGCCCTGGGAGTAAGCAGATAAACATCAAATTTTCATTTTTGGGTGAACTATCCCTTTAAGTGAATTGAATTATATAGTTGGAGGAGTGGTTAGTGTGCTCGACTGGCATGCTGACACCTCAGGTTTGAATCCAGGGTGATGCATACATATAATCATAATAAACAATTAAAAGTTGTGTTTTTATTGTTCTTTTCTTCTAATGTGTTGTAACATCGGTCTGACAACTGAATGAACTCTTTATTATGTTATTTTGAATATGTTATTTTGGTCATGAAAAATGAACATGAATAAAAGACATCAAGCCACAATGTATTGCATTTTTTACATATAAAGATTTTTATGTAAAAATATGAATTGTTCTGCTGTTGATGGACTCCGCCTACTTCTTTTTTACACAGAATTTCTTCAGCCTTTAAAAAAATACTCTCACAAGGGACACTTGTCGCTGGCATGCACAGATACTTTTGGGCTAGGACATACAAATTAGGAAAAATTACTGCTCTCTCCTTCCAGTACATTAGGGGATCATCCCTTCTGGGCAAAAATGCATCTCTTGCGTGGGCCTCCATTATTATGTAATCTATAAATATGAATCTATCAACTATGAAATCCTATCTCTAACTTGTTGTGCTATCTGTCACTATCTAACTGAGTCTATATGAATGTGTCACTATATCTATCCTAACTATCTGGCCATGTCTATAGCCTATCTATCAATATCTCAATATTAACTTTTAATCTAGCCTAATTCACCAAGTTACAGTATAAATGTCACTATATCGCAAAATCTCTCTCCTCTCACGAAAACCCACAAGGTGGAGATGCGTTAACTCCACTTTATACTTTATGGGAGTTAGATTGAGACAGATGTGCCAGTTTGTTCCCGATTCTGTCAATCAAACGCAGATTCGGGTCTTGAAACACTCGGGAGACGCCCCGATGCTTTGATTCGCCTTAGTCACGTGACATGGGTGTTTCGAATCACACTTCGGAGCAGCGTTTCGAAACATCTGCGCTTCGGGATCTCGACACAGTGTCGAAACGTCAGTTTCGTGTCAGCCATCTCTACCTGTGGTTTTTGGTTGATTGTTTATTAAAGTTTTTCCATTAAAGGGGTCATATGATGCCCATTTTCCACAAGTTGATATGATCCTTTAGAGTCTTAATGAAAAGTCTAACATAATTTGGTTAAAATTTCTCAATGGTAGTGTAAATCACCTTTTTTTACCCTGTCAAAAACAGTTCTTTTCAGATCAATCCGTTTTTGTAGCATTTTCCTTTAATGTTAATGAGCTCTGCTGACCCCGCCCCTCTTTTTCGAGCTGCTCTCAGAGAGACTGTTTAATTTAGCCGCACTCATCGTGAAACTTGATAATTATTACATTATTAGGAAAGGTGATTTGCAAAGATTCATTACAAAACATCATACTCGCTTCTTCTGTAGATGAGGCTGCATCACGAATGATTCGCTTGAACATAGATGCATTTAGGCAGATCGGGAGAGCATTCCCTTTAGAAACCAACGAAATCCACTTCGAGTTCAGCGGCTCAGATGTCGGGAGTAAATGACGACTGCTATGTTCATTACTACATCCAACAACAAAACACCTCAATCTCTTAGGAGTCATTCTTGTCTCATCTGCTCCGGCGTTGAAACAATGGCGGACTGATGACAGCTCAGTCAGGGTGGGTTTAAGGTAAGACACCAGTCCAGTCTGTGTTCTGAAACGCTACTGTCAATCAAACTAATGTGGGAGGGGCCTGTCCTGTGTGACGTCACACAGACAGGTATCTGAGATCGGCTCGATTTGAGAAAGGGGAAAGCATTTAACCAGATTAAAAAAAAAAACTCTTGGTGGATTTTTATCATTATAGGGTAGTTGTGTACACCCTGCCAACACACATTTCAGTTCAAACAACTTGTAAAAGTGCATGTCGCATCCTATGACCCCTTTAAATACCTGCACATAGATCCTTGCCTCTGTCTGTTTTCCCCAGCTTCTCCACAATGTTAGTTTTTCGATTGGCAAGTCTCTCTGACTAGTGCTTGTTAAGATCAGATACTCTAAGTCTTTTACTCAAGTTGTTTTGGAATTGGTGAATTGTAGTGGAGTAATTTTCACTTTAAGGTATCTGTACTTTTACTCAAGTGTGGTTATTAGGTTTTCTTTACACCTCTGCGTCTCTGACTGATCCATAACTAAGGAAAACCTTTGTGTGTGTGTGTGTGTGTGTGTGTGTGTGTATTGTGGTGTGATCAGGTGGATTCTCACATTAACAGTAAGTTCCAGCTCTTGACATGCGGGAGCAGAGAAAGACAGCTGGCTTGTAAATGTGCTTTGCTTGTTGTTAAGAAAACGGACTCGAGCGCCACGGCGATTCTGGTCAGCGTCTACTGTGTACTTCACAGCTGAAGCAGAGAGAAACAAACACACGGTTAATCGAATAAAACACAGAGCAAACACTCCTGAAGCAGGCGTACACTTACTGATGGCCTTCCTGAAGGCTTTGTTTCCATTGCTGAGAGAGTAACTGAAACACACCGTCACCTTTATGCTAGAAAAATAACACCTAATTAATTATTTTAAACAGTACTACAGGACAAGTATAAGACGTTTATGACCAATTCACACTGAAAAATCAAATGAATGTGTCCTGAAACATTTGTTAGAATAGAAATAGGTGCGCTTTTCCCCCTTACCAGGAATTAACACACTGGCTTGGAATCACAATCTTTGGCTCTACTGTGAAGTTTGTGGAGAGGTGGATGACCGGACGAGCCCTGGAAAACACATCAAATGTCACATTTTGAGAACAGACTGATTTAGTGAAAAAGTTACTAGTTTAAATTTCAACAAATATAAACAATATAAAATACAATATGCACATTAATTAATTATATATTTAGTATTTATGGATTTGCAAATATAAATTATATAAAAATAAACATACAAAAATTTAAACAACAACAAAAATAATATAATACTAAATACATTCTATTATTCATTATATATTTATATTTATTTTATTTAATAAAGTAGTCATTTGTTGCGAATATAAGAAAATTATTAAAAATATACAACATAATAAATACAAACACAACAAGAACAAAACAAAAAATACAATTGGTGAAAGAAAATCCTTACATATGCAGGGAAATTTCTTGTGAATAATATGAACATCTATACTAATAATAATATATATTTTATTATTTTTAAATTAACAAATCAAACTATTATAAATAAAATATAACAAATAAACACTAAAACTATTATCTAGTAATAGTAAAAAGTTTATTTTTGCATTATAATAAATTAAATAAAATACAAAATGTATCAACCAAATTATTTTAATAATATCATCATTATCGATTTTGAGAGGACACAAAAAATGCGCACAGAAGCACAATTTATATTTGTCTATAGAGCAAATTCCAACTACTGAAAAGGTTTTTAATACCATGAGAAACAAACATTCAGTCCAAGTGTGTCCAAACTCTTGATTGGAAGTGTATGTGTGTATATATAAAAATCTGTATTTGTATATTCATGTGGCTTTTGTGTTTGGGAAAGTATCGTTGAACATCTATAAATGGCAAACACTGCTGAAAGACTGAACCTCAAGAGAGCGATGCGGTCATCCATGGAGCCCACCAAAATGTCAGGATAATCATTTCCATCCATATCCATTCCTCCACTGAGAGAGTAGCCGAACGTCTGAAAGCCACTGGGACCTAATGATTTCCCCTCGATCGCCTAAGAGAAAGTCACAGTAAATCACTCTCTTCTTGTTCTCATGGTATTTAATACAAGTCCAGATATGGTTGATCTATGTATTGCCGTTTCGTTATCAATGACATGGAATGGAAAGTAATTGTAGAAACATTACCCAACAATCTTAAATAAATTATTCTAAAGGTGTTCCATACAAATACCAAAATGCTTTGCTTTACCTGGCTGGGTTCTTTATTTATTCCATTTTTACTTCCCATCCATATATAGACTTTCCCAGAGTCATGGAACGGAGCACCAACAGCAAAATCTGAAGAAGAAACCCAGAACAACATGATGAACCCTCCATGGCCTCCAGATGGCAGCATTATGACATGAATGACACGAAATTACACATTTCTGCAAATATACACTACCACTGAAAAGTTCTTATGCTCATCAAGGCTGCATTTATTGGATCAAAAATACAGTAAAAACAGCAATATTGTGACATCATACGATTACAATTTAAAATAACTATTTTCTGCTTGAATATATTTTAAAATGTAATTTTTGCCTGTGACGCAAAGCTGAATTTTCAGCATCATTACTGCAGTCTTCAGTGTCACAATCCGTCAGAAATCATTCTAATATGCTGCTTAGGAAACATTTTGTTATTGTTTTTCATGCTGAAAACAGCTGTGCTGCTTCATATTTTTGTGGAAACCTTGATATTTTCCTCAGGATTCTTTGATAAATAGAAAGTTAAAGAAAATAACTTTAAAAAAAATTAAATCTCAAAATCTTACTGACTCTAAACTTTTGAAAAGAAGTGTATATACAGTATGTAAGGGGGAAGTCGTGGCCTAATAGTTGTGGGTTCGAGTCTCGTACCGGCAGGGATTGTAGGTGGGGGGAGTGAATGTACAGCGCTCTCTCTCCAACCTTCAATACCACGACTGAGGGTCCCTTGAGCAAGACACCGAACCCCCAAACTGCTCCCTGGGCGCCGCAGCAATATGACTGCCCACTGCTCCGTGTGTGTGTTCACAGTGTGTGTGTGTTCACAGCTGTGTGTGCACTTTGGATGGGTAAATGCAGAGCACAAATTCCGAGTATGGGTAACCATACTTGGCATCACGTCACGTCACTTTCACTTTCGTAGGTGAGTGTGTGTATATATATATATATATATTTAAATATCGTTCTTATAGTGTTTTTTGATAGCATAGTTTTATTCATGTTATATTAGTATAATTTATACTTATTTATTATAGTATTTTCAGCGATACCTTGAAATCCATCCTGATTGACGTCCCCCAGCGCAGCAACAGCAAATCCAAACCCTGAGCCTTTTTTACCCTTCAGAACCAAGCTGGCCTTTTCCTGGAAGGATCCGTTCTCGTTCATGAAGATGTAAACTGCTCCTCCCTCCTCCTTGTAGCGGTCGAAGTAGAACGGAGCTCCAACGATCAGGTCGTTCCAGCTACAACAACACCCAACCACACAAATGTCATGTTATGTCTACATTACGACTGCTTATTTTCATAGAAGTCTTTCATAGCTTTGATAAAGAAGGAGAAACCTGCCATATAGAAGCATTCAGCCGTGTATCTGTTGACATGCTTAAGTATGAAGCTCAACAGGATCTTTGCAAAGGCTCATGGGGAAAGTTAGACATGCTTTGGTCTACTTACTTTGAATTTACTTTCAAACTCAGTGAAGTGTGGTACAGATCAGTCTCTGTGATGATAATGGATTATTGGGTATGAAAACCCAATAGTTACAAAGCTGTGTAAGTATTATTATGTTTTTTATGCAGTGATGTATTGGACCCCATTGGCTTTTATTGTACAGACATAGCTCTTTTGTATATTTTGTGTTCTTTTGAAGATATTTTATAATATGTTACAGCATGGATGATGATTGAGTTACACAGTGACTTACTCGTCATTGTTGAGGTCGGTCACCGCCAAGCAGCCGCCGAAGTACGACCCTATTTGTTCCCCTGGGATCGTCGTCACTGGGTTAAGAACCAAACCTTGTTTTTCTGCAAGGATCACTGAACCTTTGAAATTGTCTCTGGGAGCCCCCGTCACCACAGTGTACTTCGAGCGATCCAGTAACTTTATGTCCTCCAGCACAGAGTAACCTGAAGAAAGAGATGAGGATTCTTAAACGTCAGTGTGTGACCAGCAGTGAAGCTACTTTGAGACTGTAGCTTGCCAAGATACTAGAAAGTTTAATCACAGTAGAAATGACAAGTGAAAAAGAGGAAAAAAGTTAGCTATTCAACATTTATTGTATTATTTATTTGAATTTTTCTGATAGGACAGAGGAGATCTAACAGAAAACAAGTGGGAGAGAGAGAGAGAGAGAGAGAGGGACAGGATTGGGAAAGGACCACAAGGTGGGATTCAAACTCGGGACACCCGTAAGCGCAACGAGGTTATCGGCACCGATTATTTTATTTTATTTTATTTTATTTTTTATTATTTTTTTATTTTATCATTTTTATTTTATTTTATTAAAAAAAAATTATATTATGTTTTGTATTTTGATTTTAATTATTTTTTTTATTTTATTTAATTTTATTTATTTATTTTATTTTATTTTATGTCAGACAGCACAGAATTTATTCTAGCAAAATAAAATCAATTAGATTGACAATAGTAAACAGCATTATTTAAATTGAAATTTAGAAAAAGCATAGCCTACATACAGACTTATAAAAGCATATAAAAGCAAATAAAAACATTTAATATGTAACATGATGAATCAATTATTATAAAATGATGAGTAAAATCACTAAATAATACTATAAAACACTAATTGAACTAAAACATAACATTTATTTAAAATTATAGGAATTATTATACAAATTATTGTTGTTTTATGTTTTCACTTTTTATAATACATTATTATAAAATATTGTTAGATTCCTGATTAAATCAACATTAAAAAAAAACAAAAATAGTAAAACACATATAAATCTATCTATTCTATTATATAAAAGAAACAAATGGATATAAAAATGACTGATAAAAAGTATTTTAAGATTATCAGCTCACAGTAAAACAACAAAACCACTATAATTAATGCAAAAAATAAATTTTTGGGTAAGATTATTGTATAATACTATTTGCTATACAGAAAAAGACATAAAATGCCATGACAAAAATAGTATTTGTTCAAATTATTATAATCAGATAAAACTAATTAACACTTGATATACAGATGCAAACAAACAAAAAAATTAAAAGTTTTAGAATAATAATTTATTAAAAAATGACTGTTAAAATGATGTACAGAATGCAACATGCCAAACCTGACCATGAAGACGGCGATGTTCATTTCATTCAGTTTAGTAGTTAACAAAGTCATGCTAAAACATTCATAAGAGCAATGTTCTTATCCACAGATATTCTTAAGGAAAACTATTACTATTACAGTAACACGCATTATTGCATGAGACTGTAAACTGCAAAACATTATCTTAAATAAAACACCTAGATGTTTGTGAAAGTTTACAAAGTTTTTTAAAGTTTACAAGTAGTGTATATAATGAGTTGCATTTGTAGATGTTATAGTGTGACTCATTAAATATATATATTAAAAATAATAATTCATAATAGCATATTGCACTTCATTTAGTTTTAAATAAAATAATAAAACAAATAATAAAGTTAAGAAAGTATGTATTCCTTTTTAGTTTTATTTTTGTATTTGTACTTACTCACAAAATCAAAAACAGCATCATTGAATAGTCTGTAGGATGTCTGAGCAAGTCTGTCAAAGGATTCATGGTTTTTTGAGATTAAGTCCTGCTCGAAGAGGAAGTAATGGATATCAAAAAAAAAAAAAAGAGATGAGACATGCATGCATATGACTGTGAAGTATATATATGTGAAAGTGACAATATATGGTATGTAAGAATAAAGAATATATATGTGTGGAAGTGTAAATATATGTGCATGAATGTCAGAAAACATGCATGTGTTGAAAAGTAAAGTGTGTGTATAGAAGAATGAATGATGCGTGTGAAAGCAGAAATATATATGCATGTGAAAGGAAAGAGTAAGTGTGTGAGAGCAGAAATAGACATATGTGAAAGGTGAATGTAGGTGTGTGTGAGAGCAGAAATATGTATGTGAAAGGAGAATGCAAGAGTGTGTACAGCCCCTCATAAAAACCTAAATGAAGTACATACCTATATAGATGTTGAGTCTGTCCTCGCCTAGCTTTCCAAAGGTTATTTCATTGGCATCTCCAGCAAAATCGGAGTTGGGGTCTCTCTCTTTCATATGGACAGTTCCTATATGAACAGAAGAACCTATTTTATTAACTATGTGACCCTGAAGGATGATCTGACACACCAGATTTGGTTGGTTTTCCCGTACTCACCCTGCCACACAAAGCTGCCGGGCGTCCCAAAGTACACGTCATTCTCCGTCATGCCCCCTGAAATGCCCATGTTACACATGCCCTCCAGGTTCTGGTCATAGTTGAAGTCGCAGAGCTCGTAAGTGTCAGACTGCCAGTAATCAGACGGGTCGTAGGTCAGGTCGTTGCCCCGCACGTAACATTTGCCCACCATACGCTGCTGCTCCTCAGCACCCAGCAGTTTCTTTACATAGCGATGACCACATGCCTGCCAACATGAAAGAAGAGATAAACATGAGGTATTCTAATTAGTATCTGTGATTAGTCATTTTGATTTGATTTAAAATTATTATTTGAGTCTTTAAAAAATAGACTATACATTAAAAATATAAGGTCAAAAGTTTGGAATAATTCAGATTTTTTATGTTTTTGAAAGAAGTCTCTTATCCTCAAGGCTGTATCTATTTGATCAAAAATACAAGAAAAACAGCAATATCGTGAAATATTATTGTAATTTAAAATAAATGATTTCTAGTTGAATATATTAGAAACGGTAATTTATTGCTGTGATGCAAAGCTGAATTTTCAGCATCATTACTCCAGTCTTCAGTGTCACATGATCCTTCAGAAATATCTCTAATATGTGACCCTGGACCACAAAACCAGTCATAAGGGTCAATTTTTCGAAATTGAGATTTATACATCATCTGAAAGCTGAATAAAAAAGCTTTCCATTGATGTCTGGTTTGTTATGATAGGACAATATTTGGCTGAGATATAATTATTTGAAAATCTGGAATCTGAGCGTGCAAAAAATCTAAATATTGAGAAAATCCCCTTTAAAGTTGTCCAAATGAAGTTAGCAATGCATATTACTAATAAAAAAATTAAAGGGGTCGTATGATGCGATTTCAAATTTTCCTTTATCTTTGAAGTGTTACAAGCTCTTGGTGCATAAAGAAGATCTGTAAGTTTGCAAAGACTAAAGTCTCAAAACCAAAGGGATATTCTTTATAAAAGTTTCAGAGTAGCCATGCCTAGTCAGTGACGGGGGCCGTGTGTTTCGTCGTGAAAGCGAAGCTACTTTGGTTGGTCTTCCAAAAGAGGACACGACTAGAAATCAATGGTTAAGTTGTATTACAACACTGTTCCAGAACACTTCAACCCAAATATTCAGATGTGTGCTGCGAATTTTATGGAGGACTGTTTCCTAATCATGGGAGAGTAGACTACAATGCCAGCTGTTCTGACCCACAGACTGTAAGTACGTTTTCATTGAAAGGATTAATTTCTACGATCACAAATGCAGACATTGTTGTATGTTTACGCGGCGCGATGCAACGCAACGCATAAAAAGACATTATAAGTCATTATAATCAGTAATTATGTCCCCACTGGTTGCAACAAATGCCTCGTTTATAATGGGTTTTAATGGTTTTGTCTCGTTGCTCCGGCCTGACAGGGCATCACAGTATGTTAAGGGGAGTAACATTTCCGTCACACGTTTGAGGAAATCGGCCAATCACAATGCACTGGATAGATGGCCAATCAGAGCACACCTCGCTATTTCAGACCGATGAGCTTTGTAAAAACGACGCGTTTAGAAAAGGCGGTGCAAGAGGAGATATTTTTTTTTTTTTTGTGGGGGGGGGGGGGGGGGGGAACAAAAGTACAGTATGGGGAACATTAATGGATTGTTTTTGAACTTTAAACAGCATAATAATAAAACCTTCATGAGACCAACTACACAAACTAATTTTCTTTTTAAGAAACATCATATGCCCCCTTTAAGTTTTACTATAATATCTATCTTCATGGAAATGATCTTGAATTAATAAATTATTTTTGGCATAAAAGAAAAAAAATAATTTTGACCCATACAATGTATTTTTGACTATTGCTACAAATATAACCCAGCGACTTAAGACTGCTTTTGTGGTCCAGGGTCACATATGTGGATTTGCTTCTAAATTATTAGCAATTATTAGCTTTTTAATATTTTTAATTACTATTATCAATGTTGAAGACAGTTTTGGATGTGTGGACACCATGCTACAATTTTTTTTCATTTTCAAAATTTCACAATATTATAACAAGTTTTACTGCATGTCTCATTGAAATAAATGCAGCATTGGTGGTCATAAGATCTTTCTTATGATAAAAGACTTTGACTCGTAGTGTAAAAGCACAGGACAAGCCATAAACATTGTCCCAGTCCACATAGCGAAAGGTGGCCCACTAAGGTAATGAACTCTACTCCTGAAAAAAGCTTCAGGTTTATTATCAACCAATGACACCTAAAATAGCTAATCAAGGTCTTCAAGATTACTTCAAAATTACAGGCAGGAGTGTTTTATTTTTTTATTTTAAGTGATGGTATTGCCTTTGCAAATAAACAGTTTATTATATATATATATAAAGGAACCAAATATGCATCTGATCTCACCAGAACACGTCCTCCATTCCTCTGACTGGCCACGGTCACTCCCAGCCACATGCCCTCCACCATCTCAGTCGACTGCGCTGGAAGAGAAACACACTCCATCAGACAGCAGTGACTTTATACCTCAGTCTGCCCAAAAAGAGCATTTCACTATATCGCAATCTGAATGATGAGGTAGCAGCTTGAGAGAGACTCTCGGACAGAAATAATAACAATAAGCATGCTTTTAAAAAGAGTATTTATAATGGAAATAATATACTTCAAAAGAAGTGTGAACTGAAGGGAATATTTTCAGATAGTTAGCTGCATGTTATTTACAATGAAATGGAAATGTATTATGGTTTAAATTTATATTAAATACAATTAGTTGAACTAATCAACAACATGCGCAACGCTGACCTCATACGTCATGCTCCCGGAACTGCTTCCGTGAACAACTGTTGGCGCAAGCTACGTTAAAGTGATTATTATGTTTTGAATATGGATATTTTTCTTACAAAAATGCATCGATTCTCTACAGGAGGCCTTTGTTCACCCCTGGAGCCTTGTGAGACACTTTTTTTATGGATGGGCGCTTTTTATTTAATTTCTTTTGGACTGATGCACGCAACACCTGCTGAGTGGCATTAAACAGCTTGAAAGATCAAAAACCATTTTTAATATAACTCCGACTGGATTCGTCTGAAAGAAGAAAGTCATATACACCTAGGATGACTTAATTTGTGGGCTAATTTGCATTTTTGGGTGAACTAACCCTTTAAGCATAGGAATACCTACGTGGACTGATGAGGTCCATCCTCCTGCAGTCATGCTGGTCGATGGTGATGGGACAGTAATACACGCCTCCGGTTTCATTAATGTTGAATTTGCTGAGCTGGGGCTGGGCTTTTTCTTGGGGCGCTCCAACTAAAAGCCTACAGAAGAACAGTGAACACTCAATAAAAGACTCAAATCGATTTTTCTGAATACTAGTCATTTATTTTCTAAATGCATATTATATTGTGAACAATTCACCAGTGCATATGTTTAATTTAAGCAAAAATTGACCAGGACTCCTCCAGTCATTTACCCTGTTTAAACCACACCTCTACAAGCGTGTGTTCATCTGCTTCCACTCAACATCCAATCAACAACCGATGCATAGGACCACATTTTTTCTTTTTTCATTTCAAGAAAATATCTGTTGCTACTTTCGTTTCAACGTGACTTTTAACCAAAATATGGGCCTTAAAGGGATAGTTCACCCAAAAATGAAAATTTGATGTTTATCTGCTTACCCCCAGGGCATCCAAGATGTAGGTGACTTTGTTTCTTCAGTAGAACACAAACGGAGAATATTAACTCAAACAGTTGCTGTCTATCAGTCATATAATGGAGGTGAATGGGAATCACAGCTTTGAGAGTCAAAAAAACATACACAAACAAAACCAAATTAAACCCTGCAGCTCATGACGATACATTGATGTGTAAAGACACGAAACGATTGGTCTGTGCAAGAAATAGTATTTATATAGTTCTTTACCTCTGATTCACCTCGATGTTTGAGCTGTCCTGAGCGCGTCCTCGACAGCCGGCGCATGGCGTGTCTTCTTCTTCTTCTTGCTTTACAGCGGATCGCAGACTTATACAGTAAGTGCTTTACCGCCACCTATCTCTCAAGTGGACCATTGACACTCTATCTACAATCTCAATTAGGAGTGTGGCGGTAATGCACTTATAAGTCTTGCAATACTGCCGTAATAAAGCAAGAAGAAGAAGACACGCCGCGCCAGCTGTCGAGGACGCGTCAGGCGCTCAGACATGCAGTAGTAAATCAGAGGTAAAAAACCATAAAATTACTGTCAGTTCTTGCACAGAACGATCGTTCATGTCTTTACACAATCAAGTATCGTCATGAGACGCAGGGTTATTTGGTTTTTTTTTTTTTTTTACTCTCAAAGCCGTGATTCCCGTTCACTTACATTATATGACTTACAGACTGCAACGGTTTGAGTTAAAATTCTTTGTTTGTGTTCTACTGAAGAAACTAAGTCACCTACATCTTGGATGCCCTGGGGGTAAGCAGATACACATCAAATTTTCATTTTTGGGTGAACTATCCCTTTAACAGCCCTTATATTTCTGGTTTTTTAAAAGTCGCGTTGGAACGAAAGTAGCAACTGATATTTTCTTGAAATGAAAACATTTTTGGGTGAACTATACCTTTAATGTAAATTATATGCACGTAAAAGTGGTCAGCACGTTCTCACAAAGTGCTGATCAATTTTTATATTTCATTCGAGTGCAGAATAAAGCAAAGTGTGGGTGACAGAACCTAGAGTGCCACATCTCAAGTGATTCTTGGGAAGAAAGTAGTCTGTACAACCAAGCTTAACATTTGAATAAACAAAAGTGGCATGATGTTTAATTTAGTTCCTGATTTGGATCTCAACGAGGAAACAATTGATAAAATCCAGCACTCAAAGCACCATGCATAAAAAATGAACGTAGAGAGTAAATTTGTAAGTGTATGGTCTTAGTAGAGAAAAAGAATGAGAAAAAAGGCGAATTAGAGAAAGAAAACTAATGTGCTACTTTACATTTTACAACCATTAAATACTATTCCCCCATTCACAGCAAAAACGATAATTATAAAGATGATTTAAATGATAACTATATTAGCGTTCACACCAATGGATGAAAGTGTTCTGTTTATTATAAGTGCTATTTATGTGCCTGTCTTGTTTGTGTTCTTTAAAGTCTGAACACCATGATTGGCTGTCTATGTATCAATTATCAGCTGAAAAAAAAAAGTTCTGAATGAAATTGCAAAAACCATTGTTCCTCGATGTCTTGATTGTTGTGGTGTGAACTTCCCCATGATCATAAATTGAAAATTATTATTTAAAAACTTTTATTAAAACATAATTTTTTTAAAGCGTTTTTAAACAGTAAATTTTCCCTACTTTTTTCGATATTAACCTTCTTCTTCAGTGCTGCTAACCACAACGTACTGGCCCTTGCAGCTTAGAAATTCAGCTCCTGCTCTGAGAGCGTGTGAATGATGTCATGAAAGGCGGGAGCTATTTCTGAGCCCTGGGGACATGCTCTATCACCAGACGTCAGTGCAGTGATCTTAGCAAGAATAGTTTGGACTTGCAGAGTTGTTAAACTCGAGCCCATTCCTCACTGATAGCAGAGGACAAAGCTTTTCTTAGCCTATCAATGTGCAATATCTACTGTCTGAGATTGTTCTTTGCTAAAACGTTTGTTAGAAGAGCAGTAGTAGTGTTGAGTGATCGTCTAGTGGACATTAGTGGAAGACATTCCATTCTGAGTATCACTCATATAATGAATACAGCCACCATAAAGGAGTGTAGTTTACTCCTGTTCAGAGAAGACCCCGACAGTAAAATGGCATTACAGGAATTTTTCACAGGTGAGAGTGCTGAACCAAACCTGCAATCAGTCATGACTAATATTTGTCAGTGGTTTTTGCAGGAATGACTCCCCAAACTTAGTACCTGTCTCATACTAGCACCGATACCCTGCAGCTTACATTAGTGTTTACACTGAGCAAACCACAGAAGAGTGGGAGAAGCACTTACAGAAAAGAACTAAAACAACGGCAGAAATGCTGGCTACTACATTTTGGCAAAGCTCCAAAAATGTACCCGAACATACAATTCACTGCACTTACCAGCCGAAATTAACAATAGTGATAGTAAATCAACAAAAATGTTTATTCATTTTAACATGGGGCAGATTATCGAACAATAAAGACTTATTTTTACACAATACTATGACCTCAAAACACTTTTATTGCAGTACGTGATTTGTAAACTAATACATTTTTTTTTACATTTGCATCACATAACCAGCTCCATATTTTTGCCTTTTGTGACATAGTAAACTTGCTCAGTAGCGCACCTGGTACACCACTGAACGTGGGTTCGAGTCCGGTGAAACACAAGTCACAATGGTTAGGTTTAGTGTAGGGTTTAGTTTAGGTGGTACTTTTTTTAAACGCAGTAGAGCATTAACCTTTTAGTGCCACCCAGACATACAACAATCAACATAATAAAACAATGTCATATTCAAATTTGCCTGCTTCCAATACATCCAATAAAAAGGCAACATAACATCATATTGCAGAAATGTTGCAACAGGCACACTTTTCCAATGAGCCTGGGCTTCATTATTCACATTAAGTTATTGATATGCATACAGTAACATTGTAAATAGTTTTAAAATGTTGTTACATAACTATAAAAAACAATAAAAGACTCCACTGCGCCAAAAACTGATTATGGTTGTAGTTCACAAAAATACAAATATACAAAAATATTAAAAACATAAAGAAAATATGCACAATTAATGTAAAATATTAAGATTTTAAAGTGTGAATTTCAGTCACATGTGACCTTTCTCATGCCTGATTACAATAGGTGCGTTCGACTCCATGCAGCACTGCGCAGATCAATCGCAATCTGACTTGAAGCAGTGCATGCCGGTTAGTAGTTTTGTCCAATTTGAGACGGCGCCAACGCCACGTCACTGTCACGTGTGGCATCAAAGCACTGCAAGAGCGTTTCGAGAGCAGCCGGCTGACTCAGAGAAATCGAGTCATGAGAAATCGAGTCCCCCCTCGAAATTGGGTCCACTTAGGACCAAGGCGGTAGCTTTTTTAAATGCCTGATCAAAAGTCAACACTTATGTTACTATTTCGTTGTGCAAATTAATGGTGTATAAGCTAATCTAGCAGGCTAATCGGGTAGCTGTATGCTATGCTAGTGCGTGAGCTAACCAAAAAAATAATAATAATAAAAACGAGAAATGTTTATAACCTATTTAAGTGATATAACCTATAGCTTCGGATACTAGCGTATGAAACATGTAATTTAAAAGACATTAATGGTCATTTATAACGAAGGTCAAACGACATAAATCAAAGCGCGATTTTGCAGGAATTGTAATCAGGCGCTAAAAATAATACACATTAAAAGTTCGTTGAGCCAATGGGATCACTCGGGGTCCTAAGCGGACCAGATTTCGAGTGGGGACTCGATTTCTCATGACACCGGAGCAGTTTCTCCAGAGCTGCTGCAGCCATTGATGACGACACAGCCATTTCATGATTGGCCAGATTCACCGCATGACAACTATCACGTGTGTTTCGGGTTTATTCTAACCTTTTCAATTCCAATAATAGCCACAAATCTGTGTTTTTAGAACAGTAAATGCTTTTTTTGTTATATTGAGTCACGTTTATCAAAAACCACTGATAAAAACATATTTACCCCCACTTTATTAGTATTTAAATAGTATATATTTACATTGAACTTTATTCTTGAACAGATGACCATGTATTAAGCAGTATATAATCAGTATATATCTGTTGCTCGTGAAAACGTTTCTGAAACGTCTGTATATTTGACAAATATTGCATTTAATTCACTTCATCTGTGATAGAGTATGCAAACACCGCGCGAGTGTCACTAACGAGAGAAGAAAGTGTCCGGCTTGACGGCTCTGTTTTCAACCCCCGACTGCAAGCGACTACTCTCGTTGACTGCCGTCTGTAGCCGTGCTTCAAGTCGAATGCACCTAATGCTAAATCAACCATATTGGCTGATATAAGTCACATGATCAGTCACATGGCAAATCAAGAAACCATGCTGAACCATGTAAGTCACCTGATAAAAAAGTCACATAACTAAAAACATGGTAACGTGTGGCGCTGTTCAATGCAGCTAGTAGGCTCTTGCCTCGCTATGACACGTCACACATTCAATTCAGACACTACAGAGTAGCCAAAACAAAGAGACAATGGATGACCTGATAAGCTCCTGTTACATTATTCTTTACATATCTTAAAGGGATAGCTCACCCAAAAATGACATTTTCTAACTTACCTTCAAATCGATGCAAACCTGTATGACTTAAGACTGTATGAACCCAAAAGATAGGCCTAATATTTTGTCCAAACTACATCGAACTACATTGGAAAACAATGAGACACTTGTGTCCACAGAAGAAAGTAAGTTCAACAGGTTTGGAATGACATGAGAGTGAGTAAATGTTGACAGAATCCTCATTTTGGGTGAAATATATTTTTAATATTATTTAATACTGAAAATTGTGTTGTGTGAGTTAAGTTAAAAGAAAAAAAAAATCAAACTATAAGCATGCAATATTTCACTAACAGGCAATATCACTAATAAAAAAGTACCAAAAAGTTTTTTTTTTAACCATGGTATATATCTTTGAGGTACCTTGGACACACATCAGACCAAAACTGTACTATGGTACCGCAGTAACAGTAAGAAGCATAGTTTGGGTTTACAGCAGTAAGAGTCTGATCTCATCCTGTGAAAGAGAGAGAGGCCTTGGCTCTGAGGATCACTCACTACCAGCTTTATCTGAGATTCCACAGACACTCCCAGAGCAGGAGACAATCACAGATATGGGCATCACAGCTATGTGTGAGAGAAAAGTGAACAGTGAAATGACTGTTCCCATACAGAAAAAAAGCACAAATTATACATCTTTAATATCTCAGTTGGTTCTCCTGGACAGCAATGAGATTAAATGGACAAACACAGATTGAAAGTAAAGTGTATAATTTCTGCGTCACTAGTGATACCAAACAAAACTGTGGTAATAATGACTGTTTTCTCACAGGTTTCCTCAACACTTCCTGTATATCTGGTTCATCTACTGAAACACAGCTTAAAAAGCCTCCTGTATTAACAAAAGCAGAGAATCTGGGTGTAACCTAAGCATAAAATCCCTTATTATACACTTCATACCTGATGCTATTTTACATTTTGACCCTTCTTAGCCACCATGAATGTTTTAGCACACGTAATGTTGCCGCCATATTATGAATACAATAGTGCAGGTAATGTTTACATGGTTGCCAAAGAATGGGATTCTGTTTTTCAATCTTCACTACATTTGAGCTTTAATAAGATTTCCCCAAGAAATATGAAAGGATAAACCTGCTGTCTTCATGATTCCTACTCTTTCCGACAACAAAGCACTTGAACATGTCATTCCAAACCTGTATTTTATTTTCTGGGGTTCAAAAAAAACTGGACCATATTGATTTTCATTTTCTTGACAAAAGAAGATCAATTTTTGCAGAATATTTTATTTTGTGTTCCCCAGAACAAAGTACGTTGTACAGGTTTGGAACAACAGTAAATGATGACAGATTGTTAATTTTGGGTGAACTGTCCCTTTAAAGTAATCATGCAACATGTAACATCAATGGAAACTCCTGTAACTTTGGCCATCAACCACAGCAGTTTGTCCCAGTAATGCTGTGAGGAATTAGAGCAGGGCTGTTTAGTGAACTGTGAGACTGACATTAAGAACTGGCAACACTGTGACAAGCTTCAGCTTACAATATAGTGTGACTTGCAGACCCAATGTAAAAAAGTTAGCTTTGTAGGACAATGTTAGGTGTGTTTTTGTTAGTAGCAACTAGGTGAAGTATCAGTAGGTTGGAGTATTGTCGAAAAAATACTGATTTTTCAATATATATTGATACTCCATGTGCATGTGCTGTTAGTTTAAAAATGCATTTGGGAATGCAATGTTGTAGCCTTATGACAAAGTGACAACTTTTAGGTTCATGCTGATCCTTACTAAACTAATCAGAGCAGATACTCAGACATATTGTTTGAGACTGAACACCCAACCTACATGATTCAAAATCACTGATTCCACCACAGTTGCGCTCACTTGAACCTGTATAGAATGGAGGACAGACGACTGATCGAGATGGATCCGGGATCTTTACTCCCGTATGGAGATATGATTGAGCTGATATCAGATCATTCACACAATGCATGTCAGAACATGTCAAAATGAAATAGAAAGAAATCATATTTCGTGAAAATTAAGGCTATTTTTGCGCCTATATATAGTATAATATAAAATAGTCTAATACAATTTGTTTTGTTATATGCAATATTTTTATGAGAAATCAAAATTTCACATTAATGTGGCTTGATTTATTTCTTCAAACCTTTAATTGTTTATGTATTTGCGCATTTTATTTTTTGTATATTTGCTTTTACAGTTTTCACACATTGAAAAATATAATAAATATTATATTATATAATATAAATTATGAAAAATATCTTACATGTTATTTATATATTATAATATTTAAGTAGTATTTAATATAGCTTGAAAGACATAAACAGCCCTGATTGAAGACAAATGTGACCACAAAACAAGTCATAAGGGTACATTTTTTTTAAAATTTAGATTTATACATACAACTATTTGAAAATCTGGAATCTGAGGGTGCAAAAAAATCAAAATACTGAGAAAATCGCTTTTAAAGTTGTCCAAATGAAGTTCTTAGCAATGCATATTACTAATAAAAAAATAAGTTTTGATATATTTATTTTTGTATTTACAAAATATATTCATGGAACATTGTCTTTACTTAATATCCTATTGATTTTGGCATAAAAGAAAAATCGATAAATTTTGACCCATACAATGTTTTTTTTAGCTATTGCTACAAATATACCCCAGCGACTTAACACTGCTTTTGTGCTCCAGGGTCTCAAATTTACTGGCACAACACGAATCAGACAAGACTAAAAAGCACCGTCACGCCAGGGCTTCTTCTCTACTCCTCGCTGATGTCGATCCTTTTCTGTAAATAGATTGTTCTATGGATTAGATTATTGGTGATTGGATTATTCAGTGAAGTTCCCTGCTGACCAGATAATCATTTCAGTACAAATACCGTAAACAGGGTAATACAGCCGCTCAGATGGCATATTGAATTTGACAACACAAGCCTGGAACAAAGTCTTTAATCTATTTAGCTTTTTGTAAATGGCATAATTACTACTCTGAGCAGAATATATGAAGCATCTATCAACATTACTGCCATTCAACTGTTCATAATTTCAGAAAAAATTTAAATAGTACCACTAAGCAAAAGTGCAGGTTTCCCCTAGGCAGATAAACATAATTGGTGTCAAAATGTCAGATATTTCCATCATTTCCATAACATTTTCATAACAGAAGATTACATTTCTATTGACGAGAAATCAATGAGATCATTCGAGTATATCAACAGCAACCATAAAGAGATGAGCCAGGGCTACAATAATATACACACCTCCAACAGAGAATATAACATCCTGAAGAAAACCTCCCAAAACAACTGCATCTGAACTCTACGCATTAGAAAGATGATATCAACAAATATCACTTTAAACACTGTATCAGCTATTATAACATTATATTAATTGACTCTCAATGGTTATAAATGGTCCCAAATATCCATTTAGAATTCTGTAATAATTGCTATGTTTCGTCAATTAATTAATTAATAATTCTTGCATTAATCAAGGAAACCACAGATTCAACTATTTGATTCTTTTATCAGTGTCACATTATTAGTCTCACAGACTAAGCCATTAATTTTGGTAGCCATAATATTTAGTTTTATGGGACACTTAATATGTGAAATAAACTATGCTATCTGGAAGCACAGTAGTTTTAGAGACCTCAACCCTTGACACACAAACCTTAAGAATGATGACAATCAACAAATGCAAAATGATGAGCTCTTAACATTATAACACAATAATGACAAAAAAACAAAACAGTATCCACATAATTTATTCATGCTGCAATGCATGCTGGTAAGTCACAAACCCTTAACTTTTTGGCAATATTTCAGACAACAGTTTGGGACAATATTTGGGGAAATTATTTTGGTTTAACATGGGTTTTTATTTTAGAGTTTCAAATAATTCACATTTCTTAGTATTTGTGACTCAAAAGGTCCTGTAACCTGGAAAATGTGTAGTTGTTTTTTGCCGAAGTAGCTAGTTTTCAGGATAAATAACTGGTGGGAAAATACTGCAGATGCAAATGCTATTAAAATGCAATTAGTCATGCAGCCCTAATAAAAGTCATTAGTCAGATCATTATTGTTATCAACTATTTCCTACTTCATAAATAAATAAATACATGCATGCATAAAAATGGTCAGTCTCAGGTCATTTCTTGGCCACAATAGGATTCAATGTGGACCAGACTCTAAGCCAACAGTCAGAAGTCTGGCTGTGCAAGACCGTGACCTGACCACAATGAAAACACGTTTGATGGTGACCTGAACATCTTCAGCGGCAGTTCTCTAATCCATACAGATCAGAAGCTCATGCTGAGGGGCCCCGAAAAGCACATCCAGCACCTCTCGCTTCCTCTGTAGGAGACTGAAATAGCTGCAGACCTGAAACTTGTTTAGCTAATTCGTGCTGGATGCATCATTGCTCTCTTATTTAGTGGTCAACCGATATTGGTTTTTTGACAGCCGATGCCGATATCTTGGAAAGCAGGGTGGCCGATGGCCGATATAAAGCCGATATCATTTTATTTTTAATTTTTCTAATTTGCGAAATTAAATCATTTGAAAAATAAATAAACAAATAAATTGTTAAATAAATATCTTATCCTTTAGATGCCAAAGTATTTTTCACAAATAATAAATCTTTAATAAAATATAATTAAAAAGGAGTACACACGTACCCAACAGGGCCATCAGTATTCTGGGAAGTTTGTGTTAATCATATTTTTTCAAATAAAGCCAAGGTAACACTCATTTTACATACAGCACACAGTGAAAATGACATGAATATGGCAGTGGGCAAATGCATAAAGTGCAGCATAATTTGAAATCACGAGTTTAAAGTTTGTCGATTGCACATCTCCAGTGAAGCTGAACTCTCCTCCTGTCAGCATTCAATTCGCACGGATCGACCGTCACGCAGAGAACACGCGATCATGCAGGATACAAATGCACACTTCACAATATCTCACAACTGGATCCGACTAAGTTTGCAAGGTTTTTGAAATTAAATGTTCATTAGTCATTTAAAGGTTTGTTTAAATGATATGCGTATTTGCTGAATGCTGACGGCAAACAAGAAAGTATTATAATGTTTGCCTTTCTATTACTAATAATATAAAAGCAATCGTTATAATACTTTTTGTATACATTTTAATTCCTTTGTTTAACCATTCTATCTGATTATTAGACAGACTTCTATCCGTTTTTAGACGGAACTGTTAAAGGTCACATATTTTACACCTTTCTGGAGTTTTATTTTAGGTTTTGATGTCCTTAAGAAGATATATTTGCGGTATAAGTACCAAAAACCATCTCAATATATTTTTACAGCTCCTCTCTCAGGAGCTCTGCTGAGAACAGGTCGAGTTTGGCCTATCTAATTAATATTCATGAGCCTCTCCTCTGATTGGCCTGTTGTTTTCTGAGTGACGCATAGCCAGGCCAACCACAGGTCACTAGGGTTAGCCAACGTCACAGTGCTAGCTGGAGGCAGCAAAACAAAGAGGAAACTGGAGGCGGCCCAAAGCCAGCGCAGATTTGGCTACATAAGGAGCTTAAAATATCATCTTGTTGTGATGTTGGGTGCCAGAATCGACGTAATACAGCCTCAAATAGAAATTTGATCGCATATCTGCTGCCACTGCCAGACAAAAAATCGACGACAGCTGTGGTTAAACGCGATAAAATGAGCAGACTGGACAGAAACGATCATCAAAAATGCTCGCGTTTGCAGCACACACTTCTTATCAGAAAAGGTTCAATAAAGTATTGTCTTTTGTTGTTATGGGCTCTTCTACAGATTTCTTGCCATATGTCTATGTTTCTTGCATCTCACGACTATGTCGTGTATGAAATAATGTCTGTGTGCATGTGTGTAAAACAACAAACTGACGATTTATATATAATCATTTGTAATTGTATATACATTGTTGTGATTAATTGTGGCTGGAACAATAGTGTAGCTGTAAAAATAGTTGCCTGCTGAAATTGAAATGTATATACATCTTCATCATGACTAGATAGACACGGTGAGTTTGTCTTTACTATACACGTTAGATGTGATCCACCTCATAGTAACAATCCTGTCAGATCGTCCATCCTTTGAGTGAGAGTGTAACGTTACAGGTCGGCCGATCTGGTTTCGTGGTTAAAGTTAACCTTTCGACATGTTTCCGTGTTGTTGTTGTTGCTCAGCAATGGCATGGACGTGATGTTGTCTGGGGGTTTGGCAAAAGGAGAGTGGGACTGTGGGCAGTGCTCGGGTGGTGACTGAAGGTGGTGACTGTGTAGTTCTGACGTCAACTTTTTATGGAAGTCACAACGGTTTGTGAAAAATCACAGCTATTTTATGCAGGCTGTGTGCATTTTACTGTGGACTGACTGTTTTGAAACTTATATGGTAGTTAAATAGCCCCTAGACCTCAGTTATCATGAAAAAAGCCAGGAAAATTCAGTTTTGACAATATGGGGCCTTTAACGACAACAGCGAACAAGAGGGAGAATGTGAGCACTATGTGCTCAGGCGCTGCCGTTCTCAT
The DNA here is from genome assembly GCA_018155175.1 of Sinocyclocheilus anophthalmus. Taxonomy (NCBI): domain Eukaryota; kingdom Metazoa; phylum Chordata; class Actinopteri; order Cypriniformes; family Cyprinidae; genus Sinocyclocheilus; species Sinocyclocheilus anophthalmus. The sequence continues at coordinate 369,184 of JADLZN010008166.1, read as the reverse complement.
CGCCGTCAAAATAAAAGTCCCGCCTCGAACGCATCGGCCAAACAGGAAAACTTATCGGCCGATGCCGATATTTAAAAAATGCCAAATATCGGCCGATATATCGGTCGCCCACTACTCTTATTGGTAGAGGTGGGAGTGTTCAGAAGAATATGCTGAATAAGCCAACTAAAGACATCCTATGCACACTTAAAACCTTATTTTTTCTTCTGCCATGCTGGTGAGTGCTCAACACAACTACTTGCAGATTACAAGGTCGCCTTTGTGTTGATTTGCATATACGTACATAGAAACAGAGAAAAATATAGACGTGACAGTGCTTGGGGAGACTTCCTGTAGCAGACCAGTCATCATGTGAAACCATCATGAGTCTTAAAGTGCATGCTTGACTTCACTGAGACCTCTGACCTTAGATACACAAGGAGGATCAAAATACAGCTAGATTTGCATGAAGAAAATTTCTCTAAGAAAATAGCAGTGTTTACTAGGCAGCAAAGACTATACCTAAAGTTTACAAGTCCAGTCATAATTCAAATGACTGTAAGAAGAAACACTAATGATGATTCATTAGCATTTTATTTTTTAGCTCAGCCATCACAGGATAGTGCCATATGTCAATGTGTGTGATTTGCAAACCTTATACCCAAAGATACTGTAGATTAGACGCATAATATACTGTATACAAATTAATGTTTGAATTGAGTATGTAAAGTGAATCAATTTATATCAATTTATATATTAAAACTTAATCTGAGGTCACATTTACCATTTTTTTGCCAATTTTCATGGGCAAAATACAGTCATTTCAATACGAATCCATGCGATTGTGAATTTAGTGCGCGGGTGAAAGACTTCATGGGTTCAAATTTGTCATTTATTTGTGGATTCGCCATGTTGATGAACAGAAAGCTACTTTGTTTGAAGGTGAATTCTGTGCGAAATGTTCTTCATACATCACTACACGACTAACAGTGGACCTTATTGGCCAACGTTTTGCCGGAATTTCAGAGGTTTAGAACAAATCCTAAGCAGAATGTTTGAAGTATATCAACACTTTTGTTAAAAAGCAAGCTCCTTTGTGGAAAATACACGGCTGCTAACATCTTAATAAACCATTATAGTCCTTAAATCATTTCGTTCTAATCAAATGTGGAACAAAATATTCCCATGGTTGATGATGCATTTGCGTTATGAGCAGTGTTTGCTGTCAGAGGAGCAAATTTGTATTCTGCTGTACGTGTTGAAAAGTGGGCCTTTTGTATTACATTTCCTGAGTGCACTGAGTAATGATGAGCAAGGAACCAGACGTATCCAGCTCCCTAGGTGACCATTTTCACTTATGCGTGAGACACCTTCACTCCTTCTCATCTGATATAATCTGCTCAGGATGAGATATTAAAGCCAGTTCCCTGTGAGGACTTCATGATGTTCCCAACAGGGGTCTTTTGATGGCCAGATATTTTACAGCTCAGCTTAAGATGATCTGCAAAACAGACTTCAGCCCCAAATGTTATGAGCCACTAACGCTGTTAGGACAATTACTAATACAAAACCAGCAACACCCTAACACAATCCTGAGCACCCTAGCAACAATATAGGAACATGCTGACAAATTCTTAATGGACAAGCACAACTCCTGAATCAGAAAATTCATAATTCCTCTTAGGGCCACAGATGCTTGTCTGGTGATTTTTGTTATTTTGTAACACAAAATAATGTATCATCTCTTAGAGGACTGACATCATTCTGAATAAGATGAAAATAAACCTTCAGTCAACGAAACCACCTGTTCACAACAAGAATGAAAACTATAACAGTAACTGTAATGATAACTATATTTACATGCACACCAACATACTATAACGCTATGCCTATTCTAAGCTCACTGCTAGTTGTTCTCAGTGTGTAGATTTTGATTGGCTGTCAAAGTTTTTGCTGTTCATAAGGTGGGAAAAAATCACTCTAAAAGGGATTTTTGTGATATTGCTCTTTATCGTTATCTAAAAATAAATGAGTAAATAAAACATATAATTATTGAAATAAAATAAATATGAAATGTAATAAAAAAAAATGTAAAAAATGGGTTTCATTTCAGCTCATTTCCAAGGCAACATTTCGTTTGTTGTGTAGTTTTCTAACATCCTAAAACTAAAATGAATGAATAAAAGGTAACAGACCTAATAAAAAAAACTATAAAATGCATAAAAACACAACAAATTTACAATTAAAACAAACACAACAATAAATAATAACTTTAAAATTTTAAAATCAAGTGAAAAAGGAAATTTATAAAAATTAATATACCATGTTTCAAAACTATAATATATATCATGATATTAAAATAAACTGCTACTGATTTTGTCATGCAATTATGTAAGACAAACTATTATTTTATAACAAGTATTTCTTTAATATAAATATATAGCTATTATATATATATATATATATATATAATATATATATATATATATATATATATATATATCATATATCTAATTATATATTATTTTTTTTTTTTTTTTTTTTTTTATATATATATAATTCAATGTGTCCTCTTGAGTTCAGGACCATCTGTGACATTTTACATTCCGGTTGTGTAAAAGAATCACAAAGTGAGTCTGAATCCGCAATTAATAACTTCAGGTTCTATGCCAGTCCAAATCCTGTACAATTCATAGCTCACGCAAAAATGATTACTCTATATCTTGACAGCACACATCCTCATTCACTTTCATTATACGTAACAGTGCAGCCATGCAGGATATTCATCAAAAATTCACTTTAGTGTTTTCCAAGGAATATCCTACTGGTCTGGAATGATGTGAGGATGAGCAAGTGATCCTTTCTAGACAAACTTGCTTTTGTCCCTGAAGGCATTTTCCGTTTTGTAAAAATAGAGTTGGCACAAACTTACCACTCAAATTTAGAAGAAAAGTATTCGATTCTGCTGATGTCTTGAATGTCTAAATCAGTGCTTCTCAAAGTCCGGACTCCGATCCGGATCCGGACCCGCCTCCATTACGTATTTCAAGAGCACTAATTATATTTTTGGTCTTTTTGGAGATGGTCTGAAATGAAAGCAAAGGCGAGACACTGAAACTTTTCCTTCATGACATTTGTTGTCATGACATCCCTTGAGCGATTACGTTTGGACATTCCCATATCGCGCGCATTTCATCTAATTGAGTATTATTATTCTTTTTTTTCCTCTTTTTTGTATCACTTAGATTAAGGCCATTTGACTTCTAGCAGTGTCCAGTGTTTTTTTGGCGGCCCGTCACAATATCAAAACTGACCGCCACAATTTTCAAAATTAAAATGCAGCGCGGGTGTTTTAATATGTACGTATCTTTGAAAAGAACCGACCGTCTTCAGAAAAGCTTTGATGTCATTTTCATTTCGTCTTTTCTGTAATATGCCTGATAAAGTAGCGTGTGTGAGTGCAGCGCTTATTTGATTACAGCCATTACCGGGGAAACCGATATATATCTCCCACTCCAAAAGCGCCTCCTGCTGGCAGATAATGAATTTGCAAGTCTGTGGGGAACACTGGTGTCTGTCAACAAACATAAACAAAAAGCATGCTTCAGAGCAGTTTTGAGAAGGTGCTTAAGTTTTGAGCCATGTATTATTACTATGAATTAGGCTTACTACTGCTACTACTATTACTATCTTGTACCCTGCAATAATCATTTACTCAAACTCTTTTATGAGATAAAGGGGGAAAAAAAAGAAAATCGGCCCAAAAAATCAGCATCATATATCAGCCATCGACTGCCCTGATTTCTAAATATCTGCATTGGCCAGAGAAAAACCCTTGTCGGTTGACCTCTATTGCTGACACTCAAGTTAATTGTTTTGCCACTTTTGCACTTGTTATTGATGTATTTTGAATGCACTTTATTTTTTCCAAAAATGCTTATTTGTTATGCATATTATGTATGTTTATTAAAAACAAGTTTTGTAATAACCAATTGTTCCAGTCCGGACCTTTGACACTGATGAAAATTGAATGTAGACTTTGAGAACCCCTGGTCTAGATGATAAATGTCAACATTTCAATGGCGACCCAGGCTCATCAGTCAACAAGTCAGCACAGAATCCTACAGGGGATTGTCACAGTACACAGCTGGAGCTTTCAAAGACCCACACCTGAATCAAACAGAGGAACGGCTTGGGATGAAAAACGAGCAGGCTGGAGGGTTGCCAAATCTCCTGTATTCATGCCATGCACTGAACAGCTCATTCACGCATAAACAAACGCATTTTTCTCGTTTAAATATAGTGACACGAAATTAATCTTGGGAACGTGAAAGTCCAAGCAAACATTTGCTCTAGAGATCATTCATTTTTTCTATCTCATTGTAAACAATCAGAAAGCGGGAGGTACGCCAGTGAGGATTGTGGGAGCTGAGAATGAAAAAGACTATTTGAATTATTTATGGAGCAAGAGTGATGTTTATAAGAGGGAGCTGAAATGTTCATGGACTGTTTAAGAGTTTAAAGAGAGAAGATCATGCCTGTCAAATGATTAAAAAAAGGCCTTGAGCTATAGATCGCAGACAGTTACAGTATGCAACACATTTTCCTTCATTTAATTAAATGTGTGACGCAGAGGAATCAGACCCATTGATCTGATCTTACTCTCCATCAAAAAACAAAAGCGCACCATTTAACAAACTCTCTCTCTGAGGCAGAAAATGACTGTGCATGCTTGGTTCGCAGGTCTCTAATAGCACTGTAATCCTCCTCTGTTTGAGAGGTTGCAGGTTCCCAAACGCCTCTGCCTCTCTTTCGGTCCTGTCCCAACCTGCAGCCATGGCAGGTCCACATGAGCAAGGCAGGATGAGGAATTCTCAGCATTCCACAGAGTCAGAGGACTGGAAGAACCAATCAAAGAGCTGAACACAACACCACCAGCTCCTGCACAGGAAGAGAAGATAAAGCACTCCACGCTGAACGAGCTGTTTAAAGAGGTTGTAAGAAGACTATAGTATATTTGTTTTGTGCTCTGAAAGGCTGCCATCTCTGCAAAGGGATCAAGTCGGGATATGAAGAGTTCACTCTAGCAGGCTTAAAATTGGCTTGACATTTAATTTGACCCTTTTTACATTTACATTTAGTCATTTAGCAGACTAAAAACTAACAAAAGAGCAACAATATATAAGTGCAAATGACAAGTCTCGGTTAGCCTAACGCAGTACACTAGCATGGGTTTAATATATATATATTATATATGATATATTTTAGCCCTTAAAGCATATTCTTGGTCTTGTGTGCATGATTCATTGGTGCACTTAACTCCAAAGATAAAGTGTTTGTCTGTGATTTAATTGAAGAATAATACATTTCTCTGACTTTCTGTAACCTCTTTTCTCCAGCACCTGTTAGACACGACTTCTTATCATCCAAAAAAATCTAAATGAATAAAATACAACAGATTCTGAAAGCAAAATGAGTTGCGAAAAGGTTTTCCTTTTCATTTTAAGTTCTCGTTTAATCCCATTTCCTTATATTGTGTCACAATTATGATACGAAGATGATTCTCCGTAACTCAGAAGGATCAGAGAAGTGGGACCAGTGCTATTTTAGTATCATTGATAAGTTTTTATTAGTTTTATTAGTTAAACATTTTTTTAATGCCTTTTTTTTTTTTTTTTTTTACCATTTTAGTATTAGTGTTTTTTTTTATTTGTAATGCTTTTTAGTTTTAGCTAATGATAATAAATTAATAATAATATGTTTTTGTCAATATTTAAATGAGATATTTTTTAATTTTCACTTTATTTTTAGTTCAAGTTTGAATTATTTTGTTGTGTTTTTGTCATTTTATTAGATTTGTTTTTTTAAATGTCTATATAGTTTTTATTCATTTTATTTTCACTATTTTAGTACAATATTTTAGGACTTAAGAAAAATGAAAAATGTTTTTTCACAAGTAACAAAAATGTTTTTTTAAGGTTTTAGGTTTAGTTAACAGTAATAAGTTAATAGTGATATGTTTTTGTAATTTTATTTGATTTTAGTTTTTTTTTAAGTTTTTTTTTAATGTCTATATAGTTTTTATTACATTTTTTGTTTGACTTATTTTAGTACTTTAAGTAAAACTAAAGGAAAATGAGTTGATGTTAATTGATGTTTATGTTTTTTTCCATGTTTTTATAGTATTAGTTTTAGTTAATGAAACTGCATGTTATTCCCTAAAAAACTATAAAGGTTCATCCTTCACCTCCCTTGTCTCTTTCAAACTTACACGTCTTCATTTCACACACTAAAGCAGTGTCAATGCATGTTGTAAATGGGCAATCACTTGCACTTCTGCATTATTTAAAAGTTCACACTCCTCGTGCTCAACAAGATCTAATTCTTGTCTCTGAGGTGAGACAGTGCAGACATTTGGGTTTGGTGGACAAATGCACAAAAGCAGTGAAAACATACAGCAGAAATGTATTTCTCTCTTTTCACTGAAAATGCTTCAGTTTGAGCCAGCACATTCTATCTCTCAAGATATGCAGAGGGAAGAGAGGGGTCTGCGCAGTGTCCTGCATAGACAAACATGGCCAACAGTAAAGAGAGATTTTATTAGATCTCTCTCATAAGATGCATCAATAAAATGCCCTCATGCAGCCCAACTTCAGTTTAGCTCTAAAGCACCTCAGTAACATACAACTGAGAAGAATCAACCACAAAGAACATATTATTTTTTCTTCCCAAAGATGAAATACTGATGTCAAGAGAAGGTTTTAAATGTATATTTCTCATCAAAATCTCATATTTAGATATAGTCTTTTCATTACAATCTTTTTATAATAATTCTTTTCCTCCATAAGCACATTTTACCCCAAATTTGAATTACTGTACTGCAAAAAAATAAGTAAATTAATAAACCTCAAACTCTTCACTATAGCACAGTAATGAAAATCATCCTGTCTGGGCACATAAAAAATGAAAACTAAATAATAATAAAAATAAAAATAATAAAATTAAAGCTATCTATCTACTACTATCGATCTATCTATCTATCTCATCTATCTATCTATCTATCTCTGTGTGTATAATTTATTTAACTAAATTTAATATTATTAATTATAATAATATTTAAATAATGTATAATATTTAATCACATTTATTATATAATTAAAGTATGTTATATAGTGACATACATGAAGTCAGAATTTAGAAAATTAATTGTAACTTTATTAATTTTAACAATTTTAAATAAACTTTATAATAAAATCAAAATCAGCATAATATAAATCACTTGCTTAAACAAGTAATTAAAAACAAATACTACCAGTGTAACATCTTTATCATTGTAATGTGTATATATACACAATTGTATACATACATACATGTACAGTACATATACATACATACTGTTTGTATTTATTATAAAAAAATTTTTTTACAGGTCCACTACTCTGACTTTATTAGCTGGTCTTTCACAAGCCGGCATGTACAGTTTTACAGCATATAAAGCATCTTACAGGGTGTTTTTAAGTGGCAGATTGTTAAAGTGTTAAAGTTCTTTAACCGTGCATCTGCCCATCTAGCCATCCTAGACACAGATCCTAAATGCCATTTCTGTACCAGTGTCCCCATCCGCCTGTGAGTGAAGGACACACTCCCCGTGACCGTGTGGCCCCTCTCATGTTTCAGTGCCTGGACAATATCACGCTCCCCAGAGGGCACAGCATCCATCCAGTCCTTAACAATAACACTGGTTTAAGTGGCGAATTTATAACCGCCTGATGAAGCAGAGAGGTGAAGTGATTTAGGTGATTACTTTCAAAGCAGTGTCATCGACTAAAACATGCGCCAAGGAGATTCCTCGGTTCTTTGATGTGCCTTCAGGGCCTGTCGATGAAACTAGAAGATAGGCTCTTGATTAGCAGGAAATCACAAATTAGGAAAGAGCAATTTGGGGGAACACCCTACCATCCCACAACAGAGGCATAGCTGACAGCTTCACAAAATACATCAGCGACAATCATATACAGCATATTCAATCCATCTTCTCACTAGTGCTGACCCATATTTGTGCTGCTAATTCTGGTGCTACATGCTTTGATATATAGCAGCGCGCCATTGCTGAGAGTTTTCCTTTTGAAAGCATGCAGCCACCGAGAGGGTAATAGGTTTATCAGGAGCATAAACAGTCTGCAGGCAACAGGTTATACCGGCACAGGATATGTGGGCATGACAAAGCTCTGTCATACAAAACCTGCATATCTTTGAAGATATATACTTTAAAGCAGGAAAATAAATCTGTGCACTTCTGATAACAGACATTATCTTATAACAGATACAGTATAAAAGCCTAAAGAAAGGATTATGTTTATATGCGATTGTTTCCTGTCTTTGAAATGAAAGCACAGCCCACATTCAGCTATAAATCCATGTCCTGAGGTGTAATTTTCTTTGGCATAGCCAGCGGCAAAAGTATACAGGTTCATCTGAACCTATGTCTCATTTCTCATAATAGGGAGAAAGATAATGCAATGATCTCAAAGTTGCAGTATTCTACTGTCCTGTCTTTGGCTACATGGTTCACAGTCCTATTGTTTTGACTGTTCTTGGTGTCTGTTGGCGTGTTAACACCCGTCCTATTTCACCGGAGTTGTATTCAAATGACCTCAGAGGGTAACTAGAAGACTGTAGAAATAGTAAACCGATATAACGGTGCCATTTATAGTCATGTTAAAGTATAGCTAGAACTGTACTTAAATTAAAAGTAAACTAGTGCTGTCAAACTATTAATTGCGATTAATCGCATCCAAAATAAAAGTTTTTGTTTACATAATATATGTGTGTGTACTGTGTATATTTATTATGTATATATAAAAGCACACACATACAATATATATTTGAAATATGTATGTATTCATAGAGTATATATTATATTGGTCGCCCCCATAGAATTTACATTATAGGCTATATAAATATATTTAATAATAACTTACATATTTTCGTAAATATAACATGCATGTGTTTGTATTTATATATACATAATAAATATACACAATACACACACACATATTATGTAAACAAAAACTTTTATTTTGGATGCGATTAATCGCGATTAATCGTTTGAGAGCACTAAAGTAAACATAACAGATCAAAAACGTATTGTGATGGTTCAGTGATGGCATCAGATGTCAGTATTGTGACATATACTGTAGCATAATGCTGAATGAATATCATATTTATGAAAAAATGACATTGCCCAAAATGTTTTGATTTTACCAAGGCGGTATAAGCTTGGTGGTATAGCCTATTTTGTTAGTGTTTATAGCATATTTACTTCAAGAGAACTTCAGTTAGGCTATAATATAAAGCAGAACAACTCGGATGGTAATAAAAATAAAAACAAAAACTGTAGACGAGTAGCTAAATTATGGCGTCTGCGCAGTTTGTGAAAGTTAAGGACAGGTTGCCTTTCGGCAGTAGCGCTGAGATTCGTTTGAACCATTCGGTTCGTTTTAATGAACCGATACACTGAACAATCAATACTGATGCTTTTAAAGTTTGCAGGGCTGATAACAGCTGGTTCGTGGCTGGTCCAAGATGGTCTACCAGCTTGCACTAGCTAATGACAAGCTAGAACCCAACAATCACGCAGATACCAATAGTTTCCAGTCCTATTAAAAAAAAAAAAAAAAAAAAAAAAAAAAAAAAAAAAAAAAAATGAATAATAATTTAGTAGCCTACTCTAGAGATTTTAGAATATTGTTATGTCAGATTTACTCTTGAATCAGTCTTTATAATGTAGTGACTAGCAGTGTTGGGGAAAGTTACTTTTAAAAGTAATGCATTACAATATTGCGTTACTCCATTAAAAAGTAACTAATTATGTTACTGAAAAAAAAAAAAAAAAAAAAAAGTTTACTTTTTCTGCAAGTAATGCGTTACGTTACTTTTGCGTTACTTTTTAAATCTGGACAGGGCTTGCTGGTTTATTTTTAAATGAAAAAAGTTCTATTTTTGGCAAATATAAAAGCCTTTTCACACCAAAAGTGAAATGAATAAGCCTCAGGCTGAAGGAAATGTAAATTTACATCCGTACAGTAGAATGCAGAAGAAGAAATTTCAACACACTTCAGCAATAAAAAAAGACACAAATGTTTGTCTAGAGTCATTTCTGCTTATTAGTACGGTTGAACTGGATAATCGAAGGTCAGAAGCAAACACATTGGTTAATAGAATGGGATTATATACATAAAGGATATTTGTGTTGTTTAACATTTAATTATTGCAGGTTTGCGTCATATTCTGAGTTGCATTATTTTTATTCATTTTGAGGAATACTGAATCTGTTTTTTTTTTGTGAGTGAGATGAATTTATGCATATTCATATTTATTTTAGAACTACAGTAACATCTTCTGATTTACCGCAGCATGGGGACAGGAGAGCTGTCAATCAATAAATTGGAAAAAAGTAACGTGCTTTGCGTTATTTATTTGAAAAAGTAACTCGGATATTCTCTTGTAAATTAAAAAGTAATGCGTTACTTTACTAGTTACTTGAAAAAAGTAATCTGATTACGTAACTCGCGTTACTTGTAATGCGTTACCCCCAACACTGGTGACTAGGCTACAAACGCTTCTCAAATCAGTTGAATCATTCAACAGAATCGGTAGCCTAAATGATTCGCGAATCGGACATCACTACAGCGCTGCAGGTGCGAAAGAGAGGTTGTTTTAGTTTATTTGAATGCTCAAAACTAGATATTAATTCATATGAATCCATCCACGGAGCATAACTATCTAAAGGTTTGTGACGTTGAATATGCGATCGTCATTTGTATTCCTCGTCCTAGCCTGTGTTACACTAGCGCAGAAGAAAGAAAAGAAACAAAACGAGCAACTTTCGATATATGTAATATCATTCTGGTACTTACAAGTTCTTCTTTGTCTTTTCGGTTTGTTTGTGCAATGCAACAGAAAATCCAAATAAGCTGCCCTTGGTTTTTCCTTCTTTGATGACCGGGAACTGCACGTCAATGTTAAATCCAGTGTTCGTTTGAATTGCGCAAATCAAGAATACGCACAAGTGCAGATACTTTCCAGCCATATTTAATATTCCCCTCTCTCTCCCTCTCTCTGCCACTTGTACAAGCAAAGCCAATGAGATTGAATTGATCAATCACACGCCATAGGAAAGCGTCTTACACTCTCTGGCACTGAGCTGTAAGGTGTTTCTTACTGTTCTCGGTTCCCCGCCTCCACACACACGCAGCGAATTCCAACCTGCCGCTATCCGCCACACTTCACCAGCCCTCAGCCCTGCTTCCCCAAATTGAGGACTAGATATGTCCCACAAGTCTGATAAGAGAGAGAGAGAGCCCTTAAATGCAGTAGTGCGCGCTCTCTCTCTCACACACACACACACACACACACACACACACATACACACACATGTTGTGTTTCCATGTTTTATGGGGACATTCCATAGGCTTAATGGTTTTTATACTGTACAAACTCTATATGCTATTGCCCTACACCAACCATACCCCTAAACCTACCCCTTACACAAAACTGTTCATTTTTAGTTTTTCAAAAAAACTAATTCTGTATGATTTATAAGCTTGTTTCCTCATGGAGACCTCAAAAATGTCCCCACAAGGTCAAAATTTACTAGTATTACTATCCTTGTGGGGACATTTGGTCCCCATAATGTGATAAATACCAGGTACACACACACACACAGTTACACACAAGCCTTCACTTGTTGCTGTGCTGCACATTAGATTTCATTTTTCAAGGTTTTGTTATTCAAATTTGAACGTGGTGTGCATGGGTGAATCCTGAGAAAACATGTCCAGGTCACATTCCACAACCAAATCTACAGGAAAACAAACATTAATGATTAAGTTACCCTTTTAGTGTCCTTTAGTAATAATATGAGAATTTTTACAATAAAATCAGTATAAAGTCAGTACAACAAATGCTATCATGACGTATAAACACTTTTCAATTTAAATATGTATAGAAATTTAATCATTTTTGACATTACAATAATAAAGAAGTAATTCTTTTTCTGAATTGGGTGAATATGCGCTTAAAGGGATAGTTCACCCAAAAATGAAAATTAACCCATTATTTACTCCCTCAAGCCATCCTAGGCGACTTCTTTCTTTCAGATGAAACCAATCGGCGTTATATTAAAAATTGACTTTGATCTTCCAAGCTGTTTAATGGCAGTCATGGAGCGGCCAGCGGGCTTGCTGCAACCACATGTGACGACCCCGGGCTGGACTCCGCTTCGTCCACGGTGAAAGCCGATCTGGCGATCCACAGCGTGAAGTTTAAGTATTTCCTCAGCGACCAGCACGGATCAGCTCCAGGCATGACAAAGCAGATATCATCCTCTTTTGGAAGGTCAAACAAAGTATTTTCGCTTTCACAATGAAACACAGCGTTTTCACGACATGGCGGCGGCGGCAACAATACTACAGCGAGAATAAAAGTTACGCCTTGTTTTTTTGCGTGAACATTTGGGCGGCGTTATGCAAATCTTCCCACATCGTGACATAGACATGTGGGGGCGTGTTAGAACGAGCCGTTTTAGGTAGGTGTAGCTGATTCTTAACTTTTATAAATATCTTGTATAAGAGCTTGTAACACTTCAAAGAGAAATGAAAAATTGAAATCGCATCATATGACCCCTTTAAGCAAAACTCTATTTTCAAATAAAAAAGTGAAATAGGCTACAAACAGTTCTCAATCAGTTGAATCATTCAACAGAATCGGACATCACTACAGCACCACAGGTGCGAAAGAGAGGTAATAATAAAAATCTAGACTTTTTTCTAATGATTATGGATGTTTTTTGACAGGTTTTTGTGATTTACTCATTTACTGACAAGCTTAACAAAATGTATCCATTCCCCCTAAAAAAACACCTTTTTAAAACGGTCTGAAAAGCTTTGTTTTGGAAAATCTATGCAAATTCTCATAAGATTAACTCATTAAATATCAGTCTGAAAAAGTGTTTGTTCAGCTCTTCATGAGAATCGAGACTCTTGACTCCCTCAGATGAGCTAATTGGAGCAGAACTGCCGTCACACAAGGGCCCTGATAAGAGCAGCACTCAAAACAGATCACCAACAAACGACTGACCCCAGGTCATCACAGCATGAATGGACTGAACGTAGACCAGGGAAAAAAGCAGACTGAAATGAATCAGTGACCTCACATGAACTCTTTCTAACTTTCAAATAACATTACCAGAGATCTATGTTAGTTTTATAATTCATTTCACCTGTTTGTGCATTTGGGTCAAAGCTTGATTCCACTTGTGTCATGCCACCATCTTCCCACTCTGATCTGCCTTGTCATGCCTTGGAGCTTCTCCTCCCTTTTTCCAGGAGAGGTGGGGGATGGAGGTGTGGATGGTTTTGGAGTGGGGGATGCACCCACTGAACTAAAATAATAGCTTTGTAGATAGCAGATCACAGCCCCAGCTTCTGTAAGAGGGAGGAAGACTCCAACTCATGGGAAAACACAGAAGCAGATATGAGTCTCCAAGCAGATCTCAATCTATTAAAAAGGCTTGGAAAGGTTTTTTTTTTATTTGCTACTAAATTTATATTCCCTATAGATGTGCTTTTGGGACGTTTCCGGGTTTTCCTTGAGCCTTGCACTTTATACCCATGAAAATCATTAGACCGTTTTAGAATTATCCATTTAGGGCAATGCAATGAAAACACTAAAATATTTTGGGCAAAAATGGAAATGGCGAAGTACATTCGGTGCCTTGGAAATGGCAAAGGCAGAGTCAATCACACTATGAGATACTCTTCAGCTACAGAAAATATGGTAAAGATTTTCATACCCAACAGCTTTCATTCGATTTATATATAGTCTGTAAATTAGTGGTGCTTGTTAAGACAAACATGACTATTATTGCTCCCCCCACCCCCCCCCCCCCCCCCCCAAAGATACTGATCCGTTGGCTTTGCATTTCCGGGTCAGCATTCCATGCTCTCAGTACGCCCCCTCTGGCTCCTCAGCGTACCTGAAGCAACCACACATATACTGTATATCTGCATCTATTCAGCCTGACAGATGATACCATGAGCTCTGTAAATCTAGTCAGGATCTCTTCTCTCTATGGACACAGATATACAGTATCACTCTTGTACATGACAAGAACACTTTTACATATGCATGAAGGGAATGCTGAGCTGGATCCGTGAGTGTGAATATTACACAGCAAATGAGACCTAGCAACACAAATGACTTGTGAATTAATTGTCTGGAGAGATAAAATAGTGGGATATTATAGCAATATGTTATTTATGCAGATCTGTATCTCGCCTTTATTCAGTGGTGCTGTAACAATAGATGTGTCAGTTGTATTTGTTTAAGGCCGAGACCCTGAGTAAACCAACACCAGTCTGACTTCTCACGGGGAAAAAAAGCCCCCTAGTGCCCTGAGGTTCACCACAGAAAGACCTTAGTCCAACCACAGTACATACTCACATGTATTGTGTGATACACTAAAGCGCCCTTATTGCTTATTTAACTTCACTTTTAACGCAAATGCAATTGAACAGTGCTATTTGCCAACAAATTAACAAATCAATTTTACCCCTAAGATAAAATATTGTCATTATATACCAGCAAAATGAACACAAAAGTAAATCATTTCATGCACAACAACAATTTAAAAGTGACAAAACAACACATGCATGTTCACTCCAAAATTAATGTTCAGTTGCAAATTTAGAGCAATAAACATTATTTTTTTACGAATTAATCTCTGTTAATGTGTCTATTCAGAATGTATTTTCCATCGCACTGCAAAAAATTCTGGCCACCCAATAAGATTTGCGCTTGTAGTCACATGGCCAGAGAGCTGCTGCTGTTACATAAAAGGACAACTTGGTGCTTAAAAAACAGACTGTGTAACCAAGATATTTTGCTTTTCAATAAGCGCCACCTACTGTCAGAGAGTAAAACTGCATTTTCATACAGCCCACCTGCCATTTTTTGCTCTGAACAGATAAATTACGTAATTATCCGAACGTTCATGTTTGTGTGTACAGACCTGAGACTTCTGAGATTATACGATTACTGTGTTTGAGGAAGACACTCTCGCCACCTACTGGACTGGAGTGTGAAGTGCCATCTAGCACTTCCAGCTAAATCAGATGGTGCACATACAGTATGCGCGTACTATTCTGGTGACAAAATTTGCGTAACGTTCACTATACGATGACGCGTACGTATGCATAAAAACCAAAGTATACTTTGGGCTTAAGGGATAGTCCACCCAAAATAAAGATTGATTTGCAATGCTCAGGGCTTTACTCAGTCAGATCAGCGCAGGCACTTAAGATAAATGAGCGTGATAGGGCAAAATCTGATCTCGGATCACTTGAAGGCTTGTTAAGTTGTTCTTAAATGGCACAGTCCTGTTAACTCTTGAACCCCACGGCCTCTGACTATTTCTTCAGGTCTTTAAGGGTTATCAGTTGTAAATCCGTTTCAGACTTTGTCAGTTGGCGTAAACAGGCTGGGTAAACATTATCCAAACAATAGAGTATGAATACTGACAAAAGCACTCGAGACTGAGCAATTATTCATTGCCACAGTAAATATTTGAGAGAACAATATATAATGTCTAGTAAAAGAAAGACAGATTGTGGCTTCCTCAAACAATAATAAAGCAAACATAGTCTGGATCGGCTAAAGAGCAAATAACCTGCTTTGAATCTGCTTGACTTTAGTCCAGATCTTTCAAAGGCAAATCAGTGATGAAGTGCTGGAGAGACTATAATCTATTACTGTGCAGATTCACTGAGCAGATCTGCAGTGCGTAACGCTTTCGGGATTTCGGTCAGCGGCTTCACTCCTGTCCGCACCTAGATGTCAAGGCCTGCCGTTGTCATGGAGACCCTGGTTGCTATGTGCGAAATGCTCTCCAAATGTGTGTCAGGGGAGGAGACACTGAGATCTTTTAAAGCCCTGCCAAGTTTTCCAGCTCTAGCGTGACCTTTACTGCTTCCTTCTGCTGTATCACAGAAACATTATGTCAACTTCCGGATAATATAAGAATATATAGTAAGTTAATGGTAATATTATACACAGTATCATCTGTTAATAATAGTTGTTGTGGCCTATATTCATTACATTAAGATTGTTGCAAATAAAGAGTGGCTCTTAAAGTCTAAAAGTGGTATCCAATCTAATAAGTACAATGAATTAAAGACAAAGACTTTTGACGCAGCGCTACTCATATGTTCTTTTGACAAAAAGCTCTCACATATGCATGTAGACAATCTAGAAATAACACAAAAACCACTGCTTCCTTTCTGTGTGATTGTGTAAACAACAACTTTTGCGTCGTGTTAAAAGAAAACCAAACAGTTGCGGTTTATTCTGAATTAAGAGATGAATTTAAACTCAAAAATATTACCTCAGTGAATTGTAAATGCAAATAGTTTAAACAAACATTAAAGAAATGAAGGACCAATGAAACATTTAAATGAAGAGAGCATTCAAAATTTTTATTTATTTTGAAAATGAAAATAAGTCATTAATAAGTTAAATAGCGCTCAAATAATGCTTGTTCCTTGATTCGTATTATTATTATTATTATTGGTTTCCTGAATATTCACTCTGTCTGCTATGGGTCGGCCAGTCAGACAGTCCTTTCCCAAACGTATGTCATTGATTGTGTAGTTTTTAGTGCCATGCTTGACTGTGTGAGCAACTTTACAGGAACTGAGAATTTGATACCTCACAATTAATCCAAGTGCACAACCATCAATTATTATGAGCACACAAGGTTTAGTTGATGGTACAGCTCTTGTTCTGACATGTCTAATCCATGTCTTCCGTTTCTTAGTGCTTTAATTCATGCATTTATTTGTGAACAAAAACGGCAGTGAAGGAATGGCAAAATACAGACCACAAAAATGTCAGCAGTGTTTTCAGAGCTTAGAGGCGTTCAAGGTTCTGCATGGGGAATAATACTCTATTTGGAAAAGAGTTTGTTTTGGTTCAAACTGTCTTTATCAGACAGTTTTTAAAAGAGAAATGCTCCTGTGTTCCTCTTTGACCAGCTGTGTTTCCTAAAGGAAAAATACAAAATACACAAACAGAATGTTTTAATATATATAACAATATGCTGATTTTGATTGTTGGAAACAGCTGTGCTGCTTATTTTTTTTTATTTTTATTCATCTTCTTTGATGAATAAAAATAAAAGAACATAATTTATTCATTTCTAACAATGTAATTCTTTACTATGACTTTTTATAATTTTAATCAACCTTGCTAAAAAACAAAAAAAACGAATTTCTTACTGAATTTACTGCCCCAAACTTCTAAAAAGTAGTGTATATTGTTAAAAAAAGATTTATATTTTAAATAAATGCTTAATTAAAGAAAAATAATGTATTACAGGTAAAAAAAAAAAAAGAAGAAAACCTGATATTAAATCAGCATATTAGAATGATTTCTGAAGGATCATGTGACACTGATTACTGGAGTAATGGCTGATGAAAATTCAACTTTGCATCACATAAATAAATGACATTTTACAATATATTCAAACAAATTTTTTTTTTTTAAGTTGTAATAATATTTCACAATACTACAGTTTTTTTTTTGAAAAATCTTACTGATGTGTGTAAAAAAATGTATTCATAAACTGCTATGGTGAAAACTATGCCTTTTAAGTTTCTTGACTATTCAAAAACTTTTTATGACTTAAAGTAAAGGGAAAGTTTTGTCACAATATTTTACATACAGATCTATCTGAACATGTGGAGCTGGGGGAGGTGGAGGGTTTTAGAGGAACTGCACTGTTGGATCAGCTAACAGCAGACACTGATTCAGACTATTTAAATGTTGAGCAAGGAAACGTTGGCTGCAGAATCAGCAGAGACCAGTCAGCTTGTGACATGTAGTAGTAACTGGTGTGATTGCTAGCAGATTGCATCTAAAGGACCTTTAGTCAGCCTGCACCATCTAGAATTGAATGCCGTATATATATATATATAATATATACTGTATATACAAATGACCAATAATTGTAAATTTAATTCACACACACACACACACCACATAAGTTTTTATTACTTTCAAAGGGCCACTTATAATGTTTTGTTTCAAGGCCGTCAGGTTTTTGTCTCTTTGCATAGAAGTGCTCTTTGCATAGAATATAAATGGTAATTTAGTTAGGAAAACATGGAAATTGTCTTTTTTATCCTATTGTTGGTCATATATGTTTGCTTGAAATAAACCTTTGAAATAACTGAAATAAATTATTTTGTAACTGTAATGTGGAACTACTTCAAAGCTGTAATCAAAAATAAATTGCACACCCTAAAACGTTTGTCAACCAATCAGAATCAAGCATTAAGGCACAATATGTAAGATTTTTTAATTAAAATATCCAAGAACCACTAGAACATTGTAATATATTTTGCTGACTTGTGTACTTACATTATCCCAAATGTTTGGAAGAATGTTTAAATCCAGAGAAATAAGCAATTTTAACTAGTGACACGGACCGTGTCCATAGTGTCATTGTGTCGCCTGCCAATGACGTCATAACCCCTCGATTTCCGGTTTTGTTTTTTAGAAAACATGGAAACACCAAAGACGCTTTAATATGTTGTGTGTTTTAATAGACCGGTGACGACCGCACAGAGTAGCATTATAAAAGAACGTTCAAATGTATCTAGTATGATAAAACAGCGCTGCTTTTCCCCACATACGCACGACCGGAAGCAGCGGAAGCGGTCGACTGTGGCATAATAAAAGCTCTGCTGCTTTCGAGCCGTGTGTCACGCTTGTTCAGCGGTCTCATTTCGCTTCGACGGCTTTCAGCCTCACCCTGCTTCATTCTACTACGTTAATAAATAAATCATTAGCTCATCCATGAACATGATTTCTGCCCGAGACGCATCGGAATGCATCGGCTGTGGGGACGACAACTCCCATGATTCCACACTCAGTCACGGCGTCATCAATCAAACTACGCCTTTGTCTCTTTGTTTATTTTTGAATACGCACCTTCTAGCGGTGAAAATGACATATTGTGCCTTTAACAGCCTCATAGTATAAATATATATGCATATATAAAATCATAAAAATCATAAATCAAGTTAATCACATAGTCACATATACGTATTGATGTTTTTGGTGGTAACTTGGACTATCAGCCAAGGCTGTATAGCTGTTTCACACCGGCTCTCAGCTCTGGGTGTGTGCCACATGTGTTTAACATATCAGATATTGGACAATAGGGGCTTGTTATGTGATACATGTTGTAAGAACTGTGTGAGAAAATCACATCACACTGTTTCAGTTCACTTTCTGTACATTTACGACTCAACCCCCCTCTCTGTGTAATCAGTGCCTTCACTTAGAGAGGAATGCAGGCACTATGAAAGACATGATCTCATACATAAAGCCTCAAAGGCGCAAGATTTTTTCAGAATTATTTTTTAGTACATTAATAATGAATTATAGTCATTATCATTTAATACGGATTGAATGAGAGGGAGGATTGACTCATTCTCTTTATTTTAGTCACGTACAAAAGATTTTATTTGCATTTCAAATTAGCCATTATTATTTAATAAATATGATTAAATCTAAATTCACGTCTAAATTAACTGGTTATATTCAAGTTTACAATATTATTTAACAGCACTGAATTAACATAAATATATTCTATTATACCAACAACAACAAAAATAGCGCTTTATAATAACAATCACATGTTGCCACTTTTTACAGTGTCAGTACTGGGGCAAAATAATATAGTCTTGATCTACGTTATCGCATGTTGTGCACATTCTATTGTGTTGATGATAACAAAGGCGACTTTAAGTGTTTAAGTGTCAGATTAAGTGCAAAACTGAAGTGTTGGTGTCTTTGCAGTCTCAGATTTATAAGAACACTTTTTTGAGACTCTAGTTACTAGCACAGTTTGTTTTGACTTGATATTTTGTGCTTTCATTTCATTTTACTTATGTTCTCATTTTTGTTAAATGTAGGCTTACATTTTAAAAGGAAAAAAAAAATAGTAAAAGTTACTAGTAATTTTCTGCCAGGACATTATCCGTTAAGTTTACAGATATTTACTTTAACCGCGAAACACAACATAATGCAATGCATAATTCAAAATATGAGTAAAACATCTGTTAAAATCAATGCCGAAAATTCTATCATATAGACATTTAGTATAATGTGAAAGCTGTGTCCTAAAGAAAAATGAGTTAAGAATCACGGCTGTAGATCCCTGATCCTTAATAATGTGTCTTTCCAATCCATGTGCTTGTCCTAAAATAAATCAAACTGTAGTTTCTCAATGGAGTGATCGAGTCCCACCACAGCTTGACATCACTGCATGCTTCACTTCATAAAAGAGCTAAAAACAAGTTCTTTGACTGCTGGGACAGTAAGGATGATATGCTTGTGACTCTATAATGGCAAAAGTGATTTAGGAACAACTCCAGTGATAGTACTGGTGAAATAAGAGCAGAAACATGTTTTGATATTAAAGGGTTAGTTCACCCAAAAATGAAAATTATGCTGTGTTTTACTCACCCCCGAGGCATCCTAGGTGTATATGACTTTCTTCTTTCAGACAAATCCAGTCGGAGTTATATTAAAAATTGCAGTCATTGCAGTCAGCAGGTGTTGCATTGCTTCAGTCCGAAAGAAGTTAAATAAAAAGCGCCCATTCATGCTCAACGCTTGACTCTCCATACGTCTCCTCCGCCCGCCTCTCTGTGACCACTATGTGGCCAAGCTAGATTAAAGTAATTACTACGTTATGAATATGGATATTTTTCTTACAAAAACGCATCGATTTGCTACACTCTTAAAAATAAAGATGCTTCACAATGCCCTTGAAGAACCTTTTTTTCTAAATGGTTCCATAAAGAACCTTTAACATCTGAAGAACTTTCGTTTACAAAAGGTTCTTTGGGGCAAAAGACGGTTCTTCAGATTATAAAAAGATAAGCAAGAGATGGTTCTTTAAAGAACCTTTGACTGAATGGTTCTTTGTGGAACCAAAAATGGTTCTTCTATGGCATCGCTTGAAGAACCTTTTGAAGCACCTTTATTTTTAAGAGTGTACAGGAGGCCTTTGTTCACCCCCCGGAGCCGTGTGAGATACTTTTTTTAATGCATGGGCGCTTTTTATTTAACTTCTTTTGGACTGAAGCAATGCAACACCCACTGACTGCAATGATAGAGCTTGAAAGATCAAAGACAATTAATATAACTCAGACTGGATTCCTCTGAAAGAAGAAAGTCATATACACCTAGGATGCCTCGGGGGTGAGTAAAATGCAGCCTAATTTTCATTTTTGGGGAACTAACACTTTAAGCCCAATTCCCTGAAAACAATTCAAAACTCCTTGCTTCTGACTTCTCCCAGCTCTTCTGCATTATCACAGCTGTCATTATGTTTCTGGGGATTCTTTCTGTGTTGTCTCCAGGTATCTATTGCACTGCTTACCTCTTCTCAAGCAGAATGGTTCGCATTTTGGAGCAGAGTTCTTGGCCAGGCGAACTGGATTCTGTCGCGAACCGACTGCAAATTGAGAAAAGAGCTGTGCCATAAAGTAACGCTGCTATGTATTGTTTAAGAAAAGAAAAGCCAGAATTGTGAGATATAAACTCGTAGTTGTGAAGGGCTTTTAACAAAGAAGGAAGGACAGAGTTGAGTATTAGAACGGGTCTTTGTTCTCTTTGAACAGAAAGAACAGCGCTCCACAAACCTGCATGTTTCACACTCAATTGAATCTCTCGTTCAGATCATTATGTCCATTCATTAGCACGGGGAGAACAGGCCAAAGCCTGCCACAAAAGCAAACACAACAGAGCAGTCTGGGAGGCCAGACGTTACACTCTACAAATAACATACTTTAGCAGGAAACGGACAATTATTTAGACTGTATATAATACTTCCCCATCTACAGTTGATTCTATTACAGGGCAAATTATAAGTCCATAAATATCTAAATGCGCTCAAAAAAAAAAAATCCGTAACACTTCAGTTTAGGGACCTATTCTCACTATTAACTAGCATGCACATTACTACCATATTGGCTATTATTATTATTATTAACATTAATATTAGCATTACAAATAGTTTATTTTGTTTTTGTTATAATTTCATTAACAAAATCAACAACTAAATAAACACATTAATTAATGAATCCATTTATTTATTATTATTATATATTATTACTTCACCTAGAACTAACTAGCACTTTTTATTTATTTCGTTTTATTTTATCTATTAATTTTTTGGCATCAAAACAGATATCTCACATCATTCATATGTATGTCATTGTTATTCTAGACTAGCTATTGATTCACACATTGGTTTTGGTAAATTATTTATAAAAATATAGCAGTTGCTGCACAAAATGCCACCATGGTAGCTGCTGAGGGCTTGAGAGGTGCTGAAGAATGAGAAGAGATTGAATGCAATGATGTAAAAAAGAAAAGTAGTTCATTAAGAGAAGAGGGACCCGCCTTCACCCAATTCCACCATTTGGCAGCTGTTCTGTCAGCAGGTTGCATGAATAAGTCTGTCGCTGGCTAATGAACACATTGGCTGTGAAGGGCCTGCTACTCCGTCACCACCAGTTGATAGAGCCAAGCGGCTTCTGTGCGCGCTCGGTATAGTTCCTGGGACACGGGCACCTGGCGCAGCTGGAATAACCAGGAGAATAGAACAGTAGCGTACTATAAGAGCTTTAAAGAAAGCAGTATAAAAATCACAACGGTACCGTATCCTAGTGCTTGCTCGAACGAGTAGGGACTTATAGGTGATATTTATTAATAAATGACATCTTCAGTATTAGTGATGCCCTGATTAAATATCCTTTAAAAGTTGTATGTGACATTTTAGGCTCTGTTAGTTATTAAAGGGTCCAGCTTTTATAAAATGGCTAAATAAAATAAAAGGCAAATCGATAACATACTCTCGCTTAACATCCGTGCATTGTGGTGTCCGGGCTCTGGACAGTAATCAAGGAAGCAAATGACAGAGGGTCCTTCTTTTGTGCAGATTTTATTTTTCTAGCTAATTGGTGGGGCATTGTAATTTGCGAGCAACAATCCTCTTGCGTTTCACTCCATCAAAACTGCTCTGGGCCAGTATTTTTTATATCACGTAGAGGGTCTTCTTGCTTGAGATCTAAGATGGACTTAAACAATTATCATTTTTTAATATTCTGAGCTGATGGGGCGATCTAGCTAGGCAACATATCATTTTTATATGATAGCTTTGTAATTCTACGTGCAATAAACATTTAGCAATCAGGGTAAGTTGGTGGCGGTCTACATGGCTTGGCAGAGTCAGAGCACCAAAATAAATGCACATTCGCTCTGCTGCGCCATTCACACAATCGCCACTTTACAATATACATGATATGTATCCAGTGATTGCTGCGCGCACTGCTATCCCACTGTCTAGGGTTTTTTTTTTGGGGGGGGGGGGGGGGGGGGGTGATGTGTGTGTGTGTGTGTTGTGCGCGCACAATTTGGAGATGGGATAAATTGCCGAGCACTTAGATATCCAGTATGCCGGTAACGCATACCTTGGGCTACATTTCAGTCTTCACTTCAATGTAATATTTACGGAGATAACACTTGAGGCGGAACTAAACTTGATGGGCTCAAGGAATAGTTTCGATCCCACTCAATTATTATTTTTTTTATAACTAGTTCCCACCGCTTGTATCTGTGCATATTCTCGTCGGGTTCTGAGTCAGATGAGACCATTTGGAGAGAAAGCAGATATTCTATATGGTATGAGGACCTTATTTGGTCTCGCTGGAATCACCGTTTGAAGTAAAAACAGCAGCCTGATAAAGCGTCTTATCTATTGTGATTGGTTTAATTACAAATGTCACTGGGGCAGTTTTTGCACTTCACAAGACGCGGGCTAAGCTAACTGATGGACTGAAGCGGTGTGGATTACTTGTTGATTATTGTGATGTTTTTATCAGCTGTGTGGACTCTCATTACTGAGCGCACGGACCATTCGTGCTGGGCAGATATTGTGATGTCAAGTGATGTAGCCTCGGGAAATCAGCAACATTTATCCAAATCTGTTCTGATGAAGAAACAAACAATCTCGGATGGCTTGAGTGTGTTAATTTTCAGCAAATTTTCATTTTTGGGGCGTGAACTATTCCTTTAAATGAAACAAACAAGTCTCTGGAAAGAGCAACCAAAGAAGCACATTGTTTCTAAGGAATAATGGAAATAATGTTTTGCAGCTTAAAAAAAAATGAAAAATCTGTTTATGATCTTAAAGAAGTGAAGATATACTCTAGCAGAGTGATTTATTGTTGCAGAAGCACATGCAGCAGTATAGAGCTGCACCTGCTGTGAACTGGGATCCTTCGGTGGAGAGGATGTAAGGCTAAAGGTCAGAGGTCAGCTGTACTTATGAAGGGGGTAAAGATTAACGCATGAGATGCGAACATATCCCCAGAAATCATTAGCTCACTATGGTAAACGCTAGACGTTTTTCTACATATATGTGCTTGTGGGTAAAAAAGCAAAAGAGGGTTCAGATAGAAAGTTGGAATAAATTTTTGCGGCATCAAGCAAAGGCTTCATTCACAACATCCAGCCACAGCTGGCAGTCATTTGCTAACTGACTCCTCTGACAGCTGTGGTCCTCTGGGAGTGAATTACTGGGGGCTTTTCCTTTAACACCCCATGATGCACTGAGCTCATAACCCCAGCACTGCCTCCCACAGCAGCCTTACAACACGCTGGGAAGACTCTACCTTACAGCATGAATGAAACAAAGATGTCAATAAAAGGAAACAGAAAACACACAGATATTATTTGTATTTGGAAACACAGCTGAGATGTCTATGTGAAACACTTAAAGATTCTGCTACCACACTAAGTTTGTCCCTTTCATAAAGATATAGTAAGTATAGTATAAAGTTATCTTCTTTACTTTTTTGTTGTTGTTGGATGTTTCTAATGCAAGGGTGAATAAGTTCAATAGCATGAAAATATATTATAATATAAAATATTGAAGTATGTGCATACATGCATGCTATATTTGATCTTTTTATGCTCATTCCTATATATAGTGATAAGCAAACATTACAAATTTGAACATTTAATAATAATGTATCAAATATTTCTGAGTGAATATGATCTCCAAAATATAATATCAAATATTAATATTGTAATATACAGTATTTGTGGTGTGGCTGTATATATTTTGAGTGATTAAATATCTACTGACAGTATTTAAGCAGAGTTAAACAACAATTGTACGTAAGTAACTATATTGTTGTTTAATGGCAAATATTACATGAAATATAGTATTTGCCATCCAATCTCTTTTAACTGACCAATGGTCCACAATTTCACCATTTTATGTTTACTTTACACACACACACACACACACACACACAAACACGCACACGCACACACACACACCACACACACACACACACACACACACACACCCACCACACACACAAACACACATATATATCGCATACATATATTAAAAGTTTAGAAGGCTGCAAAGACGGATTAAGCCAGTTTTTATAATTTTCTTAATAAATCATAGTTTTTTATTGCTGTTATCTTGTTTTTTAATTGTGTTTTAATGTGTTAGTTAGGGTCTGTAGTTTGGTTTTTGTATTATTATTTAATGCAAAATAACCCAACTGGCATCGCAGTTTGATTAGATATTAATTGGGATGGCGAGGATTTAAAAAAAAACATGATTTTTGAAGCATTTTTACAAACAGAGTTAGTCTGTTTTTTGGGGGGGGGGGGGGGGGGGGGCAAATTAACTGATTATATATAATATATATATATATATAATATATATAATATATATATACCTACGTGAATAATTCATATCTATTAAATCCTTAGACAAAAATGTAAACATTTAATTGCTCTTTAATGTAGTTTTCTAAAAAAGTTGGTTTTATACTCATTTAAAGATATAACATATTTTATGTTGTACACATTTCTAAAATTTCTAAATTAAGGCTTGCTCAGAGATTGAAAGATGCTTCCCTCGTGAGCGTGCTCTG
This sequence comes from Sinocyclocheilus anophthalmus, assembly GCA_018155175.1. Classification (NCBI taxonomy): domain Eukaryota; kingdom Metazoa; phylum Chordata; class Actinopteri; order Cypriniformes; family Cyprinidae; genus Sinocyclocheilus; species Sinocyclocheilus anophthalmus. The sequence continues at coordinate 343,103 of JADLZN010008166.1, read as the reverse complement.
AAAGACATGCAGAGCTGCTGTTGTTCAGTCTGTGTAGAGAACCTTGAGCTTCATTATCCCAGAGTGCTCTCTGATGTTTTTCTCTAAGAAACTGAGTTGGTTTTGCAGCAGCACAAAAAGAGAGAGAAAAACTCAAGAGGGTGGGCTATCGTTGCCCGCCTCTCCAACTCTTAATGAAATTCCAAACTTCCTCTCTTCCTTCCTTTATTAGTGTGTGTGTGATGTAAGGAAGAACAAGTACGCACTTCTACTTTTTACACACTTTTTAACGCATTATATAGGGAGTTTTCGAGAAGCCATACTGTACATAAACATATATAAATGCAGACATATGTAGAAAACATTCACATTAGCCTAACTAAAACGTATTGTCATTGTAATCTAATATATTTCATGCATGTATTATGTACTTTTGGAGGAAGTTTTATATTTCTAAAACACCCAGACGCCATCACTGCTTAATTCATCAACAATTTAACACCCATTACCTGCCAAAAGCAGCGTGTTAAGCCGCAGCTGCGCGCATTTTCCGGCGGATTTGCGAGCGCGTAATGGAAATTACGCACTTTGAGGAAAGACGGAACCATTTGTAATCGTTACAACAAAAGACTGCGCTCAACCTGGCTGACCAGTGGAGCTGTACACTCATCCTGTAATTGCAGGCTTCCCCGAAGAACTTCAATGCTTTGGCCAAGCCACAAATGAGAGGTTTAAACACTTCCAACATCAAACAAAGAAGGTCTACAAGAGCTCCCATCAAGACTTTCAAAGGAGTCTGTGTCATTTTTAACATGCTGAAGCCTCTGACTGTCATGGCTCATGATCTATCAGAGGAATGCCCAGCGCTGATTTCCTGAGAAAGGGAAAGTGTGAACAATGCACCTTTAATCCTCTGGCAGTCTCATTCCAGCGCGCGCGCGCGTGTGTGTGTGTGTGTGTGTGTGTGTGTGTGTGATTCACTGTACTCAGATAACAGCCACAATGAACCGATGTGAAGAAGGGAAAGGAAATGTTTTTACTCATGTTCTTACATGTAATGTAACAAATAAGTCAACAACAGAAACATCCACTATGTATTAATATCATAAATGTCCTTATAATAAAATAAATAAATAAATAAAATAGCATGCAGAGCAAATAAAAAAAATCATTATTTATTATTATAGTGGTCATTAAGCATTATTTATTGATTAAAGCATAATTATATTTCTCTGAATTAAAACGGAAAAATGAAAACGCTTAGGCATAAAACCGTGCTGGTGAGAATTAGCAGAGAAACTGTGTCAGCTTGGCGCGGCACCAGCTGATTAGAGTATACACACACATTGTATTTTTTACAATCTACATATAGAAACATTAGCAAAAAAATAAACATTGAGACCCAGCTTAAATAATATCTAAATAAAAATCATAGTAAATAAATAAATTATATTTGATCTAACCTTACGTTACTTAAATTATTCATTTACTTTTTGTGTGTGTGTGTGAAACAATGTACACTGAAAACTATTTGGTGTAGGATTTAATTTAAATAATTATAACTCAAAATTTGTTAGTAAATTTCACAAATAATTAAAAAAGATAATGATGACAGCCTACCATTAACTTAAACATTACATTTCAGATGTACAAAACCATAAATAGTATTTTTATTTTCCAATAGCTGAACTCCAATAATGTTTTTTTTTGTACGGCTATCAAACAATATGTTTTCTGGCACAGTGTTTATTTTTGCATCATTGAGTAAGTTAAAAAATTTAGATAGTTTTTTTTTCTTTATCATTTTAAATTGTAATTTTATTAGCTTTAGTAATTTGATTGTTCGTTTTTTGTCATTTTAATTGTTAATGTAGCTTTTAACGTATATATATATATATATCTTTTTTTTTTAGGCATTTTAAATTAAATGGTTATTTTACATACAAGAATTTAAACTAAATTAAATCAAAAAATTTTGGCCATGGCAACTAGGCTGAAATACCAATATATTTTAAATGATATTGCACATTAAGCATTTTGTATTTCAAGTGAACCTTTTTATATATATTTTTATGTTTTAGGCCATGATAACTTCGGTTCTTAATTGTAGTGATGTTATTCGTAATTTTTAAACTAATCAGTAAATGCTTAGGACATCATTAACTATTAACGAAGATCATTCTTAATAAAGAATAATAAATATAAATAGGCTAATATTAAAATAATAATTGAATGTAATAAAATAAAATATGACAGTAGGTAAAAGACTATGCCTATTGATTTTAAAATAAGGACTATCCTGCAATATACAGGCCTTCAGTAGAAATAAGATCTTTCATGCAATAATTCAGTCTTCTTTACTAAAGGAGTAATATAGTTCTAACTAATTACCATCTGGAACAGTAATGAATTATTGCACTATAGCCACAAGGAGGTAGTATCACACCAAAAACTACCACAGCTCTGTAACATGCCCTTTACCCGTAGGACTTTGAATTGAAAACACAGCTGCTACAAAACAATATTAATGTCACATTATGTATCCAATACATTTAGAGTTTACTGTTAAATGAGAATGTATGCAAAGGCTACCCATTTCAAATAAAAACAGTAATGATGGTGATTTGAATGTCTTTTGATGCATTAGCTCTGCAAAGCCGATAATATATGCTTGACTGACTAAATAAAAAACATTTATTTATTTATTTATCTATAATTGAATTCACTTTACTTTTTTAATTTTAATAAAGCTACCAGAACAGACACTGACATCGGACAGATTGTCCCAGATCTCAAGAATGGTTTGCATGTCTCTCAAAAGATTCCTTTATGGAATTTGACTACAAGCCACGACTGTGCACATCAGGTATGTGACAAACCGATGTCTTGCGGCTGAAGTTCACACATGGAGGAGCACGTTTACCGTCAAACAGCGCGTTCAGGTGCACAGCATTTGCATATGCTACTGATAATTAATAACGAGCAGCAGTAAACAGGTCATCTCATTCTCTGTTCCTCGTTTACATTTATAGGCCAGTGGCCGATAAAGGTTATTTGGGTGCTAGAGGTTAAGACATAGGCTACTTCTGGTACCACGCCTTGCCCTAATAAAGAGGGCACACAAGTGAGAGCCGCAGGGGTGATGAGTGGAGCAGATAAACTCCTCCAGCCTCTTTCACCAAAGCCACTCTGAATCAGAAAAGAGCGAAGTGACGAGATCAAAATGTCTCCAGCAGTACAGTGATTTTCACTACATTTACAAATCAATTATTGTTTATGCATTTAAGATTTAAAACAGCCACGTCTTGACTTCCACATACACGACTATATATTGACATATTATTGAATGGTTCTTTGCAGCAGCTTTGGTTCAGCAAATAACCTTTTTTTTTTTGTCAAGAAATAATTTAAGTTAGCTGGTTCAAAAGTTACATTACAGTAGCTACATTTCGTTACATTACAGCTTCTTCAGATACTGGTTTCTTGTTCTTTAAAGCACTCGTAGTTTGTTTCATACGACTTGTTGAGAAACTAAAAACGGTTATTTTTAATGTTTTTCTTTCTAATTTTAACCTTTATTTTTAAGTGTCATTCACGTTAAAAAAACGCGCAGTTGTTACCTTAACGTAAACAACTACATTCTAATAGCCAATGACTCTTATAATGGGATAACCTAATGTCTATTTAGTCATATTAAATAATAGAATGTACTTGAAACTGACGTTTATTAGAATTAAAACGATGAAGGCTACCCTATTTAAATAGTTCCGTGTTTGCGCTATTTTAATGTAGTTTTTTAATGCTAGAGAAAACATGCGTAATTCTGTTCTACTAACTTGCACAGACGCTCAACCTACTTCATTACCACTACAACAGCCCAAATGCTGAAAGTTTGGAGACGTTAAGGCGCGAGGCGCAGAACAGTCTTTGCTTCGCCCTCAGGGCTGGAGAGAGAGAAAAACAGAGAAGCGAGGAGCCAATAGGAGCCGAGCGTCCACCCATGTGCCCTATAATTCAGAGTTTCTCATACTAGATCCCTGCCATTACCTTCAGTGCTGCAACCGAGGGAGTTCGAGAAAGCAGCTCATCTAGGATTTTGTGTTACAGGCATCGTCCTGAACTAAACGTCTGCATGTTTTGTTCAACTCTGCCCTGGAAATAAAGTGGACGATCGTTGTTGTTTTTTTCCCCCTCTAAAGGATGAGTGGACCGACATATGACAGGAAGATACCCGATATTTCAACCGATCTTTCAGGCTCTATGAGTTGCCATCCGACTTCTAAGGACTCTCCGACTCTTCCAGAGTCATCGGCTACAGACATGGGTTATTACAGCAGCCATCACGAATATTACCAGAGTCCTCCATACCCTCAACAGATGAATTCATATCATCAGTTTAATCTGTCTGGGATGGGGGCATCAGCTGGACCTTACCACACCAAGACAGAGTACCCTTACAATACTTACAGACAATATGGACATTACAACAGAGACCTGCAGACGCCACCTCAAAGCGCAGGTGAGATTTTGAAATATTTATTTTGATTATTTTTAAATATGCCAGAGGTATGCACCTAAAAAAATAAATATCGGCAGCATTTTTCTTCTTAATATCGGTATAAAATTGTGTTTTGAGAGGCTCGATTAGCCTATACTAAGAAGCGTTCGCGATTCTCTTGAAAAAAAAATATAATTTAGAGTTATTTACTTGTTTTGAACATTTTACTCTGTATTACTATCCCACAAAAGTCGTTTATTTAAATGATTGTTATACATGAAATATATTTAAGCAGGGTAGAAAGTTCCCTCTACTTTATCACAAGAGATTTGCGGTCGCTGTAAAACAATTAGGCTATGACATTTTCATTGCATCTATAACACGATTAATCATTATTACTCGGTGCTGAGTCTAGGCTAGATGTCACGGTATATTTTATTGTTGAAGTAGGCCTACAAATGACTAGATATGCTACAGCCATTACACTTGAAGATGATTTAACTATATTCTCAAACGTGCATTTCTTTATCTGATAGCTACTGCCTACCACAGCTGACATGCATTTTATTTTACTCATATAATGTCGCTTGTTTAACTTTCAAGAGGCAGATTTGATTAATTGATGAATTTCAGTGACTTTTTAATTTGTGTCACAATCCCAAAATGAAACCAATCGGTTTTCGGCTTTCTTTTAGGTCCTGTAACCAACCTACTTTGCCATAACGTGGTCTATCATTTTTTTCTTTCCAGTCAAAGAGGAACCAGAGACTGAAATTCGGATGGTAAACGGAAAACCCAAGAAAATCCGCAAGCCGCGCACCATTTACTCGAGTTACCAGCTCGCCGCACTGCAGCGCCGTTTCCAGAAGGCGCAGTATCTGGCGCTGCCGGAGAGAGCCGAGCTCGCCGCACAGCTGGGGCTCACGCAGACACAGGTAATAGGCTACTGGAGCTCAAATTCATTTACAATTCTGTTGACATAATTACTGGGCTGCCACTTGACATTGCGTTTACAGCTTAGGTCACTTCTATCGCTGACACTAAGCACACTGAGATAAGTAGCAAGCTTATCAGGTCATAAAGCGTTGCTCATGTCAGATGTGTTGAAATGTCATCGCTCATATTCTTACCACCGTAATTAATAAATTAATAATTGTTATTTATTTGCAACAAAAATATGTGGAAATCACTTTGTTTCGTTATGTTTTCAAAAGATATCGCCATGGAAAATGTTACAGCCTACAAGATATTACAAATCGACATATTGTTTTCGTCTGAACATAATTATGGGCAATATATGCACTGTCAAAAATATTGTCATCATTATGTTCTAATAACATCTTTGTTTCTATTCATTTAACAATATTTTTTATAAATGATTTAATGATTTGATTAAAAATGTCAGCGTTTATACATTATACAGTGACTGTTTTAAATTATTTCGACTTTGTTAAGGTTTTCAAAATGATATTAATTTGATAAATGTAGCCTAAATGTATTTTCGTGGCGCTGTCTGTTCGAGGCAAACGTCACATATCTAAAAGACTTTTAAATACTAAAGTGTTTGTCATATATTAGTGATCTGTACAATTATAATTACGTTACATACATAATAAATGGTCAAACAATGATCAGAAGCGACCTCCTTGATCGTCTATTCGGAAGGCCTCTACCCTATTTATCGAAAGGTGAACGTGCTTTGACATGTAACTTGTAATCTATATTTTTTGAAATATTACTGAAATGATCAAACCATGTTGTTTTGTATATGTACAAAATAAATAAATAATACATAGATCTACATGTACCAAGATCTCCCAACATTTTGTTTTTAAGCCTCTGACCCCCCACTTTAGTTTTCTTTAAAAAAAATGTAAGGCAGCAATTCAGTTTAATCAAAGAGTCGTTTGAGTTAATATTGTTTACAATGTCCAAAAGAAAACTGACGTGAATCGTTATTTTATTAATTTTAATTTTTTGGAACAGGTCAAAATCTGGTTCCAGAATCGGAGATCCAAGTTCAAGAAACTTTACAAGAACGGCGAAGTTCCGCTGGAGCACAGCCCGAACGCCAGCGACTCCATGGCCTGCAACTCGCCTCCATCCCCGGCTGTTTGGGACAATAACGCGCACTCTAGCCAGGTCAACCGGGGGCAGATCCCCCAGCCACCCCTCAGTTCCACACCCCCCTACATGGAAGATTACAGCAATCACTGGTACCAGCAGGGATCACATTTACAGCATCCAGTGCACCACCCAGGACCACCACAGAGCGTGGGGGCCGTGTATTAATAGACACTGATGGAAGAGTTTAATATAAGAGGGAAAAGACTTTTGAAAAACTCAATATAAATAAGCTGAGAGATGCTCCGCGAGTATCTGGAGTGGAACAGCACACCTGTGTTTGGCGTTTTGTGGACTGTTTAAACGCATATATGTCGATATATGAATGCTTTGTGTTGAAATAACAGTAGTGTAATATTAATAATAACAATGTCTCAATGTGTCCCGGCTACTCAGACCTATTTCATATGCACATAGGTGTAGGTTAAACAATGTAAAGGAAGTTTAGAGTGGTTTTAAATTATTATGTTTTATGACTTCCTTTGTTTTCATGTTTTGTTAATTGATAGGTGAATATTAAAAATGTTTTAAAGAACAATTGAACCCCAAATTGTGTCGTTATCAGCCTCACCACCCACAATGTGGGCTGGTGTTGCGCGCGCGTCAGAGACTCAGGACATAAGTTATATAGACTTGTACAAAATGTTGAAAGCTGTACATATGTGTTTAAATAAAGCAGAACCACTAAATTCGAAAGACAGAGACTGCACGCGGGTGCTCGAACCATTTTTTTTACTCCTGTAAGTAGTTTTATTGTTATTCTGTCAAACTGAATAAATGCGACTTGAAAATATTTCCTCTGTTTGCTTTCTGTCAGAGCCTATCTTTATGAGTTGCAAAATTCCGTTTGTAATTATTTACAATCTAAGGTTTGGAGTGATATCGCACTGTTTGGACTCTTAGGGAAGGGTTAAGTCAGACAGATGTTATTTTGTGATGTGTTTGCATGCATAAGTCTGGTAGGGCTGCGTGCAAAGAGGCTGTAGGAGGCGACAGGCGAGCAGACATGTTGGAGTCACTGGATTTTATTAGTATTCTGTTGGCAGATAACAAGATAGACTACAGCGAAGGAGGGGGTGACTCCTGAAACAAAGCCTTGAGTTTTAGGTATAGTCGGTCACAACAAGAATCGACAGGGCAAACAAAGGCATCAGACGTAGGCCAAGAAAAACCCCAAGAGGTTCCTACAGGTACATGCAAATTACAGAGCGACGGTATTTCAAAGCGGCATTTAACATGTTCCCTCCCAGATTCCACCTTTCCGCGGTTTTGGTTTCTTTTCATACCAATACATATTATCGGTCTTTAAGAACGTGTAATGACTTTATGTAGCCGAATAATGCACGTAGAATATCCACATAAGTAGCCTACAGGCTAACACATTCAAAGTTCCTGTCCATTCCAGTTTAGGGTATTTTGAACTCGACTCTCACGTGGCAAACGAAGCAATAGAATTACATGTTTTGTTTATTTTACGCTTTTGTCTCTTAGACAACAAATTCAATTAGAATGTGAAAAGGTTTGTGCGGTCTCAGGTAGCCTATGTCTGCTGGGTTGGTGCGTGTCTGGTGGTCTTGAGTTTACCAGCATCAGATGTTTTCTGGAAGAATTTATTTCCTGTAAGTCCTACTGAAAACATGTGTTGTTGATGTTTATTCAAGGAAGTTGGCTAGAAGTCGTTCAGCCGATGCCAATGCATCACTCAGAAATTAGGTGTGAAAAAATTATATTATCCGTCATGAGGCTTTAAAAGCTTTTAAGGTGCTAAAAATCAGATGGAATAAATACAATGAAAAAGTAAAAATTAGACAATGGTTGTTTTATGTGCTCTATAATTTAGGCTACTCATAACTGACCATTAGGTTTGGGTAACAATTTATAGTAGGCTAACTTAAAAGAATGCACCATACAAACGTTACATAAGGCTAGGCTACATTCATTTATGAAATTGGAAATCGGTTTTATGACCTTTCTAATTATTTTAGTGTACATTGATGATCAGTTATTAATCGTATAATGGAAAATTGATGGTTAATGTTTAAAATATATTATTGTGTAAAGTGTTACCCTGACTAAAATCGAAATTATAAAGATGTCATGCATTACTTAAGCGTCATGGCTGTACAATTAAACGTACGTAGGCCTAGCACGTAGTGTTCCGAAAACATCATTCATTCATCTTTTGTTGTGCTTTTAAAGTCTCAGACAGCTTGTTTACTTTCGGCTTTTTTGTGTTTTTAATTATAGGCTAACACATTCAATTAAATATAATAAAACAACATACGGTACGCATATCAGACCTTCAGCAAATGTTAATTGTTAGGTGTTGTCTGAACACCTTGTGCTTTATGTAGTTTAATTAATTAACCAATCTGCTACTTCACAGAGAAAGGGACGTGTATGATGAAAGACATGTTAAAAAGCTCGACTTCTTGTATCATGACTGTGAAAAACGGAAAACAGACTTCATTCAAGTTTGTAGGTCTTGCAACATATAAATAATCTGGTTTCATGCAGAAATCATACGACTAACCGCTAATGCGGTTCATCATTCAACCCCCTTACGCGGACTGTGACTAAAACGTGATCCAATATGCAAATAAGCTGAATTTTCATGACTGGAATCCTAAATAGAGCTATTCGTATATTCAAATATAGGCCTATCGCCTATATTATATTATTTTTTATTCATCAGTGATGTATTTTAGAACAGACTTTTTTCAAAGTTCGTAGATTGGTTCTATACGTGTTTATGGCTGGTTATTAAAATGTATTTTCAATGTCTCCTATAAAGTAGGCTATGATATTGGAATATCAATGTATCCACCATTCTCTTGGGAATATTAATATGTAGATTGAGTAATTTGTGGGCACTCACATGCAAATGACCTCATGGCAAACACAGCAGTGCTTCTTTAGGACAAAACGTTGGGAAAAGTAAAATATTCTCTTAAAAATAAAGGTTCTTTATTGGCATTGGCAATTCCATGACATGTAGAATCTTTGTGGAAACTTTACATTCCACAGAACGTTATTTATAGTGGAAAAGGTTATTTAGATATTTTAAATGTTCTTCACACTAGGAAAAATGGTCATTTTAAGAACTTTTCACTGAAATGTTCTGCAAGGAACCAAAAATGGTTATTAGAAAAATGGTTAATTTAAGAACTTTTTAATGAAAGGTACCTCAAGGAACCAAAAATGAAAATTTGAAAATTCAAAACCCCCATTTGGAATTTTATGGAAATAAAGCAGTTTGAATACCTTCAAATAAATCTTCATTCTGTTTAACAGCAACCGTTGTAGCTTTAGTAACAAGAAGCATAAACAGTCCATCTGCGTAACCAGAACTGTAAATCTTGCATCCAAAAATACCACTGTGATATCCAAAGCATAGGTGGATGTGGATGTGGATGCTGATGCTGACAGGGATGAAAAGAAAAAATGTGAGATGCTACTGTAGTTAGATTAATAGCATAATAGATCGAGATGGTTAAGATGGTTGGTTGGTTAACTGTGAGTAATTTCTGGGCATTTCATAGCTATGGAATTAGTCATGAAGATCTTATAATACCCGCCTCGCTGTTGTATGCGATTGAGTTACTCTCCTACCTCCAATAGAGAAGAAAGAGTCATATTCACACCTAAAACCTGTCAGGCCACTTAGTTCTTCTTAAAACATGATAATCCCGTCATCTGTGTACAATGGCCATAGCTCAAACCCTAAGACATTTTATCCCCTCTAATGTGTTTACCACTTTCATGTGAGGAAGCTATGCCATAGGGTCCATAAAGAAACGACTGCTATCTGTTTGATACAATATTTGCAGTTGTAGTTGGGCCATATGTAACGTATCTGTTTTCCGTTGGGCTTGTTCGTGGTGTGTGGCCTTCAATTACGGCCTATGATCTAGGTGGCGTCGTCTTGGGACTCATCGCTCACTCAGAGAAACCCGTAGCCAAGCTGGGTGTGTGGGCTGAGATGGTCACCTCGGCCCCGTGTGCTCCGTCCGTGCCTGAACTGTTGAACTTGAACATGATACTACGATTCAGGGCACCGCAACACCTAAATAAAGATAGGCAGGGCCAATCTTTACGTGTTTGACGAGAAACCGTATCCAAAAAATGGCACTGGAGGCCTCTGGGGTGGTTGAACAGGAGGTCAACTGCGGTTGGGACATGCATGTGTTGCCATGTAAAGACAGAGGGCAGCTGTCCGACACCCGCTCAAAGCCCAGGTCCGCAGGCTTCACTCAGCAGCATCGTTCTGCTCCAAATGTAAATAAGTTCAAATGAGAGAGCTTTTCTTGACAGCTGTGAACCACTGAACTCTCTTTCACCCCGCAAACCGGCGAAGATTTTGGGAACCGGTTTTGTCCTTGTCCTTCAAATCTCCTCCAGGCCTCGAAATCCAGTCGCGAAGATTCGTTTCCGCAAACGCTGATGCACTGCAATTAAAACTCGCCAGGCACCTCGAAGTGCTGGAAATCTCTTCAAACCCCTATCAGCCCATCCCATCACCTTTTAGTGCTCTCCCAAATCAGCTTCCCACATAATTGCCCTGTTTGAAAGCCCCTTTTCTCTGCTTGTCCAACTTGAGCACCCATTATTCTAATCTCAAGATGTAAAATTGCCCATAATTTCCCTTGTGAGGGCTCGCTACTTCATTCAAAAACACTTGTCTTCTCTTCACATGACTGTCATCTAAACGGAGCAACATAAACTCCACAAATCAAACTCTGGGATGGGAGTATATAAAGAGGCGCATGGTAAAATCATTTCATACTTTAAGTGCAGAGAGATGGTTTCCATTTACAGAAGCGTGGTGGATTTTTAAGCGTGGCTCGTCACCTATCGAGGGAGAGCAGGTAAGTGACTCTGCGCTAGTGATTCCGACTAGGACTGTGGAAGTAAGCAAGAAAATACTGATTGTGGGACTGTAGAGTCATCGCAGTAAATCTCCCACAGATGTTGCGGAGGCTCATAAATGCGTATTATTGTACATGATATTAAGAGTTTCATGCAGTAAAATTTTGTCATTATTGTTCTGTGCATGAGAGTTGCATGTGACAGGCATTATTTTGTCTTATAATAAAATCCACTCAGCAATTTAATTGACATTATTTGTAGTTTGTGATTGATTTATTCCAAGCTGAAAAAAGCCCCACACTGTCCTGAATTGGTTTGGATCTGAAGAGCTTGAAATGACAGAGATGCTTTGTAATATGCCTGTTTAAACAAGGCTGTTTAGACAAGACCCTGTTGAGTGAGTCGGGTCAAAGTCAGGTCAAGTGGACCCCGCATTCCTCCAGGTGGCATCTTGTTACAGTATCAAGAACAAAATCTGCACCCTTTATTTTGTGAGGATTCATGATCTTTATTGATGCGTTTTTGCTTTGCAAAGGCCAAAAACCTGTATTTAGACAGCATTATATATAGCCTACAAAAAATGTTGTTTTTAAGAACTTTTGACTGAACGATTCTTTGAGGAAGTCGCGTCGCGTTTTTCGACCTCTTTACACGCAAAATGAATGGATACGAAACCTATAACCACGACAGGAATAAGCGCACAATAAATCATGATGAATCACATTAAATGAGCATCAGCGTAATTTTGGGATGCGTTACAAACATCTTGTTCGCGGTATTTAGATAGTTTAAGCACTGATTATGTTTTCTCTCTTGCATTTGATTGAATGTTGTGGTGATTTATCATGGTGGCATCACGACATCAACTCAATCAGTACTTTGAATTATTTTTACTTTAGAAAGAAAGGAGGAAAACATGTTGTGGAAAAGCAGATGTTTGCTGATTTGTTACAAACGTCTTGAAATTCGACAGCTAGTCGCGTATTTATAATTGAATTGATCAAATTTTATTTCTATGGTTCGGACTAGATAACTTAAAAAACGCACTTCAAAATCCAACTTTTCTGCTGCATTGAGCATCTAATTGTTATTGGTTATTCATAATTCAGCTGTTAGCTCATCTATCCAACTGTGCGCGCAATTTCTTTCTGCAAAAAGCAGAACAATTACATTGGCAATATTTCCGAATATTCCAAAAATAAATTGATTTAAATCGGACCCTCTGGACCTGAAAGATTTTTATGTGAGCGTACTTTCGCTTATGGATACAGCGTTTACTGACATTTTTGCAAGTCACAATTCCATTCATATTTAAAGTAAAATAACAAGCGCTCAAAACTGCTAGAAAAATGACGTGCTTCAGGTGATACGATATTAAAAAATAAAATAAAAATCCTAGTCAGAGTCGAATAAAATCAGATCGTCTTACATTCATATGCCTTGATCATAAATAATTCATACATCTCAACCTCTAGTTTTCCCACACCTGCACAACGGGAAAAACGAAAATCTGTAGAACACGGACGCTGCCTGATCATCTGTGAATTTATAAGTGATGTATTGATAAAATTGGTGTTATCACATATTTTGGCAGCTTCGTTTAATCAAAAAAATCTCATTAGTTCTGTGCTATTTTTTTTTATATTTATTCCAGAAGGCTAGTTTATATGCCTTCATAGATCTATTTCACTCGCGTTTATTATTAACAATATTATTAAAACGGCTGTTCAAACATGATCGGCATTATTATACGCTGTTGTTTTGAGTAAGCTACATACCATGTGACTGCACCAGGCCTTTTAAAAAAAAAAATGAAAACAAACGTTAATACCTTAATTCTACGGACATCATAATTTAAATATCAACATTTCTATAAATCATTCATAACATAGTCCTTTCATAAATCCTTTATTTCAAGCACATTGTAAAAGATCTGAAAAGGTTGAAAAGCTACTGAAGTGTACAGGGGAGTAAAACAGTCCTTTCCAAACACACTAAGCAATAAAACACATATGAACACCGTAAAGGAAAAAACCTTCACAGGTTAGGCAGGTGTCAACACGGAATGGAGTCTCTCTGGCTCTGTGTTTCCAATTTCAATCACATCATCTGAGGTCTGGGCACAGGATCCTGGTGGTGTGGGGGATACCAGTGACCGTAATTGTTCATATAACTGCTGGGATGCATGGGTGCCACTTTGTTGGCCATAGAGACCTCCCAGAGCTGAGAGAGACCCGGAGAGCATGGAGAGGATGAGGAGGTGGTGTGAAGAAGCTCCCCTTCAGGTCCACTGGAGCCATGCTTCATGATCTTCTTATACTTGGAGCGCTTGTTTTGAAACCATATTTTAACCTTCAGCAAACAGAAGAGAGAGAGAAAAAAGAACATTACAATACTTGCAACAAGAATGCAGGCCACAATCTATCAAACAGCTTTCAAGACATCAGAGGTCTATTTTTATGACACCCTTTTTTTATGATGATATTGACACTCTGAAGAATTTGCCAGACAGCTTGAACGGTCTTTGTTGAGATGGACTCAGTGACATTTCTGCGTTTCATTACACACATACTCAGCAATTGTTCCGCCCTGCCATTTTTATGAAGGCAGTGAAGCATGTGTCTGACAACAACAATCACAGCATAAAAATATGCTTAGATTTAGTCGAACTGAAATGACTTCCAGAGAGTTTGCTTGGCAGATTTTGATAAAAGAATAAGGAATACATTTAGCGTGGAGTTGGTACATATTGATGCAAAAGCCACCCACCAATCATTAAAGGGATAGTTTACTCACAACTGAAGACTCTCACATAATGTATTCACCCTCAAACCTGTATGAGTTTTTTTCTTCTTCTGTTGAACACAAAAGAAGATATTTTGAAGAATGTTGGTAACCAAACAGTTGACGGTAGCCATTGACTACCATAAAATACAATGGTCAAAAAGTCGATGTCTACTGTCAACTGTTTGGTTACCAATATACTTTCAAAGAAACTCATACAGGTTTGGAACAACTTGAGAATGAGTGAATGATGACAGAATTTTTGCATCGTTTTCATGCACTGTTCAAAAATGAAAATTCTGTCATCATTTACACACTTTGCAGCAGCACCAAATGTTCCTATGTATATTCTGATGGTTTTTACAGAGGGATTTGTTCATTTGCTGGATTTATATAACATGTTATTCCTAAAACTGCATCAGTTTTCTTGCTGTTAACAGCGTGATAAACGTTGATACCCAAATCAACATGTCAACAAAATGAAATCAAAAAAAGTTCACATTTCTCTTCTGGAAATGAATGCAGATTTAATGAAATAATGCACATTGTTAATGTTATTAAACATAACATTTCATTTAATGTGCTGTTATTAATCAAGTATGTTTATATCTGTTATTTACAACCTTTCATGCTGAGGTTTTAATTATTTATTTTTTTATTGTATGAGCAGACGGTTATAGTGGTGAAGGTTTTCTAGAATTATAACATAACGTATAGCTTGAAATCTATTTATTTCACTGCAAATACACTCGCACACAATGTTTGGGAAGTGTCCTTAATGATGTGGGAGTTTATGGTTCCTTTGCCAGAATGTGGACTCAATTTAGAAACACCTTGAAGAGCGAGACCCGAAATTGTGCCTTCGGAAGAATTCAGCTGAACGTCTGAGTGAAAAACACCAGCCACACTGAAAGGCTGAGTCAGAAAGCCCACCTAATGGAGTTTCCATAACCTCAGACAATCAAAATCTATGCACTGGGTTTTTAGTTTGGCTGTCAACAGATTTAATAAACACGTGTAAAAAGGATTTTCTTTTTTATTTCCAAAGATCGGTTTGCCAAACAGCTTTTATGGTGAGGTGATGGATTCCAGACCTATGCGCAAGGAGGGACTTATGCTGTGTGGCACTTGTTTATGTGCCTTCAATCACATTTATGGATCAAATGGAAACTGGCAGCGATGCTCTGGACTTCAAATCGCTGCCATCAATATTGAATACATTCTGTATCACTGTAGTAGGTTTGAATTCCAAACAGTGAATTTGCAACCACTGTCTGAGTTGAACGCAAGAAGCTTTCCTCAACCGGAAGACTTTGATGAAAACCGAGGCGTAATCAGACAGGAAAGCCCTTAAAGCTGAGAGAGAGACTGAACTCATTCATGGCCAAAAACGAGGTGCAACCTGTCACACGAAGGGCGGCAAGTGTATAACGTAGATATGAGAAACGAAGAAGGAAAGCTGTGAATGAAAAACAGTACAGGAATAATGGGAAGGCTTATGGGCAATATGGTTGCACCCAGGCTTATGTTTGGTTTCCATATTTCTCCACACACATACACTTTTCAGATGCATGCTTTAATATTTTACTGTTCATTCCTCCATGTGTGTGTCAACAGGAGGGATTTTTATAAAAATAAATCAAAGTCCATAACACCACCCAGCAGGAACTCATTAATGGGTGTGACATCAACATAACAAGCATAGGCATATGACTTATAAATCAATTAACTTTCCCTAAGAGAACGCATACAGAAGGTTCTGACTGAGCAAATGGCCCTAAAACTCATCAGCGCTCATTCATCTCATCCGCTGGCCCAGAAATGACCGTATTTTGTGAAATCAATCACATGAGTGAGCGTTTGGATATCTATTATTTAGCATAAGGCTTAAGCAATCAAGAGTAAATCATTCTTGGGATAAAATATTCTCTTGTACTGTAAAGACTAAGAACACAAAAGCTAGTGTGCTAACTAAAAAATGAAAGTAGAGGTCGGATTTAACGAAATCCTCACTTAGCTTTAACAATAGTGAAACAAATCGGCCTACTTGCGTATACATGACACAAAGCACATAAATGCTCAGAAACCAGTATTGACTGACTCATCATGGTCTCATTTGAATGTTCATCCAGTATGATACTGACTTAAAGCCTCACCTCAGCATAATTACTTTCAGACAGATTTGCAGGTATTTGAGTACTTGAGCCTTGCTTAAAAATGCATTGACATTATTGAATTATATAGAAAAGATTAAACCAAATGGCATTTGCAGTTGCATTACGCTAGACCTTTATCACAGAAGTAACTTCACTTTCAAAATGACTGGTGTTCTGGTGATTTTTAGTGGATGTACGAATCAGTACGACTATCAGAGTAACCACAAGTGCAGCTCATCACATTAACTATTAACATATTCCAATATCAAGTGTACTTTTCAATTACCGAATCATTTCCAAATAATCTAAAAAGTTTTACTTTGTAAGGGTGTTAGTGCTATATTTCTTTATAAATGCCACTTTATTTGATATTTTAAAGCAAAACTTACTTTATAATAATAATAATAATTTAAACTTAGCTCCAAGGTGTCTAAATATTTTGGAGACAACCCCATTTTAACAATACCGTGATAATACCGATAACCGTGATAATTCTGGTCACTATAATCGTGATAAGAAATTTTCATACCGTTACATCCCTAGATCATACTATACATAACCTAATATAATGTAGCCTAACCCGTAATCTTGTTCCATATCTGCTCTGCAATAAGTCCTGCCGTATTAACAAGGCCTCGTAGCGAGCAGGAGGAACACGCTACAGTTGTATGGTCCCAAACCAAACCGAAGATGCTGGACATTTACCTGTGTTTGCGTCAGTCCCAGTTTCGCAGCTAGGTCGGCGCGCTCGGGCAGCGCGAGGTACTGGGTCTGCTGGAAGCGCTGGTGCAGCGCCTGCAGCTGAACACTGGAGTAAATGGTTCGCGGTTTGCGGATCTTCTTCCCCTTGCAATTAAGGCGAATTTCACCATTCTCAATGACCGCTGGCTTTTCGTGGTCTTCAGGCATGCAGACGAAAGAAAACGACAGCATTATGACACAGTAAACGGATAAATGGATAAATGTCTGCAAACAAGCAGGTTACTAACTGTGTGAGAAAAATCGTAAATTATGACGCACCAAAGAGCTGTAACTGTCTGTTTGATTTACAGCAGCCAAATAGGAGATTTATCAGGTGTTTTAGGGGGGACATTAATATTATGGGTCATCATTTTTAACATCAGTAACCCATAATTAACGTCGCTTTAAAGTTTACAGGCCTGCCGAGCCTAAACTTGAACCTAAGAGCAAACCATGGCGTTCTGCAAAAGCCATAATAATAACAACAACGTCATTTTTGGAAGAATTAATAATATTAGGCTACTATTGAAAAGTACTTGAAAGGCTGCAAAGGTGGACGTACACAATATTATATGCAGCTATAATCTAGTAGGCTAGCTTTATATATTTACGTGCGTAATTACATAACATACCAATTTAAACAATGGATATAGCCTAGCCTACAAATATTGTGTGTATAGCTCTAATGTCGATGAACCGCTACAGTGTGAACAATGTGCAATCTCGACATTAATGACATTTCTGACGACTGCATTAATGGCAGCCTTACGTTCCCTTTAAGAAATAAACGTTTTAATGTTGTTTTTCGAGGCCTGCCAGGAAAAACGAGGTTAATTAAGCTTAAAAATACAAATCCCCAATAAGCTTAAGAAAGAAAAAATTTTTTTTTTTTTTTTTTAATGAAAGTGGTTAAAATAAAAGGTCAGGACCTTGCAATACACAGACTTTTGTGTTTGCCATTTGCAACTGATTTACTCCAAGTTCACTGAAACCCTTGGCCTTTAAAATTAATTAGACCATGTGTGCTTTTTTTCTTTAACTAAATTTGTTATTTATTTAAAATGCAGTGTGCATTAAATTAGCTACTGATACAAATGCAATAAATATGTATTAGCCATGACAGATATGAATCAAATAATGAAACATGCATGCATAAACATTTTTTATTTATTTTTTGCCGTCATTGCATTCTGTAGATATAGGCAATTGAAAAGTGCATTAGCAAACTTGATAACAAATGCCAAAACAGACGCATACAGAATCTTGTATCAAAACCTCACACTTTGAGGTTTCATGAGGATACTCACTCGTCTCCTCAGCCCTCGTGTGCGCCAGAGTACTGCTGTGGTTGTTTGGCTGGTAAGGCATGTAAGCACCCGGAGCAGGAGCGCTCACCGGCCCGGGGTAGGCGTATCCCAGCGGCCGGCTGTAGTGGGACGCGGTGGAAGGGTATGGAGCATCGTGCTGGAGGTGTCCGCCTGAGTGCAATCCATGTACTGGGTAAATATTGTGTGCGAATCCGGATAAATGCTGCTGGTTGCTTGCAAGTCCGTGGCCGAACTCTAAAAATGCTGATTTGGAAGGATCTGAACTATGCAGTGCATCAGACATGAAACTCATAGACATCATTAACAGTCAAATCCATAAAGCCCGATGATGGTCTGAGTGCTGCATTGAACGTTCACTGCGCACGAAAAACACCTTGAACCGGATCCATCTCAAAATAATCCGGGATAAAACAAACGACCACGAATTTCTAAATAAAAACGCAATTCCCAAAGTCACTGCAGTGAATCTCATAGGCGAATACGAGTTTATCTTTCTTAAATCATGACAGAACCGCGCAATACCGAAGTCACCTCGGGCTCGCGGTCCTGCGTGTTTCTGACTCACTCGCGCTCCGCAACAGCGCGAGCTGATTGGTGTGTCACGCGACACCGGGGAGAGCTAAATGAAGTTGATGAGCATTTGCTATCGAATTATGCTGAGCCCTCATATCGATCATGTCACATAATAATGATCTTCACATTAAACACTACCTTTACATAAATTATTTGAAACAAACCACAGGCAAAGAGAGCTGCAAAATACTTACAGCAATAATTGGCAAAAATCTTTCAATGCAATGCAACTTTACAGTCATTCTCTTGCATATAGTGGAAGGTAGGCTACTCTCTTTAATTCAAATATTTGTAATGAAAAAGATTTTGGACATTTTCAAAATTATTAGTAATTAGAATGATTAGAAAAGGAGTAAAACCACTTGTGACCAAATGAATGCATGATGGCAACAGCAGAGCATGATGTCACACTGTATGGGTTCATTATTAAATATGATATTATATTAATAATAGAAATAAATGAATTATGCAACGACCATAAAACACAAAAACGTATATTAAAAATATGAATGCATGTCAGTATATTAATGCATGCTTCTATTAATGCATGTCCTGTTGAAAATGTGATTATGTGATCGTTCTCCATGTTTATTTTAACTCGGTTTGGTACACCTGAGTGTGATTGCTTAGAAAACCTTTTCACAAATCGAGTGGATTGTGTCCGTTGTGGCATTTTGCCGGAATGGAGTTCCACCACCTTCCATTCAGAAAACTAAAATGATTGGAAGTTTGTTTGTTAATCCATTCCATTCCTCCAGTCCAGTTTTTGTTTGTTCCAGCACACACATATTTCTGCTACTTTTAGAAAGTGTACCCGCAAAAAAAAAAAAAGAGGAGAAACTCCGAATTGTGCTTTAAAATATGTATAGGCTAATGAAAGTAGGCTATTGGGTACAGCGAATATTTACATTAAAATACGAATTACATACAGGTCTACACATAAATATCGAATGAGCTGGAAGTGTGTGTGCTTTTAGTCTACGTAAGAATTTAGAGTTTAGGTTTTGTTTTAAATACTTACATTTAAATTGAAAGGTCTGGGAAATACGTCAAACCGAAGAAAAAAAAAATCCGGTAAATTTCACCTATCAAACTAATTTTTGCCAACTATTTTAAATGTATAATACTCAATAAATTAAAACTAGACCTACTGGTTTTTCTAACATTTTTAAAATCATCCAAGGAGGCAGAAAAGGTTCCCTTATTTGAAGAACCACCACAGTCCTACAGCAGCTGTTTTTCGCTCATCTGACCGTGAAATCACAAAATGCAACCAAGCGCTGATATTTCGCTGCTTTAAATGAACTGGCATACAGCTGTAAATATTACAAGTTTATTAGAACAAGAAATGTTTAACCGAGTAAGAGGTGAACCCGTGACCTCTCGCACTCAGCCATCTAAAGCTAACATCCTACATTAACCCGTTTTTACTGGGTTCATGAGTGTATTTAAGAGCTATTAAAATTAGTCATAGGGCCTAGATATAGATGCGACAACCTGCCCCGATCTCCCTTATGCTATCAAACACGTCCGGCATGGAAGTATTTTAATCTACATCTGGGGCACGTTCAAGCTCAAACCGGTGTGCACCGTTTTGCTACGGTTTCCGGTTTGAACGACATGTTTCCTGGAAACGGTGTGCAACGGTGTTTGAGATACGTTTCTCTTGTTTGGTGGGTGTGTCAAACATGTCAGCCCAATCAGCAGCAGCATGTATATAAACCAAGAGACAGCTTGCACAAAATAAATTCACAAGAGCAAGTATATTGTTTGCACATGTATATTTACATTAAAGGCAAAATAACTAAAATAATAAGAGCACAAGTATAGATCTGGAACTTCCTTAAGTCTGTCTAAATATAATTTAGTAATTGCAATGTCTTCTATTGTGTGCTAAATACTGATTAATGTTGCTTAAAAGTACTATACATATTTATATATTTTGCTATTGTATTATAGAGTGACACGTTAATAAACTTTTGGTAACACTTTATTTCGATAGTCCACTTTAGGCATTCTATTAACAGTAAGTAACTTTGCAACTACATGTCAACTAGCAGTTAGTAGAGTATTAGTAGACTGTCTACTTAATATCTTCTAACACTTTCTTTGTCAACATTCTACTAACCCTAAACCTACCCTAACAGTCTACTCTGAGAGTTAGTAGACATGTAGTTGCAGATGAATGAGAATTAGTTAAAATGTAGTTGACATGTAGTTACAAAGTTACTTATAGTTAGTAGAATGTCTAAAGTGGACTATCGAAATAAAGTGTAACCAAACTTTTCTATACCCCTCTGATTATATAATGGTAAATATTACAATATCATAGCACAACAACAGTGATCAGCAATAATGATAAGCCTAATACTCACAATAAAAATAAAAAGGTCATATAGATCATAACACAGTCTATTAAGAAGTGGATTATCCTTCACCTGAAAAATGTGTCTTTTCATCCTGAAATGCGAGGCAAAAGTTGGATAACAATAATTAGGAACCACAGTTTCCAAAAATCCCTTCATTTGATTGGGATGTTCTCTTTTATTCTGGAGGGCAAGGCCAGTGATTGTACCATCGAGTGTATTTAGCAGTATTAAACACGTATTTACTGAACGCAGCCCTGGTAACCACGAAGGCAAAATTGGCTAAGTGGTTGATTAAGCTATATATAATTGCTATACTATAGGCCTACTGTAATTTCACGCAGAAATGTTAAAGTTCAATTCAATTAAAATATGCCTATTTGTGAGTTAGACAATAATTATTTTTATAACTAATAATAAAATAGTTATAAGGAATTCCCTCATTGCGTTTTTTTTTCTCAGTAAAACAACCAGTAAAAGTGGAGCTGGTGTTTTCTCCTGGAGGATGAACGCGCTGTGTAATCCAGTCAGAGTTTGACAAGCCTTTGAGCGCATGACAGCACACACACACACACTGACAACAACGAAGAATTCATACACACAATCTGCCAGTATTATTTTAAGATCTTTTTAAGAGATATTTTATATTATATTATTAGTGGTATTATTGTTTTTACAGTTATTTCTGTTTGAATTCAGGCCTAGTAATTGAGCGGAATACGGAGACTGTAGACGGGATGAATACTAAGAGTCAGCTTAACCAGTTTTAAATGAACCATGGGGATGAAATAATTACCATACATGGCAACATGAGGTGTCAGTATGTTTTAGGCGTCTGTGTAAAAATTACATTTAAAAAGAAAGTAAAATCTCATGCCTGGATTTGTGACCATGTTATTGGGTGTTAAATGACAGAACTGCTGCTTCTTTTGTTTAATTTGATATGTAGCCAAATATCCACACAGCAAAAAACATAAATATCAAATATCATCAGGGTTGTTACACCTTCTGCCACTGGAGCAATACACGCATAAACAAACACACACTAGCATGCTTTTTTAAAAATGTTTCTTTCCTCTACTGAATTAAAACATTTCCTATACCATTTTGAATTAAAAATGAAAAACAAAACAAAAACAAAACAAAAAAACAGAGTGGGTGGTTGTGAGAGATTATATAATTATTTTAACAAGAAACTTTGATTACCACAACAAACTAGTGCACAAAAAATGTACACAATTTTGTAATAAGCAGTAGATTTATTTTAATATTTAGCATCCAAATAAGGGAATTTCATACCAAAAAGATATATTTGAGAAATTACAGAGAGTTAGACTTACTTGTGCAGTGAATTGTGCATTTCTCTCAACACTGAAAAAAAAGCAACAACCCTGAAACCTAAAAATGGTTTTATGCAAGTAAAAAATATGATTTAATATAGCTGAATCAACCTAAACACATTCATTTTTACCACCAAAACTAAATTTTATGGGTTAAATCTGGTAGAAATAACTCTTTAAGGCAGGGGTAGGCAAGTTCGGTCCTAGAGAGCCGCAGTCCTGCAGAGTTCAGCTCCAACCCTGAAAAAAAAAAATACGCACCTGCCTATAGCCTTAGTAATCCTTAAGACATTGATTAGCTTGTTCTGGTGTGTCTGATTAGGGTTGGAGCTGAACTCTGCAGGACTGCGGCTCTCTAGGACCGAACTTGCCTACCCCTGCTTTAAGGTAACATTTTCAAATCATCCATTTTTACAGATATGAAAGAACTGCCTGAAAAACATGCACCATTTAAAATCAGTCACAATGATTGATCTGACACGCACAGAGTAAACATATGCAGAAGCAGAGTAAGCAAAAAAGAGAAATCATTCTGTAATCTGCTTTACTGTTGCCCTGTAAACCTGCCAGGTTTGACATAATTATTGCTCAGCTTTCTAAAAAACCTGCAGTACATGTGATTTTTAATCACACCCTGAACATCCCAGCCATCACAAGCAAGAGACTGCAGCGAGACCTCCCTCTTCATCTGTCTGTCTCAGAGCATGATCATTAAAGCGAAGCAACTTCCATATGTTGCTGAAGTGCTGGTGTGCCACTTGTTCAGTTTGGCCGTGTTCCTCATCGCAACTGAGTTTTCTGGGGCCATATGGGACCACAGTGGGCTGAGACCCAAGCCATGGCAGCTCGTGGTCTCCAAGGCCAATGGACCAAAACACAGCCACAAATTATTGTCATGGCTAAACCACATTCTCTGAAATTACAGTGAGGATGTGACATAACAATTTCATTGAGAGGAGAGTTTTATCAGTTCTACCGGTCAATGGTGAACTACTTACAATTTTTTCATGTTTTTGAAAGAAGTCTCTTGTTTTCACCAAGACTGTGTGTGTGTGTGTATATATTACAATGTAAAATAACAGTTTTTTATATATATTTTAAAATGTAATTGATTCCCCTGATGCAAAGCTGAAATTCCAGCATAATTACTGCATTTTTCAGTGTCACATGATCTCAGGAAATCATTCTTATATCGTTATGTTGCTCAAAAATACTTATTATCAATGTTTAAAATGTTAAAAACAAACAAAAACAAACACAATTCACTACCAATCAAAAGTTTGGGGTAAATATATAAAATGAAATTAATACTTATTTAGCAAAGATGCTTAATTGAACTGCTGACAAAAGTTGCTGACACTTCAGGTTTGCCATCACAGGAATAAAAATATTATTTGTTTGCATATTTTACAATTGAAAACAGTTGTCTTAAAGGGGGCATAACACACACAGTTTCACCCAATCTCATGTTAATCTTGAATACCTATAATTGTAGTATTGCATCATTCACATCCCCGAAGAGTCTTCAGTTTTATCAGATTTATAAAAGAAAAATACAGCTTTACGATTCTCTCCGGAAAAAGCCGAGCTCCTGGAGGCGCACCGTGGGTGGAGCTAAAGAGTGACGAGCACTTGGGCGCCGAATGCCAACAAAACAGAGATTTGATACCGTTTCACTTACCGTCTGCAGTAAGTGAAACGGAGAATCCAACTCTTCTTGGAGCATTGTACCCCCCCTTTAAACTGTAATAAAACGTAACAATATTACTGTTTTTACTGTATTTTTGATCAAATAAATGCAACCTTGTGATCATAAAAAAGTAATTATTTCAAACTTTCGAATGGTAGTGTATATATTTATATAAAAACATTGACATGTTACAATCTACGAATTTGTATGCACTGACAATAAAATATCAAACAAAATGATGACCTTTTCCTCACGTCTAAATAATTTTCAAAAGTAAGTTTATCATTTAAAACCAGAATATAAATGCCATTTGGCTTGAGATTTAATTATTGAATGCAATGACATTCATACATTTAGTTTGTTTCTTCAATGTCCAAACACTTTTCATAGGCACTGCATATGCAATATTCGAAGTTAAGCAAGAGCGGTTTTGGTGAACTGACTGTATTTCACAAATCACATGCATGAGTACAATGCAGCAAAGTGAACTTGAGAGCAAAGTTGAAGCCAGAGCAGATCCCTGTGAATACCTGTTGTTAAGGTCTGGGGTGTGGGATAGAGTGGAGAGGGTGAGAAGGAAAGGTAGACACTCTTTAAGGCAGTAATTATGCCTGTGTTACGGAGAAGAACAAAGCGGAGCCCTGGAGTCATAGTGCAGGGATGTGTCCTCACCGTGCCTTAATACACACGAGACTGAACGTTAATAACAATACACCAGAACGTGGCCCAGACTGGCTGGCGTCTGCTGCCCTGCACACGTACATCTTTGTGAATGTGCGTGTGTGAGACCAGAAAAGATGGAAAACCTTCCTAGGTAAGCGTGGAAGTGTGAGTGTGAATCTTGGACCGTGCTAAAGTCCTGTTAAGTCCATCATTGTCCAGTGATGTGGAGTGACAGCATTCCTTTTCATTCGAATCAGTTGTGCGTTATCCATCTTTACGCCACTTCTCACATCACCTTTTCGCAAATGTGTTACATCACATCAATGGGAATTTTCAATATTTTTACAAAATTATTTAGAAAAAGTGTTCACATTTGTATCTATTTCTTAGTATTTTTACTACATTTTTTAATCAGAATTTTTGCTTCAAAATTTCCAGTGGCTAGCTACACTACCGTTTAAAAGTTTGAAATTAATTATTTTATTTTTGAATTTTTTTAAAGCAGTCTCTTGTGCTCACTAAGCCTTCATTTATTTGATCAAAAATACAGTAAACATTTCTTAAAATATATTTTGAAATGTAATTTATTCCTGTGATGCAAAGCTGAATTTTCAGCATCATTACTCCAGTCTTCAGTGTCACATGATTCTTCAGAAATCATACTAATATGCTGACTTGCTGCTCGAGAAACTTTTCATATTATCAACGATCTTGTTGCTTGATATTGATCAGTGATCAGATCTTGCTGTTTAATATTTTTGTGTAAACCGTGATACACTACCATTCAAAACACCTAAAACATTTTACTTATTTATTGTATATAAAACAATTACTACTTTTATTTAGCAAGGATGTATTAAATTGATCAAGTGACAGTTAAAAATGTATAATGTTACAAAAATGTACTATGTCAAACAAATGTCGTTCTTTATACTTTCTATTCATCCAAAAATCCTGTAAAAAGATTTCAACAAAATATTAAGCACCCAACCGTTTGAGCTTGTGCAAATCAGGCAGATGTAGAATTATTTCTGAGGATAAGTGACTTTTAAGAAAGAGTAAATAAAAATGAGCTTTACTGTCACATATCAAATAGACAACAGTATTTTCACAAATTTACTGCCTTTACTGTAGGGCTGTGCGATATTGAAGAAATTAGATTATCATAACTCATTAAATAAATGCGATATTCTATATGCGATACGTTAATGCTTAAATTGCCTGCTCAATGAACAGTTTTACTCAGCTGTTGCTGAGTCAGATCTCTGAACTTCTATAACTATCTTGTATCATATATATATATGGTTATTTGTGTGTATGTATGTATGTATCAAGAGCTCCTGTAAAACCACAACAAATTCCTTGTGTTTGCGCACATTAAGTGGTGAATAAAGCTCATTCTGATTCTGATTCTGATAAGAAAGCACCCCTACAACAACTTCTGAAATTGAACGGTAGTGTTTTACTCGAGCATTACATTAAAATGTCATTTTAACATGAGTGTAATCATTTTAACATGAGTTTAGGAACTGAATAATAAAAAGGAAAAATAAAACACTGCTTAGTATTTACTCTTTGAATTTAATATGCACTGATTCTTATTTAAGCTACAAAAGTTATTTAGGTAAGAGCAGTGAGTGATTTTCTCTTTGTCTTTTGTTCATGGCCCCAAATATTGCAAGTTGTATGCATATTGCGATATGTACATTTGCGATTTTTCGGTAATTTCGATATATTGCACAGCCCTACTTTACTGTATTTTTGATCAAATAAATGCAAGCTTGGCAAGCATAAGAGACTTCTTTCAAAAATATTAAA
Source organism: Sinocyclocheilus anophthalmus (assembly GCA_018155175.1). Taxonomy (NCBI): domain Eukaryota; kingdom Metazoa; phylum Chordata; class Actinopteri; order Cypriniformes; family Cyprinidae; genus Sinocyclocheilus; species Sinocyclocheilus anophthalmus. The sequence continues at coordinate 316,174 of JADLZN010008166.1, read as the reverse complement.
CAATCGTAATTATTCCAAACATTTGACAGGTAGTGTACGTGCTTGGGTCTTGCAAACAGCAATGTTTACAACAGGATTTGTCTTTTTCCACTCATGTTTGGCCAGGGGGGATTCTGGGTCAGAGGAAGAGGTAGGTGTGCTTTGTAGGATAAAGACTGTTAATCTGTGCTCCGGGCTACTGGAAGACCCGGGACTGTTTTCTGTGGTCCACCCTCATTCCTCTTACGTAGACAGTCCAAGGTCATTGATGGTGCGTGCACGCGTTCATATGTTGGCAGGGCCCTTTGCATGGGGTTTGCATGATCTTGAAGATGACTGATTTAGAAATCATGTTTCAGAGTTGTGCAAAACAACAGCACTCCCTGAGATCATTAGCTGGAATCATGAAAGAACTGTCTGCTGCCACTCCTCGCATCACTCAGCACTGACTGGAACACAAGAGTGACTAAAATGGATTAAATGGTTAAAAATGACAGTGAGACGATGAGAGCGAAGAATCTGAAGTGTATTTATGAAACATGTCTAACGCCTTTGGGAAATGAGGAGAAGCTAATAGAGATGCGCACCAGGCAGAAAATAATAGCTGATTTTAATTGTTTTGTTGACAAGGTAAAGCCTGTCTAATGCAAATAGTATGTTCATTATTGAATAACCGTACATTTCAGTTTTGTTGTGATTTTGCTCTTTCAGACCTACATATCAAAATCAAGACTTTAACTATGATCAGTCTAATATGACAGTGAAAAAAAACAAAAAAAACTTTGTTTTATTTTTTTTTATTTTTTTTTGATTATAGGATCTAAGTACTGTCACTGTCACTTTAAAAAAATAAAAAATAATGTATTCAGCTCAGATCATTTTCTAAATTCTACATAATGCTAAGTAATTTGGATTTGCTATACAAATGTTGTCCTGTTTCATATTTTGTGGAAACGGTGATACACTACATTTTAAACGTTTATTTTTTTAAAAGAAATGAATATTTTTATCCAATTGATCAAAAGTGACAGTAAATACATTTACAGTGTTACAAAAGATTTCTGTTTAAAATTAAGTCTGCTCTTTTGAACTTTCTATTCACCAAAGAATCCTGAAAAAATGTTTCATGGTTTTCCACAAAAATATTAAGCAGCACAACTGTTTTCTACATTGATAATAATCAGAAATGTTTCTTGAGCAGCATATCAGCATATTAGAATGATTTCTGAAGGATCATGTGACACTGAAGACTGGAGTTAATGATGCTGAAAATTCAGCTTTACATCACTGAAATAAATGACATTTCAAAATACATTCAATTAGAACTAATTTCCTTCAAATTACAATAATATTTCACAATATTACTGTTTTATTGTATCAAATAAATGGAGGCTTGGTGAGAATAATTATTCCAAATATTAGACCTTTAAAGGCAAATGAATGATCTAATATGAAAGAATAAACCTGGATACAATGTATTATTGCAATGAAAGCTATGTTAATAGTCATATCACATTCCTTAAATGCATATATTCATTTCATCAATTCCAGTGAAGAAAAGCCAACATGCACCTGCAGAAGTAAGCAAAAGAGTTACATAAACAGTAGGAAAGCTTTCAGGCATTGAGAAGTAGCCTCTCTTGCTTTTTGTGGGAATTGCAAATGTGTGTGTGCCTGGTTTTTGGCTTGGGCTCTGAATTCATCACCAGAGTAATTGCTGCCAGACAGAAATGTGAGGGAAGGTGCTGGAATCTCTCTGCATGAATGACTTGACCAACTGTTAAATGACTGTCTATGTGTGTGACCGCAGTTTCCGAGATTTGATAACAAAAAAAGACAATGAGGTGTAATGTATAGCTTGCATTTGACTGCTCAATTAGATAAATTGGACATAATGTCACCACAAAAGTTAACTCGTATTAATCTATGTTGCAAATCTAGTCTATATACAGTATATATAATGAATATACCTGTACTGTATATATACTGGCCACTACATTTAATGTTTTAATAGTTTCAAAATAAAACAAAATCCTATTAAAACTTGATTTCATCAAATTACAGGGCAGCAGAAACTGTACATAAAGAAGAGAAATAACAAAAAAAAAGAAGTGAGAAAGAAGTAGAACAAGATTGACAGAAAGAGCGAGTTTTATCCAACTCGCTAAACATTCACATCTGGATGGCAGGAAAACTGAACTGGAGTGAGCGCAGAAGCTCCACTGAGCTGTTTTCTGACACTCAAGCAGAGCAAAAGACACATTCCAGAGGACGAGACAACACCGGGGAGGGGTCTTGGGCTTTTTCCACTGTAAATGTCACCATGGACCACAAAAAAAGCAGAGTGCTCAGAAATGAGCTCAGATCTGCGGTGGGGCGTTGCAGAGGCCGGGGGGTGTCTAGGAGATGCGTCTGGGACGCTTTAGTGCAGCTGCTGGAGGAGATGGTCACAGTTCAGCTGAGGTCACCGAAAACAGGGCGGCAGGAATGATGTGGTATACGTACTGAGATGAGAGGTGGCCTTTCAGAGTTTACAACTTAAATTGAAACACAACTCCGCAGCACACTGTGAGAGCTGCTAGCTGTATATTGTTTGTCATACGACCCAGATGAAAATATTCATTTATAATTCATTTTAACCATCGTGACACTGTCCGATATAAATAAGTTATGTCAAAGTAGTTTTTTGCATACAATTAAAGAGAAACTTCACTCAACACTTACAATTTGGAACAATTTACCTACATGTTGTTCCAAACCTGTATGACTGTTTATCTTTTATGGAACACATATTTTGAAAAAATGTCTGTACTTTTTTCATATAATGAATGTCAGTGGGGTCCAATTTTTCTCACCATTCTGAGCTTACATCTCACAATTCTGACATTTTTGTAAACTCAGAATTATGATATAAACTCAATTCTGAGATAAAAACAATTCTGAGAAAAACGGCAAGTTTGACCGAAAAACATCAGAATTGTGAGAATTGTATGTTTCCACAAAGGAATAAAAAAATTGATTAAAATTATTTAATTGCAAAACTTTTTAGCTCAAATTCTGATGTTTTTTCTTACAGTTCTCACAATTTTGGACTTTTCTTCTCAGAATTGTGAGTTTATTTCTCGCAGTAGCAAGTTATAAATTTGCAGCTGAACGTTAGCATCTTGCAATTCAGAATTGGCGAGACTAGAAGAAGTCATAATTACGTTTTTTTATTCCATGAAAATAAGCTTCCACAAGCTTGAACAACACTAAAGTGACAATAAAACACCAACTTTTACTCCTTTTCACATGAATTATGATTATGGGGACAGATTATCGATTAATAAAGACTTATTTTTGCATGGTTCCTTGCACAATACTATGTTAAAACCTCAAATCACTTTTACCCGTTGACATGATTTCTAAGCAAACACATTGTGATGTTTGCGTCACATATCACTGCATATATTCACAGTTTTGGGGGTAACGCATTACAAGTAACGCGAGTTATGTAATCAGATTACTTTTTTCAAGGAACTAGTAAAGTAACGCATTACTTTTTAATTTACGAGAGAATATCTGAGTTACTTTTTTAAATACGGTAAGTAACGCAAGTTACTTTTTTTTATAATTTATTGATTGACAGCTCTCCTTTCCCCATGTTGAGAGAAATCAGAAGATGTTACTGTAGTTCTAAAATAAATATGAATATGCATTAATTCATCTCACTCACAAAAAAAAAAACAGATTCAGTATTTCTCAAAATGAATAAAAATAATGCAACCTGCAATAATTAAATGTTAAACAACACAAATATCCTTTATGTATTTAATCCCATTCTATTAACCAATGTCTTTGCTTCTGACCTTCGATGATCCAGTTCAACCGTACTAATAAGCAGAAATTACTCTAGACGAACATTTGTGTGTCTTTTTTTATTGCTGAAGTGTGTTTTTTTCTTCTTCTGCGTTCTACTGTACAGAGGTAAATTTACTTTCCCTTCAGCCTGAGGCTTGTTCATTTCACTTTTGGTGTGAAAAGGCTTTTATATTTGCCAAAAATATAACTTTTTTATTTTAAAAACAAACAAGCAAGCCCTGTCCAAATTTAAAAAGTAATGCAAAAGTAACGTAACACACTACTTTCCATAAAAAGTAACTAAGTAACATAATTAGTTACTTTTTTATGGAGTAACGCAATATTGTAATGCATTACTTTTAAAAGTAACTTTCCCCAACACTGCATATGCATGGCTTTTCTGACATAGTAAACTTGCTTGGTAGCGCACCTGGAAGCACTGCACTTGAAATGTGAAGTCACGATAAAAGAGCTCAAAGACTTATAAAAGCAAGCTGAAATAGCATGGTTCCTTCACAAAATGCAGTTTTATGTGCTTTTGTTAACAATATTGGTTAGGTTTAGGGTAGGGCTTAATTTGCTTAATATGTTATTTTCAAATGTAACAGAGCATTCAAGCACCATTCACAAGACATTTCATTTTCAAACTCCCACGATCCTTACAATAAACAACCTAATAAAACATCGTAGGATTCCCGTTGACTGAAACGGAACGTGCTTTTAGCGTCACTCACTGGACATTTCACTTTGAAAGTGTCGCGAAACGTCATTTCACAGAAATGTCACCACAGGCACATTCTTCTATTGATCCTGGGTTGAAAAAGTCATACAGCTTTGGAACAAACATGAGGGTGAGCATGATGACAGAATTTTGGTGTGAACTGTCCCTTTAAGAGCTTCTTTTTGAACCAGTGTTTTGTCCTTTGCAGAATGAAGGACACGAGGACGGCATACGGGTGGAGAAACGGTCCAGCCTACGGTTGAAGGCTAATGCCAAGGGAGTGGAGCAGAGCACATGCACATCCAATCAACAGACAATGCGACAAGGCCTGAGGTTTCCAGGTATAGACAGGGAGTTTCTAAAGACCGGTTTACCAGGTCCAGGGATTATCCTTCTGGGGTTACCCAACCCCTCAGTAACGTGACCTCCTCTAGCCCGTGTTATTGTGGTCTACTCTGCCCAGAGCATTATGATTAAACATCTCGGCTTAGTCCATCTGTACGGCCAGCTTTAGCAAACCTGACATCTGTCTAAGCAAAACAAGAGCACTTCCTGCACGGGAAACATGAGAAAGACTTTCTCACTTCTTTGAGTTTCAACAGCGAACGCCTCCCTATGACGTCTGATACTTTAGACATCTCGAGACCTAATCGACGAATATGATTTTTCCATCCTTTCACTCCCACGAATCAAATATTAAGAAAGCGCCTGCCCCAAGGTCAAATCCCTCTCTCCAGAGCTCCTCAATAGGAACAAACCACCAGGATCAAGTTCAGCTCCTGACAAGAAGTCCCCGGCTCTGTCAAGTGTTAAGTTCCATTGTGACCTACAATAGCACACAATGGCCCTCGCAGCACCCGGGCTGTCCCTGTTGCCTGATGAATAACACAGGAGCGCTGGATGTGGACAGGTTATCAGATCACTGAGATATGGGACCAAATATCTGTCCCAGTTTTGAAAAGAACAACATTTTTACTAATTAATCAGAGACGATTACTAGAAAGTTCTTCACACAAAGTTCCTTTTCATACCATTTTCTCTTTATTTTATTAAAGTTAAGATATTATATTATCACTCATAACTCCAACCCCATCAGTACTTAGAGCTGTCAATTTAATGTGTTCATTTAGAACAATTAACAAAATAAAGGAAATTAAAGGGATAGTTCACCAAAAAAATGAAAATTCTGTCATCATTCATTCACCCTCAGGTTGTTCCAAAGCTGTATGAGTTTCTTTTGTTGAACACCAAAGAAGATATTTTGAAGAATGTTGGTTGATGGTAGCCACTGACTTCCATAGTATGAAAAAAAAAAATACTATGGAAGTCAATGGCTACTGTCGACTGTTTGAGTAAAGAAAGTCAAATAAGAAAATGAAGATATTCATTTTTGGGTGAACTATCCCTTCAATGTGGTAATGTGCTGCTACTACAGATGGCCTGCGTTCTGTGTGAACATAGACTTGAACAGAATGAACAAAAATCGACTGGTGGTAAATGGATTACTTAATAATCATGCCTCTGCTAAAATATGTAATTTTTCTTCATTTTGAGGCTTTTTTTTTCAGCAACCTTGGCTGACAACTTTACTTGGAACAAACAATAAAAATAACAAAATATAAATAAATATAGATCTATTATAATAGATTCATATATTATATATATATAATATATCTGATATATATATTTATGGCCGCGACGATTAATCGCGACTAATCGCATTCAAAATAAAAAGGTTTTGTTTACATAAAATTTGTGTGTGCTGTGTATATTTATTATGTATATATAAAGATACACACATATACAGCATATATTTTGAAAATATTGACATGTCTACTTATATTCATATAATTTATATTATACATAAATATATTTAATATATAAACGTAACCTTTTTCTTAAATATATACACGCATGTGTGTGTATTTACATATACAAAATAAATATACACAGTACACACACACACATATGTTATGTAAACCAAAACTTTATTTTGGATGCGATTAATCGTGACTAATCGTTTGACAGCACTAATATATATATATATTACTTGGAAGATTTTTCAGCTGGGCAGCTACTTTGTGTTTGGCTATTTATTGAGACATAATATGAAACCTCCTTCTAAAGCTCCCTTTTCTATATTTAAACTGCTGTGAGTTCAATAAAGTCATACAGGCTCTGGTCAGATTTATATATAATTTTAAATAATCATGCTTTAGGTAATCATGTTTTATGTCACAACCATGATATCAGCTTCATCATCCATTAAAGCAATTATTTGGGATTTTTAGATTCCCAGTAGCACCTACAACACCAAAATAATAACCAGATCTACTATGTTTAACAGAGGTGTAATATGCAAAATATGGTTATTTTCATATCACAGTCAGACTAAAGACGGAGCTGACATTTCAGATGTTCATGGAATCTCTAGTCATTCTCAAAGCTGAATGCTAATTTTGTCAATATTTGTAATGAATGTTTGACATGACAGCATACATTTTGTTGTATCTGACAGTGTTGACATATAGCCCAGCGTGGTATAGGCAAGGGAAAACACCCACAAATGGAATAAGAAGGAAGCTGCACCTACATTTAGGTTAATCAAATCTTAATTCAATTAACCAATGGTGGTAAAAACAAACAAACAAACAAAACAGATTATGCTTTGTCATATAACACGGGAAGGCATTCTGTAAACCATAGAACAGCATGTGCAACATAACGCTAAATACAGAGGCAAAATATTCTTTCACCAAGGCAAACAGAACAATGAAAATAAATTGCAATGTTAAAGGTGTCTCCCATGACATCAGGTGACTTTGTGACGGAGTGTCATATTTGAAAGCTTGTTTGCCTGGCCCTGGGCGGAAGAAGAGGAGGAAGGAGAGAGGTGGTGCTATTCCCCTCCCTCTGCTCCTCTTTCTGTGTCTGCTAAGCGTCGGATTGTCTGCCGTTTGAGGGACAACCGCTGACTTCAAAGGATCTGCAGTTTTGCTGCTGTCATATTTGAACGTCATGAGACACGCTTCAGACAACCTCCAAAGACACATCCGTCTCTTTCCACTTGTAAATATACACCCTTTAAAACTTCAAGCATTAGAGTCTGACAGTGTATGTAGGTTAAGTTCCAAAACCTAGTGAGGTGCCTATGTAGACAGCATTTTAAGCCTAATTATAATGTACTGAATGCTTCACAGTAAAGGCCAAAGATAAATAGCAACAATCCAAAAAATCCATTCAAGACTGAAGAAGTGAAACAAATGTCAGTAACATAGTAATATATTTATAATAACACAATATAGTCAATAATATTGGCTATAATTATTATTTAATTTATTTTTATTGTACCATTTTTCAAAATAATTTGTAATTCTATGAAGCTATTATCTGTAATTCAATAAATGTTTAAATAATATATAATGCTCAAATAATCACAAATACAATCTTTAGTCAATTGTGTAGTTATTTATTTTTAAAAACTTACAATGATTATTAAAATAATGAATTATTAAAATAATTTTTTAATCTTCTATCTATATATCTGTCTGTCTATCATTTCTAGAATTCGTATTTTTACATTTACAAAATAAATAATATTAATCTATAGACCAAATACATAATTATAATAATAATTAAATACATTTAAATCACACACACACACACAACCCAACATACACACACACACACACCACACATTTTATATAAAAGAAGAACTATTTCACCCAATATTTTGAAGTATTAGACCCAATATTTTTGCTATTTGAGTCTGCGGTGCATTTTATGTGGTTCCGTTTTCATTACGAAGTTCTCTTAGAAGGCAACTGCCTATTTAAAAAGCACCACAGCTCACAATGTATTGGAACAGAGCCGCATTGATTTGTTTATTGCAAAGGTAGATTTGCATCAAAACTAGGAATTTTGCACTGATTGATCTTTTATGATGTCTGAGTGAGTATGTTCACTGTGATATCCATGTCTCAACTGTCACATTTTAATATGTCCACACAAAGAACTGACCTATTGTTCAAGTGAAAGACAGCGCCCTCTGCAGTGGCTCAGGGTCACATGAAGATTGACGTGAATGGAACAGTGACCTTTGAAGAAGATCAAAGCCGCACAGGTTACATACGTCTACCTGTTTAACTCTTTCATCTTCATGCAGCTCCGGGAATCACGACCCGAGCATGTTTATCTAGCCAGCCCACTGCTGGACACCTGAGCGATGCACCTGCATACTTTCTTTAACAGAAATGAACAAAACCCCAACTACTTTGTGCTATTAAACAGGTTTAGAACGTAATGCACCTATTGGAAACACTCTCAAAAATAAAGGTTCTATATTGGCATTCATGGTTCCATGGAGAACCTTTAAACTTTCCATTCAGCAAAAGGTTCTTTAGATTATTAAGACATTCTAAAAATGGCTCTTTTAAGAATTGTTTACTCAATGACTCTTTGGGGAACCAAAAATGGTTATTTAGTGTACAGCAGATTGTCAGCAAGCAATAAACCGGAGTTCTTGCTGGCTACATAACAGGAGCAACCTAAACGTGCGAAGATTTGGCCTCACGTGTGGGTAACAAAGAGCTATTGCATTCCAGCAGTGAGAGTGAGGTCAATTAAGCCATTTCCCCTCCAATTTATCTCCCTGCAGCACCTAGATCAACTGGACTGCAGCTGCATTGAGGTAAACCTCGCCTGGCCCCTAAGAGAAAGACTGGCAAGATTGTCTTCATACCTGTTTCAGATGAATGGGGGTTTCAAGTCTGGCTGTTTTAAGGATGTGTCTGTGTGTGTGTGTGTGTGTGAAGTTGGGATAAAGGATGGGGTGTGGGTCAATACAGTATAGTTTTGTCATATTTTGTCATAATCCAGAGCATGACATTATATTTGCTACTATATTCTCCACCTTCTCAAGTACAGAAATTATGCAATGAAATTAAGCTATTAAAGTGTGAAGCATTTTTTTTTTAAATTGGAACTTTATATAATAAACGTGTTAACACACCTTGAATCAGTTTCAGTAATTAAGAAATTTGTCTTTCTTTAAACGTCACATAAATGTTTGACTGTGCTGGAAAGAATGATGAAGACTATGCAAAAACATTTATTTTAGAGTTTGCAGAAGGGATGCTGAATAATAATACCACAGATGGGCAATCTGTCGACTATAAAGACAATTTCTGTAAATTCAATAATTTATTCATTGACCACAAATATTAAACTGGTGGCAATTACTTATAAATGCATTTCATATCATGTAATTAATTCCATTAAAATTTGTAATAATGACAACTCAAAATTTAAAAACTATACTGAATTCAAGTATAAGATTAACATCTGTACAAATGCAAGATATCATCAGGCACTGACCTGAACTGACCACTGAATTTGACAAAATTCTATAAAAGTTTATGCACATTTTATAAAATAACTGAAAGTTATAAACCCACCTAACAATTTTGGTTACCAGAGCATTCTGAGAACGTTAAGCTGTGTCTGAAATCACTTAATGTCTAGTACATTTGTTTTGAAACTTACTTTGCGACCATTCAAAAAAAGTTTGTTTGATATAGTACGAATATGGAAAGCATGAATGACATTTGGGCATACTATATCCGGTATGTTGTCACTGTCACGTGACATGGGTCACTTCACTGCCTCTTCCATATCTTCATGGGTGGTAAAGTGTCCATCTGATGCGCACACCAGAATCTCGATGGAAGTAGTAGGTCATCCGGGTATACTTTTTGCCAACTGTCAATGAATTTGGGCATAGTACTCTTTTGGCGTACTGTTTTCCGCATACTATATAGTATGACAGTAGGCAAAATCAGATGCAGCGTTACTCTATAATAAAACCTAAAAAGAAGGGTTCTAAAACACTAGGCATTGGTTCCAAAAGAAGTAACCAAAAAGGAAACATACACTAATGTTAGGGGAATGTTCTGTGTTTGCTGGCATATATTTACACTGTGAGTGTCTTTCTTACTGCGAGTTAAAACATTTAATAAATGTAATTGAATTTATAATTTAATCATAAATCTTTATGTGTCACATGTATCATGCCCCAACTACCATCTGAGCCAACATAGGCTCATTGGAAATACGTGCCTCTAAATACATTTCTGCAAAACTGAAAAAGCGTACCTATACATACGATTCGCTGCAGTTTCCAGTTGAAATAAACACTAGAAAGTATGATTTTCAGTTTTGCATTTGTTAACACTATCGGGTATAGGTTTAGGTTTGGGTTTGGGTTTGGAGTAGGGGATATTTCCAACACAACAGAGCATTAACTTTTAGCAACACTCAACAGATATTTGAATTATGAACCACCGCAACACATACCTGAAGCAAAATACACATTAAACAGCAATACATGCCTATATCGTAACAAAAACGTATTGAACCCACGTTTTAGCACCATTTATGGATGTTTTACTTTGAAACTGCTTCTAAACGTGCAGCAAGGTATGTAATAACGGTGTATTTAGAGGCACATATTTCCAATGAGCCTCGGTTGATCTGAGCAGTCATAAACATAGTTAGGAGTTTCATGAAAATGCACATGATGATCAAAATGATGTTGCAGTTTTAAACCAACCTGAAAATATAAAGATAAAGCCAGGGTAACAATTTCATTTTAGAAGTGAACTTTGGATCTCACGTTTCTTTAGACGCTGTGGTCTGCAGACATTCAGCCATCTGGAGCATTTCCCCAAAGGCACTCTAGCCTTCCACTCCAAACCCAATTAGCCAAATCACATTTCAAAAGTGCTTGAGTTTACCAGCCAATGGTCAAATCCTTCAGGTGTCAAAAAAGAAGGCTTAGACCTGGAGGAGAGAACCAGAGAGCAGAATGGAGTGGGATTAGAGTGAACAAAAGGGCCACAGATATCCTCCAACACCTGTGCGGGTACTGTGGCCAGTGGAGAGTCTGCTAATGGGAAAAGCCTTTGGTCCAATTTGCAGGTGCTCAGAACCTAATCTCCCATCTCTTAGGATGGGCCGGGTATCTGTTTACCTCTGTACTAGTTCAACAGACTCAGTCTCACTTGATAGGCAGAAGACTTCCATCCACCCTTGCAGCATAATCTAGGTGATCAATCATTTAGATCAGTAATTAGGGCCTGGTGTCAAAACAGAAATGGAACATGAGCCTGGGGACTTGTGTGCAACAGGTTGACATCAGACTTGGCAAGTGTTATGGGTGATGTGGGTCTGCGTGGGTGAGATTGAGGGGGGGGGACACGTCTGAATGCCGAACTGTGGTCCAGAAGCCTGAGGTCAAGACATTCCACACAACTTGATCCATGTTTAAGAATACCATTTGTTCCGTGTCTTCCTATAGGCAATCGGGACCAAAAAACTAGAAGATCTATTAGTACTGCGAGATGAAATAGCAGTATCTCTTAGGCACGACTCCAGAGTAAAAGAATGACTAAGGTGCCACTGACTCTTAGAAGTCAACGTTTCCAAAGGGGGTCTTCGCAGCAATCCCATAGAAGAATCAGAACATTTCAGTCAACAGTTCTTAAAAGAACAAATTGTTCTTAGTGTAAAGAACATTTAAAAATAACCTTTTCCAATAACCTTTCATGCAGTGGATATGTTAAGGGTTCTTTATGGAACCTGCCAATAAAGAACCTTTATTTTTAAGAGTGTAATAAAAACATTTAGCACTGTATTCAGTTGACATAATACAGAACTGCCCTATAAAAATGGTTGTTCCAATGCACTTTATTTTATAATATTGGTAACACTTAAATTTATGGACCAATTCTATTAACTAGTTGCTTACTAGAATACATATTATTGGCATATTGGCTGTTAATTAGTACTTATAAAGCACATATTATTCATGACCATACTGTATTCTACATCCCTAATCCTACTCAAAACATAAACCTAACAACCGCCGTACTGTTAATAAGTAGCAAATTAGGAGTTTATCGAGGCAAAAATCCAGTAGTTAATAGTTAGTTGATAGTAAGAATTGTACAGATTTGTAGCTGTGAACTCAGTAATGGCTTTGAATGATTCACCGACAAAGTCTGATTCAACCTGACGCAAGCGCTGTTTCATGAATTGTTTTGATTGACTCTTTTAAAAATAATTATTTTTCATAAATCAAACATCACTCAGTGTTTGTTGTCATTTGCAGGAAACACTGGCAATGATCACCAAGTTTTTCTGAGGTTTGCTAAATATAACTGTGGCAAATTTGCATGTTTTGTTGAATTTGTAAAATTTTTTATTCATAATCTGGAATCCTGTGTCTTTTGTTTGGGAGAAATATTTACAGATGGTAACCAGTTATAGAATTGAATGGAATCCAACTTCAAAATCTGAAAAGTAAGCAACTGGAGGAAAAAACGAAGTATTAAAAAGAAACAACGAGCCACAAATGTGAGGCTATGCAGCAATTTAGGATGACTTATGCAGAAATAAGTATAACATACACACACACACACACACACACACAGAATCATAAATGGAGGCAAATCTCAACACTAGATTTTTAATCATTGTGGCAAAATTTATGTTTTGTTGAATTTGGAACCATTTTTTTTATTTAGTCTGAAGCCCTGTTAGGTGATGTTTTTTTTTTTTACAATATTGAGAGATGGTAATGGAATTATAGAACTGAATAAAAAAACTTCAAAATATTAAAAGTTACTGAGCTTTTGAGGAAAGAAGAAAGGATTGAAAAATAAATGACTAACCACCAATGTGAAGCAATGCATACCCAAAAATGAAACTAATGGAAATTATAGAAAATAAGTTTTTAAAAAGCCAAGCAGGGCAGGGACTTGGTTTTGTCCATCCGTTAAGATATTTTGCCACCTGAAAATGGAGGCAAATTTCAATGCAAGCCCACAGTTAACTGCAATGTACCAAGATATTGAGTGCAGATTTGCAAGTATTGTGGCAAATTTGTATGCTGAATAAACTCTAACTTCAAGATGTAAAAAGCTACGGAGTAACTGGAGAAAACAAGGGTAAAAATAAAACAATGAGCAACCAATATGAAGACATGCAGACTTAAAAATAAATTACAGAAAATGAAAAGTTTTTAAAAATCTGTTCTGAAGTTGGAAGTTCAGCTGATTGAAGTTTATTACCCGTGGGAACACTCTTACAATAATAACTCCACAACCTGAGGCGCACTCAGGCTAGGAAGTCGGTCAAAGTAATGCTAAATCTACTATTCACTGAACCTTTCACACTAAATACCAACTTCCTATAGCCTCAAGGATGGCATGCGATTGTGAAACCCCACAGAAACATAAAAACGCAAAAATACACACAACCATCGGCGACATATGCAAGGCCATATAAAAAACGACAAAGCCAATACATCACCTCGGACGAACCTGAGAGTCCTCCACCAAAGGAGATACAGAGAGGGAGAGAATGAATAACTCATGTGAGTCCCCGAGACTATTGGATGAGAAGAGTGCAGGAGTGGGAAGGTGATGAAGAGCACAAGTACGTGGGAAGAGATTAACTGTGCAATCGCCTCAACACGTCACATGAATCTAGCTATGGCCTTACCTACAAGTAAGAAAAAGTGAGATGCACCTGAGATAGCTACAGCGAACGACTAACCCCCCCCTCACAGACAACAATGCCAAACACGCCGACCGAAGAAACAAAATCGACATGAACCACCTCTAAGTCGGGTATCCACGGTAATGCGGTATATGTTACATCATGCCGCTGAATCATCATCTAAAAGCTGGCAAAATACACAGTACTACGGTAAAAAGAAGGATCGTAAGCCAAGGAGCTTGGTGATTCTTTGGAATTAAAAAGTATTATATGATAATACAACGTCTATAGTATTAAAGTAACATCTTACAACTAAAAGCTAGTAACTGAATGCTAGGTAATGATTGCTTTTAAGTGTGATTGCATTTGAAATCCTACCATACAAAAAATAAGTTGCCCACAATGGCACAGTGGTTGCAATGAAATGAAGGATTTTTTTATTTCTTTTTACAGATTATCGAAAAAGGATAACAAAAAATTATGACGAGAACTTAGTTCTGTCCGTTGGTTAACATAGCCATCGCACTCATAAATAGTCGCAAATCTGAAAGCTTGCAGTTGATTGCAACAAAGTGGCAAAAATTTTAATAAATGAAACAGAAGCATGGATGAATTATTCACAATAAATAACATGCATTGAGTGAATTTTAATTTCATGCCGACTTTAAAAAAATAAATATATATTTTTAAAAACGGCTTAATACTGAAGTGTACAATTATACAAAATTAAAGTATGTTTATAATGTTGTTTTCTGTTCTGATTTGGACACTATGTTAAAAAAAGAATCCTGACTGTATTAACGTGAGAGCTTTTGAAGCATCATACATGAAAAAAGAAAACCAAGCCTCCATTTTCCATAACTGGACATATTGCAGTGTGAATGAGAGGTCGCATAGGTTTCTATTTTATTTATGTTATTGATTTAAAAAGTGTCTTTTTAAGGTTGTTGTTTGTAATGTTTTCACATTTAGTCTGATGTTGCAAATAAAGCCCGGGCTTCATAAACCAGGAATGTATCTAGTGCTGTATTGAATAATCATAGTATAGACTTGTAAAATGCACAATTTCAGCCATTCAAATTCAATCATCCTGTCTTCATCAAGGACACATTGAAGCTATGCTAATAGTTTTTGGTCATAAACATGGCCTAAAACCTACTAAACTTTAAACTCCAAATATTCAAAAATTGAAGTTCCCTATATTTCTTTATATGCAATGTAAGAAAAAAATACAAATAACATCCTATTTTCTTACTTATCCCTCCACGGGACCTCACTTATGAGACTCATTTAGAGATTATCTCCTTTGGACTCTAATTTTGACCAGAATAAGCAAAACCTTTTTGGTGCCACCTTAGCCATATGAAGGGATTTGGACTGAGGAATTATGCCAATATTCAGTTGACTGTATAATTCGTTTAGCTAAACCAAAATCTGACGAATTGGTGTGCTTCGTCATTGCCTGCCAATCACCAGCTTTCAGTGGGTAAAGATAAAGCACTCATACGGAATAATAGCTCCTCAAACGTGCACTGGGATATGATCCTAGTCAACAAAAAAGCACTTTGAGAAAATCCACTAAATAGCGCAGAGGCTCTCCTGAGAACACCCACTGTATGAAACAAACATCAGAACACATACAGAAGAGCCACTGAGACCTCATCTCTCTGAGCTGGATTACTTTCCTGTGGGAACAAGTCGTCAAAGATCCATATTTGCCGGTCTCAATAGTTGCGTTGTATTTACTGTGCAACCACCGAGTGTTAATGCCATAATCGCACAGCTCTGCTGTTTGTCAGACGAAGTGGGCTGTCCCTTAAAGAGCTTGGCGATACAAGCAATGCAAACTGGGATATGTTTACATCATTCCAACACCTGTTTTTCCCACAAGTTCTTGTGAATGGTCTCTCTGTGATGCTGACTAGGGAAACTTGTGAGACAAATGATCTTGGGTTGTGGGACCTGTTGTTATCTGTTCCTCTTGAGTCAACACAATTATTTGAGGTAGATCAAGAAATCATTATCCCACACAATAGTGCGCTTAATTCATAAACATAACCTCATTGGTTTAGCATGGTGGAATAGAAGCCAGCACATTTCCTGTAACAGAAATGTTGGAGAGTTCGGATTATAGATCTAATGATTTATATTCATAAGAAAGGAAGTTGTCTTTCATTATCTTTGGCAATAACCAAATCCTGAACGTCTGAAGATGCGAGGAATGTGGCTAGACTTTGTGGCTTTTGATTAGCCTTAATGATCTACCAAGAGGGAAGATCTGTTGAGATCGCAAAAAGATGTGGTGGAGACAATGAGAGAGGGTGAGCCACAAACCACAAACCAGACTAATGAGATAATACATTTGCTAGCTAACAAGGTACCTGAGTCCTCTTCAGATTGAAGAGAAAAAGCGTGAAGAAAATCCCCAGGGTGACATTAAAAAAAAAAACGATGGAAAGCCGCAAACTGCCATTTCATCAAGCAAGACGCTGATTTAAACTTTGGATTGAGAAAAAACGAAGAAAAATGTGCATCTACTGTACCTTACATTTTTTGGAAAACTCCAGAAAAGTACCTATACAGAAAATATTCACTGCAGTTTCCAGCTGAAATGAACACTAGTGGCAGTAAAACACCAACTACTTGTATTCCTTTTCACACAAATTATTTTATGGGGACACAACTAAACCTTATTTTTTTGCACAGTTCCTTGCACAATACGATGTTATGAGCGCAAAACACTTACAGTGTGTTCACACCAGACGCAAATGTAATTATTCGCGCGAGTAGATTACATACAAAGTTAATGCCAAAGACGTGAATAGAGGCAAATTCGTGCCGGGCGACGCGAAATGTGCAACGCGTTTGCCACGAACGCACGATATTCGCCTCAATCGCATCTTCCGCGCAAGTTAAACATTTTCAACTCGAGCGGAAAATTTGCATGACGCGTTCTCGCACAAGCCAATCAGCAAAGAGTTTCTTGACACGTCCAGTTGAATCAGACAATAAAAGAGAGCATTATTGCAGCCATCTGTTATTATATGTTGTCCCGGGTCATGCTCCCTTATAAGGTTTATTTATTTGTTTGTTTGTTTGCTTATATATTTATTTCTGTAAAATGGTGTTTTGTGCTATCATCTATGCAAAGTTGGTTGATAACATAACTTCAATAAAGTAACAGGATAGTTAATAATTACTTGTTTACATAGGATATATAATGTAACCTATTTTATATTATTTAGGCTCTCATAGGCTATAGTTTGACAGAATGATCTAATTCAACAAGCCATGGGATGTCAATCTAACTTACCATTTTCTTGTATTGATATTGTTAATTTCTTACTCCTTAACAGTTCATCAGGCTCTTAATGATTTAATCTATACCATCTCTTGGAATAACCGAAGGCCAGGATTTTCCATCACTCATTATTAGAACCCATTTTACACATGGCTCTTGATTCTGACTTGTACTTGCTCTTATGAAAATGTGCCATAGTTCTTAACTGTAGCATGTTATAATAAGGCTAGCCTCTTGATTATTACCAGGCCAATAATGACTTTTTTTATTAATCTATATAGCATTTTTTATGAAAACAACAGCCTGCACATTTAGAAACAATACCTACAACATGCTACAGTTGTGATATAAATCTACAGAGAAAAATCTATTCCCCTAACAGATTATCTATTATAAATTGTACAACAAGTTAGACAAGTTTACCACCTACAATAAAACGTAATAATGCTATTAGCCTACAATAAAATGTGATGAATTATAGTTAAGGTGGTCATGAGTAAAAACATTTTAATTTCAAATTTGAGGTTTTTTTTGTTGAAATAATTATGTTTCTTAGTTTTTTTCTTATCAGTTTTTTACCGTAAATTTTACGGAATTTGTTTTACAGTGTAGTATAGCTTTTACAGATTGGTCCCATTTTCTTTTTTGAACAGAGAAAAAAAAGGTCTAATTGTTGTGGTAATGAACATTATGCATGTATGATCTTAACATATATTGGATTCAGAATATTCCTTTAACCAACCTGCCACTCTTGCTTCGATTGAAGATTTTTGATTTCCTTGCGTCTTCAACACAAAGATACAGTGCACTGCCTACCCACACGCCAAATGAAGAAGTTGACAGGTGTGTTCTGCCCGTGATAATTATTCCAATCAAACCCAACACCTGTTAGCTGCTCTCCTCTCCCACATGTATGCTGTTAGCCCCTTGACATATGTCACCTCTCAATCTCACCAGGGCTAATTCAGCGGTTAGCACAAAGAAATAAACACAGATGCTTCTGGCAAACGAAAAAGATGACCAGCAACGGCTGGGACTACGAATGTAATGTTTTCATATCAGTACTTTCAGGCAAGCTGGTTTATTTCAAGGTGCAAATGTAAATTTGATTCTACTTTTTGGGGTAGGACAACAAGGGATGTGGACTGGAATCGTAGTATTGGCAAATAAACAATAGTATGTGTGTGGTACTGTCTTAGCTCCCTTTCCTAACATTGCCTGTGTTTACCATCAAGATATGTCCCTGATGTGACCAGAGGGTTTGCCTTTTTCCTCTTTCTGAGTCGGGCTACAGTGAGATCGCTTGATAAGCCTTTGACGGCGGCTGCTCTCGGTCACGTTAACACGGCCCCATTACCCATTATTGGCTCCCAAGAGCCAAGCTTGAAAAACAACAGAGGATAACTTAAAATCTGTTAGAAAAAAACTCTCTGTCTATAATTCTCAAGGAAGATGGAAAAAACTCTTATCTGATTGACTTTACTGTAGCAGTTACTTAACTGTGAGGAGGGCTTTTTAATGCATTAAAACCTTGAACTTGGCAGAGAGGGAAAAAAGGGTTAAATGATGCAGAACGGTTCTGTTTCACTCCACATTGCAGGTGGATATGACCTCTCGAAATTCAATTCTACAGCGAGTGTACCTCCCAAATGAGCAAGTCCCTGCAGAAATAAGCATAATGAAGTACTCTGGAATGAGTGCTGCAATGCAACGCACATTAGGCAAACATTGTTTTAGCAAGTTTGTCTGTTTTAACAATTCAAGATCCCATGCAAAAAAGGAAGAACAATGTTTTTGAACCTTGAACATTGTATAGCCCATGGCAATTTATGCTGAGGAATTCAGCTTTGAGGTTTGTCAGAAATGATGGACTCTGCTGGTCTGAACTGCCTAGAGTCAGATGGGGCTTCTCTTGAGATTGTGAAGCTTTTTATCATCCACATAAGCATATGTGTTTCAAATACATCCATCATCACACTAAGGCAAAACCTTCAAAGGACACTAAGTTGTTGATGAGAAATGCTCATCCTAGAGCAAAGGAAATGCCCGAGAGTCTGGAATTGAAGAAATGTTGATAAGACTTTGTATTTAGCCTGTATACTATCTATACTAGAGTGATGTTTCCCTTGTCCACTTGTAATTTACTTGTGTATTTATTAAGTACACTTTTATTTAACTTAAAAGCTTTTTTGGGATGTATTGCAAATGTGTATTTTATTGTTCTTTAAAATTCAGATGCCTGATTTTTGTTGGATTCAACTTATGAAATTGGGAGTTTTTTAATATCCTGACTATACACAATGCTAAATCCAATATACTGAAACTGTGAGTATTTAAATACATCAGCATGGGATTTTTAGTTGTTTTACATGGGAGTGCACTTGAGTCACATGAATCAGACATTTCCAGTGAAGGTGAATTATTAATAATGATTAAAAACAATTTATAAGTTTAAATATTGTGTTATGAGTTGCATCATTAATGAAGATAATTAGAATATTGTCTGTTCACAAGGATGAATAATAATAGTAGAGGTCATTACATTTTATGGTTGAGTTAGGTTTCAATGACTGTGAAAGTAAAATTTGCATTAATGTAATTTTTTTAAAGTTGTAAATAAAACAGATTACTGGATGATGTTTTACAAATAAATGCTATTTCAGTCAATTTTCAGGTTTAATTCAACGTGTTACTTGCTGACTCTTTGCAATTGTTTATATATGAAAATACTATTATATATGAAATACTAGCAAATTCTGAATGAGACATTTCTACACTAGTTTTTCCAGTGTGGTAAGATGGAAATAAACAAGTAAGTAAATAAGTGGATGGATGGATAAATAGAAGCAGGAAAAAAAGTGTCATTTTTTCAGTTGTGCTCAAATAAAGTAGCTACAAATTTCTCAAAATCATACTCGCAAAGTAGAGTAACAGGTACTTCTCACCTCTCATTATAATGAACAGACTTCATTTAAAGTTTCTATTAAATCCTGAAAGACAAGGTACGAAACTGCTTCACTTGAAATCAGAACACTGAGATATGTGTTTTTCAGCAGACTGTACACAGCTGCCTGCAGGTGTTAAAGCAGTAGATTTGAAAAACTATAGCTTGTCCTTCTTCAACTATCCTCAGGTAAGGCTTTAGTCTACCTACTACAGGTAAAGCACATGAATAGGTCTGATCTGCCCCTTCAACTAACTCTCCGATACAAAGCACGAGGCTTAAGGGATTACAGAAAAATCTCCATCGGGCCTCGGAGCTGTGGTCAGGAAGGGTGGGGCTGCCGTGGCCTGCAACCGAAGCAAATAAACTCCCTAAAATCTCAGTATCATAACCCTCCATCATTTTGCATCCGTGACATCATAGATGTTTGTACACTGGCCTTGCCTTGCTCCAGTAACACCAGGGACGGCGGTAGGCCCGAATGACACAGATCTCGGCAATCTTTGTACAGCACATTCAAATATTCGACGGAAACCTGGTCTGGACCTCAGTCGGTGGCTTAGCCCGGGGCAACGGACCGCACAGTGGCCTTCTCATTGTTATGCATCAGTGAGTGCGAGGGCCCATGGGGTCACATTGCTCGGAGGTTCATCCTCTATTGTTTTTAAGCTTCTGAGATTTAAAAACCTGACTTTTTCTCCCGCATCTTCCACTCCTCCCCCGCTCGGCCATCTTGTAACCTTCCAGCATTGAGGGCTGGAATGTTTATTGAGCTTCGTCAACAATGACGACAACGACTTGCCCACCTGTGTACCCGCCCCTTCTCAAACAATGCTGTCCCCAAATCACCAATCTAGGCCTGCCAGTCATTCTAACCCAACCCATGGCCCCCTGTGGACTCGGGAATGCCTGAAGAGCCACCTGATTTTTGTGTTTTTGCCACTCCTTGAGTTCTCGGGGAGATTAGCTATAAAACTGGAGGGGTGCTAGTCTCCTATCAAACACTCCAGCTGTTTCTTACGTAAATATGAGGGTTAGCCTAATTTAAACACTCATTAGTGACATCCCTTTAATTAAATAACCCTGATATAATCAAAAAGCTATGTTTTTATAAAATCATAATGAAGTGTTGATGAGATTTTTATCCTTTTATTATTATTATATATATTTTTGTACAATAAAGGATTTTTTTAAGTCCCAAGTCCAAATATATTGGAATTATTGTATTAGATGTTTGCATGTAGACACCAGTCAAAGTTTGGATTCATTCATTCATTTCTTCGTTCATATTAATTTTTTCTCTCCCAAGCTAAGCTGCATTTTATTTGACTGAATACATAAAACGTAATCTGTGAAACTATTATTACAAACTTCTATTTAATAATATATTAGCTGCTTCAAATGATTATTGCGATTAACCCGATCCAAAATAAAAGTTTTTGTTTGTATAATATATGTGTGTACATTTATTATGTATTATACACATACAGTATATATTTTGAAAATAGTTACATGTATTTACATGTCTATATTTATATTCATATAAATTATATAATATATAAATATATTTACTATATAAACATAACATATTTTTCTTAAAAATATACATGCATGTGTTTGTATCTCTCCATCTCAGTATACACAGCACCATACATATTTTCGTAACAAAAACTAGAACATTCATATAATATTATACAGTATAAGATTAATATAATTTCTTACTAGTATAGACCTAATTTGTTCCTGTATGGCAAAGCTGCAATTTTTATTGTCCTGATCTCATTTTATAATGTTAAAAATAAACTTTTCATCATAGATAAGCATAAGCATATCAATGATGAAAACTTTTTTTCAGTATTTCATATTTTTGATACACTACCATTTAAATTATAGGTGCAAGTAAGACTTAAAAAAAATAATAAAAAATACTTTAATTCAGTAGGGATGCATTAAATTGATCAAAATGACAATAAAGAAATTTTAATGTTACAAAAGATTTCTTTTCATTTGAACATTTTATTTGTCAAAAAATTCTTAACCAAAATACCACAAAATACTAAGTAGCAAAACACTGAGTACCAAGTAAGCACAAATCAGCATATTAAAATGATTTCTGGAGGATCGTTTGAGAAATAAGACAAATAAGATGACTGAATTGTGTAAACAGCAGCCTGTAATTTAAATCATTATTCACTGAAAAACGTTGTCAATGCTGTGTTTCTCAAATCAAATACGTATGTATTTATGTATTCCAGAACCAATTATATTTGACATTAATGTCCAAGCTGTCAATCATAAAATCATTGTGCTGAAAAATAACATCATGATCATAATTGTGGCTCCCTAGACTGAGAATTAGTCTGCTGCTAACCTTACTTAGCACGTGGAATGATGGCTTTAAAATTCAAATTCTGGTAGTCAAAACTGTTCAAAAGTATTTTTATTGAAGTATTTTCTAGTTCAAACTATTTTTGACCAAACATTATGTTTAGGACATAAGGAACATATAGGGGACGTAAGTGAGAACGTGCAATGTGGATTGGTGGGAAAGCATCTTGGATCAGTGTCTATACTGTAGGTACATGTGCACGCCACATTTCAAGCATTGCCCTCCAGTAAAATCAAACTGTGTTACAGAGGAAATAACAAAACAACAGCAACAACAAAAATGACTCCGTAGACCGTGGTCCACATAAACAAACAGGAAATTAGATCCCAGTCAGCAAAGTCAAGAAAGAAGAAACCTGTTTCTCTTAAACGCATTGAGATTACCTGACTAAATTTCACAGTCATAGAGCTGTGCAGTGATAGGGGTGTTGGGATAGGGACCACATGGTACGGGGCACACGGGGTGTCTGGGCTTTATCACCCTGACTGACAAGCCGGGTGGGGGCACAGCCTCTGGCAGTTTAATAGCAGACCCTTAGCCCACCCACCCGACCCTGCCCAAAACCACCATCTTGAAACACCTATATTATGCTCTCAGGAAAAGGGTTAATGAGGGAAAAAGGTTCCGGAATCAGGAGCTATTTTTGGATTTAGGATTTTAAGCAGTCAATGCGTGATCATGTTGATATATTGTTTGTAATATTGAAGTTTGTACAACATTTCAGTCATTATCTCATGTCAATGCTATTTTACTATGATGACCTATTATTTAGTCCTTATTAATATTTTGAATACATTTTTATTTAATACTTTACTTTTATTTTTAGTTAATGTTTTCGTTTTAATTTTTATTTAATGTGCTTTTATTTATTCATTTTTTATTTCCGTTTTAGTTTGTGTTATTTTAGGACAGTAAGTTCAACCTTGCTGAACTAGCTGAAAAAAAAGTTTAAGGTTTTTAAATTTGACTTTAAGTAATATATTTTTTTGTTTGTTTGTTTTAGTGAAGACAGAAAATAACTGTCATTTTATTAATGAATACATGTGAATATGATATATTAAAATAAACATTGAATGTGGCCACTGTTATAAACAGATTGCAGCTTAATGTGTAGTAGCACTATATTATCAAATATATTTAGATTCTTATTCATGAAATATTAGATTACTCACCATGCTTTTATGCCTTTGTGCAATTCCCATGAGCCGGTGTTCGTTCGTTACTAAGCAATTCAGCAATTATGTAAGCTCAGTGTTCAGTGATCCATAGTTCATTGCATGTAGAGGGGAATTTTCATAATGCGCCATATACAAGTGGAGTCCAATAGTATGAGACTAGATTGAAAATAAGCCATTTCAAATCTAACAGAATCTGGAAATAAACAGAAAGTGTTGAAAAAGCATACACATTAAGTTCTGCACTTTTTCTAGGTCACCAATCAAATGTAAGCAAATTTGTGACACTGACCGTGTTAACATTTTCAAATCACGCTGGATGAATGGATCATCAGGGTTGCTCGGGTTAGCTCAACTGATTCTGTAAGCAAAATAAAAATTTCTTACATTTACATTTATGCATTTGGCAGATGCTTTTATCCAAAACGACTTGTGTTGCATTCAAGGTACACACTTTATCAGTTCTTGGTTTCTCTCGTACACAAAATAATGTTATTTTTTGTTAATAATATAATTTGTACTAAACTAGAAGAAAAGGAAAAAGACTAAACACACTTGCATGCTTGAATGAGAAGTGTAGCTCTTGCAGGTGCACTTTTTGTACATCTCAATGTCTGTGAAATAAACCAGCACCATTTATTTTGCATGTGTGAAGGCAACCACTACAAAACGTAGGCGAGAGTAACTTGGCAATGATAAATATCATGTCTGGAAAGGCTGCTTTCCAGATGAAAACAGCTATTGAGGAAGTAAGGTGGAAAATCAGTCAAATCAGGTGGGTTCAAGGCGGGTGGGCTGGAGGTGTCCACCCATCACCGGCCTGATACAAACCAGAGCACCTCAGAGCTTGTAGTTTAAGTCATATTCTCTCTCATGCAAACACTCAAAATAGATGTTCGTTCACACACGTGCTGAAACAAACATGGTGTACAACGGTATTGTTTCATATAAAAAAAAGGAACGAGTCGAAGAGTGCACAGAAACAGAAAAGCAAGGATGTCTGGCCAACTAGAGGAAAGCCAAGTTTTGAAAGAAAGCCTGGCTGTTAAAGTCAAGTGCACAAACCTGTGATTACACTGCGCAAAATAAAGGCCATTAAGCAGTTAAAGTAGAAGATAACATCAGCTGCGCAAGTTCAAAAACCACTAAACCAAGTGTAAACGTTCTTTTTGATGTCTCCAGGACAGAAGATCTCAAATTTGTGACCCTGGACCACAAAACCAGTCTTAAAGGAACACTCCACTATTTTTGAAAATAGGCTCATTTTCCAACTCCCCTAGAGTTAAACAGTTGAGTTTTACCGTTTTCGAATCCATTCAGCCGATCTTCGGGTCTGGCGGTAGCACTTTTAGCTGTAGCTTAGCATAGATCATTGAATCTGATTAGACCGATAGCATCTCGCTCAAAAATGACCAAAGAGTTTCTATATTTTTCCTATTTAAAACTTGACACTTCTGTAGTTACATCGTGTACTAAGACCGACGGAAAATTAAAAGTTGTGATTTTCTAGGCCGATATGGCTAGGAACTATACTCTCATTCCGGCGTAATAATCAAGGAACTTTGCTGCTGTACCATGGGTGCAGCAGGCACCATGATACACAATGATAGAAACTCTTTGGTCACTTTTGAGTGAGATGCTAACGGTCTAATCAGATTCAATGATATATTCTATGCTAATCTACAGCTAAAAGTGCTACCGCCAGACCCGGAGATCGACTGATAGTTTGACAATAGATCAAATCGACAATATGTTGACAATATTCAAAATATTCCCTAGCGAAAATGAATTGGACGCAGAGAAGGTGATCGAAAAGATGTCTCGATGGGAACATATGGCAGCAATTGAGGAGAGAAAGTGCTGTCTGACCAGCTGCAATTAGCACACTGCCTCATGTTGGCCTTTCTTTTAATAGCTTGGATTGCCCTGTTTAGACTAAAAATAAATGGGCCAATTTAGGGCTGTGGGGACTGTCATTTCAGGAGCATGAACTCTGACCTTGGCCAAAACTGAATGTCCAGATGGGACGTAACGTTCGTGGGCCAAAACCACATCCCTTCAAACCCAGAAGAAATGGCTTCCACACCTTCAGCATACATCACTGCAAAAGACCTCACAATCTGTACACTACTAAAAAGATAAAGGTTTCTAAAGTGGGTTTTCACAGCAACTCCATAGAAACACCAATTCTGGTTCCCCTAAGAACCTTTCATTGAACGGTTCTTAAAAAAACATTTTTTCCTAGTGTGAAGAATATTTTAATAATCTAAAAATTTGGCCCGTGTATTTTGTTTGCCCTTTTTTTGCATTGGAAAAGTCCTATGGATATTAAAGGTTCCTCTACAGATGCCAATAAAGAACCATTACTTTTAAGAAAAACATTTTAATAAGCTAAAAATAAGCTAACCCTCTATAGTTTTGTCAGTTATTTGACATAAATGAGTATGATGTTATACATTAGAAATTCAAAGTTTCCTTAAAAAGGAAAAAATGCCCTTGAAAACCTGTGGAAAATATGGACAATGGTTCCTAAAGGGGGTTTTCACAGTAATGCCATAGAAGAACTAATTTCTGTCAGGACCACTATCGTCAAAGTTGATTGACTATTAGCATACAGTTTGGATTGGCGGTTTGTTTCTGTTCTGGGCAAGAACTCCCTGCCATCCATGCAGCCTAGCATGGATGAGAGCAGGGAGAGCAGCGATACAGAACAGAACCAACATAAATGTATTGTAGATATCGTTAAAGTTCAATAATGTTATGTACACATTTTAGAATTAGTCTGATTCAAAGGAGAATCAGAAGGCTGAATCCTGACTGACAGAGGAGGAGTTGGGGATGGAGGAGGGTAATTAGCTATTGAGCAATGCGAAAACTGCTGATAATACTGAGGGACCTTATATATGAATGCTTAGATTGGTGTCGTATTCCCATAGGTTTATGGGGATCAGCTGAGAGTCAGCTGAATCGAGCTTGACTAACGTGACCTGCCAGACTTACGCTATGCTAGATTTTTGGTTGCCCCAAAGAACCTTTATTAACAGTTTCTTGAAAAGACCCATTTTTATTGTGAAGAACATCTAATATAACCTTTTTCCACTATAAAGAACCTTTATAGAATGGAAAGGTTCTATGGGTTTTAAAGGGATAGTTCACCGAAAAATGAATGTTACCCCATGATTTAATCACTCTCAAGTCATCCTAGGTATTTATTTCTTCTTTCAGACAAATACATTCGGCGTTATATTGAAAAATTTTCAAGTTTTTAATGGCAGTGAATAGTGGTTCAGATTTTGAAGCAAAATAAAGTGCGTCCATACATCATAAAAAGCTCAGGCTCCGGGGGGTTAATAAAGGCCTCCCAAAGCGAAGCGAAGCGTTTGTGTAAATATCCATATTTACAACTTAATAAACCTCTAGCTTCCACTAACTGTTGTACATGAAAGATGCAGGCATAGCGTAAACTCCAGTGAGAATTTGCAAGTTTCACAAGAATCAAGTTTTTTTCACACAACGAAACCAGCTACTGTTGGCTTATATCAAAATCCTCCGACATTTTTATTTACAAATCCTCGTTTTGTACTTAGAATTTGTGACCGGTGTTCGTCACCTTGTTCACTTACGTAATACGTCATCCGCTGGACACCACTCTCGGAAGCTAGAGGTTACAGATCATAGTTGTAAATATGGATATTTTTCTTACACAAATGCATCAATTCACTTCAGAAGCACTTTTTATGATGGATTTATGCACTTTATGTTGCTTCTGGACCACTACATACTGCGATTATAAAGCTTGGAAGAGCAGTAAATTTTTTAATATAACTCCAATTGTATTCGTCTGAAAGAAGAAAGTCATATACACCAAGGATGCATTGAGGGTTTGAGCAAACTATCCACTTAAAAGTTCTGGAACCATAAATTGCCCAAGAAACCCCTGTATTTTTTAAAGAGCGCGCCAAGCTGTACATAACATTTTCTAAATAAAAATACAATGACTCTTTGTAGGTATGTTTGTTTTTCCATAGCAATTATGCTGGATTTCTCAAACTAGCATAGGCGTAATACTTTAAGGCCGGTTCCAGATCTCTATCTAGGGTTTGATGGGGTGTGAAGAGGAAACCCACTGCATTTGGGACTCCGATAGCCAATCCCTAAATCACCTTCCTTGTCCGCCCCCGAAACTTTCTTCTGCTAAATTACCCTCTTGTTTAAATGGAATTTGCAGCCAGATTCAGGCTGAATTCATTCCAGAGCGCCGGGCCTGACCGGTAGTCCGGTACAGATGTTCAAATAAGCCCAAGAACAACAAGGCGAACCCTTCACACCTGGCAAGTCTCAATGCAAAACTTGCCACCCCAGAACCTCTAGGCTTGTCCTGGCTCAACCTTTCACCTTTGCTAATGTCAATGCATCTTTCGGCCAATCGGAGTGCTCCGGCCTGCCTTTGACTTTGTCGGCCCAGACACAAAGACAAATGAATCTATCAGATTAAATGTTTTTTAATGGCATGCGGAGAAAGTCCGTGAGGGCCCAGCTAGAAGCCATATGTGGATTTGCTCTGATAATCATTCAAAATGAGCTCTAATTTGTAATCCGCTCTGCCTCACGGGGGCCCGTGTGCAATCTGTGTTGTTTGTTTCTCCAGATGCATTGTATATAATGACAGCAGAGCTATGTAGTGTTAGACAGAGTCCAACTCTTAGTGTTCTTGCCTAGGGCCAAGTCATTTATTCCATCTGAAGCAGAGGAATACATTTGAAAATGTCAAGGAAAGGCAAACTGGAACTAAGACACAAAACGTCATGGTGCTATTCCTTCCAGAATGAAATAGAGACCATGTGAGAATTACTGGGTCCAAATCATGTCACACTTAATTAAACTGGACTGATAATGCATGAAAAGACCGTGAAATATTGCGTCTCCTGCGACACAATGTCCATAACAAATTGTTCTGCTTTGCAAAATCTACAGCCAAGTTCTTCTGAATCATACTGGAGAATATCAAATGCAGTCTGCACCGATGAAGGTGTTAATGCTATTAGACAAGTCAAAAACATAGACTCTTTCGAATAAGTGGTAATGTTTGTGAAGGCATGAGTATTATTAATGCTCATACATGAGCAAACCCCTGATCAGAAGTATAACATTTAAGCACATAGTTTGTCTTGAGCTGCTTGTGCTACAGACATGAATCATACAACTTGTTGAGGTGTGGTATTGTTTTTCTGAGTGAACAGATTTATGATTTCTTATATACCTTTCAAAAAATAATGCAAAATGACATGTTTATGTTAATGTTCTTGTTTATTTGAATACAGTGAAACCGTAAATTTGTGAAATATTCTTAAAATTTAAAATGTAAAATGAAATGTATTTTAATTTGTAATAATAAATTAAATATTATTAAACAAATATTTTAACTTACATATGTTTATTCCTGTGATGCAAAAGCTGAATTTTCAGCATGCCGTACGCGCCAGTTTCCCGTGTCGCATGATCCTTCACCCGAAAAACCCTAATATGCTGATTTGTGTTAAGACCGTGTCTTCTTCTCCTCTGTCTTATACTATCAATGCTGAAAAAGTTGTTGTAGCTTAATATTTTGTACGCAAACTGTAACTCTATTATCATAATGTATCGGATCAAAATATAAAAAAGAAAGTCAACAACGCATTTATAATGGAATTTTTGTAACAGAATCATCTCTTTTATTGGCCACTTTATTACTTTGTATCTTAGTGTATATTACCTTTGTGTACAACCATATTATTTGATAAATTGCTTCTATCGCTTTCATGCTAAGGTCTGTTATTGTAAAAAAAAGGCAAATAAATGGCAAGAGACAAAACCTACAGCAATCACTGCAGACCCAAAAACTCCCAATGATCATCGGTGCAGCAACAAAAGGGCTTTATGAAAAGCTGCGGAAAGGTCAGTGATATGCTCCAAAGAGCCTGGCATTTAGATCAACAGACACTGTCCTCCTGTGTCTGCATTACACGACAGGTGAGAGACAGTCCTGGATCGGGCCCAGTAACCAACCCCGCTACCTGTGGGATCACCCAGCATGTAGTGCGAGCGTACAGAGACAGAAGAGAGAGAGGGGATGGGTATCAGGACCGTAGCCCGAGGGTCAAGCTCGTCCGCCCTGGGTCTGTCCTGTGGACAGGACACTCGACTATCTTAAACAGCAGCAACCCCACAAACACGGATATTAAGGGCCAAAGTTGTTCTTCCTGACAGAGCTTCATGGTAATTAATTGTCTCTTCAGATCACTGAGGGCCTTGTGTGATCCCATCCGCTGATGTTGATAGAATGACGGAATTCTTTTCGCATGTGATGGATGGTTTCCACTTCACATAACACAAACCAACTAAGGCCTCACAAACTTTTTTTTTTTTTCCTCAAGGTTAAATTGCTGTTATATTCAGCATGTTTTATGGATAGGACATGTTTACTATTTTACCATTATCATTGTTTTAATATATTCAATTGCAAGGGGTATATATTTAATATCAAGTGCCACATATTTTAAACTGCTACATTATAATAGTATTTTACATATAGTCTAAAAGCAGGAATTTATTTTAATATATTTAGTAGTTTATTATTTTAATATTCTAAGTATTCATTTATACAATTAGACCAATGTAATCAAGTATGTTAACTTTTTATTTTATTATAGTTCTATATTATATATTTGTCATATCTTTTCTACTTAATTATACTTGATTACTTTTCTGTACCATAATTTCATAAAAACTGCATTCATCTTTAAAGGGGTTCCCTATAATGTTGAATTTTCCCCCCTTTCGCTTTGGAGTGTTCTAGCTGTTCGTGAATAGATAGATATCACCTAATTAGCAAAGACTAAAGTCTCAAGACCCAAGAGAATTCTTTTATAAAAGTTGACCTCGTCCAACGCCCTTCCCTAAGCGCTTGATTAAAACAAAAACCACACCGCCCCCACATGCTACTTCACGATGTGTGAATTTGCGTAACCCCGACCCCAAATGTTCAGCAAAGAAAAGTAAGGAGTACTGTTATTTTCTCCGCTGTAGTAGTGTTTTTTGCCCCGCTTCGGCCGCCATGTTGTGAAACGCTGGTTTCGTGTCGAAGCGAAACTACAGTGTTTTTGGTGCTTACCCAAAAGAGGACACAAATAGAAATTCAGTTTAATTTGGAATTTACAAACACGTTTCCAGAACAGTTTGCCCCCGAATATGAGATGGGTCGTGCAGCCACGTTATGGAGGACTGTTTCCTCCCTGCATCCTGTGCGCGGTAGACGTAAATCCGCTGTTCTGCTCTAACTGTAATAGGTTTTCATATTTAAAGAGAAATTGCCACGATCGATCAAAAAGAACGCGAGAGTTTTAGCAGTGTAGAGTAAGCTCCCATGGTAATGTTTTTGGTCATTTTCTCTATTGTCGTTTCTCCGATCACAGATGCAGATAAGGGTTTCTCTGGTTTCACGCGGTGCGCATGCACAATCTCCCAACGCGGAAAAGAAAAACGTCTAAGAGGCATTATTACATCTCCCGTCCTTATGAGGTCCCCGCCTGATGCAACAAATGCCTGTGTGTGGTATAAGGGGGGACGGTTTCAGAAAGCGGCGCACTATGAGAAATTATACAGGTACCATCATGTGGACAATAAGTAGGTTTATTTTGAAACACCTTAAACAACGCCGGAGCAACATGTCAGTAACAACACACTCTCAACATTAAAACTACAAAATGGGTAATAAATTTTTAGCAACATCACATGACCCCTTTAATTGAACAATAAATAAATAAATAAACACTTAAAAAAATCAAACTGAAACAAAAGCTTTCCCAATGCACAGAAGTTACAAACGGTTTAATACCCACACAAACCAACGGCACTGCACCTACAAAGGATTCCAGTTTCAACTTGTGATAACATTTACCTCTAACTGTTTGACGTCATCTGAATAGAGAGGTTTCCCCTCATTGCAATTCCTTCAGCAGCTCACACACACACACACCTGCGCTTTCACACGCACAAATGCACACACATACATGCACACACATACACACCTGCAGATGGTCTGATTAATAAACTCCCAATGGCAGTCCGTTAACAGGCCAGCTGTAGAACAGCAACAGAACCATGTGTGAAATTAGCATGCTACAGGTCCTGTTACGTGCCTAACACGACCATTACTCACACACTAACACATATCCCTATAAACTGAGACCAAGCCTGGTTTATTTGGACAAGAGGGGACATTCATTAGGTCATTGCTATCAGTGGAGTACTCAATCATACAATGAATTAAGTATTTGTAAGATGGAAAAGAGTTGAATTTTAAATGACTTTACTACTTTGGTTTGATTGGACTTTATTTTTATTTATTTATTTAAAAAAATAGGTTTTTGCTTTTCTCGTTGCTTAACTTATTTGTAGCACGGAAAATGCTAAATTATTAAGAAATATTCTAGTAAATATTATTTTGGAATATTGTTTAAATTTGTAATAAACTCAAAAGCTTTGCAGATTGGGCTCTATACGTTTTCGATTTCCCTCCTGTTCGTCTTTCGCCCTATCCCCTAAACAATCTTTTTAATGACTAACGAGTGGTTTCCCTTAATGACAATCATTCCGCCAGGAAGTTACAACCTGCAGGAAAATTACAGCGTCAATATTATGGATCGAATATTCTGTGCTATTTAGGCCATCAGTTGCTTTCCCTTTTTTTTTAAATGGGTC
Organism: Sinocyclocheilus anophthalmus; assembly: GCA_018155175.1. NCBI lineage: Eukaryota > Metazoa > Chordata > Actinopteri > Cypriniformes > Cyprinidae > Sinocyclocheilus > Sinocyclocheilus anophthalmus. Next base: position 283,525 of record JADLZN010008166.1, on the reverse strand, counting down.
ATATGATGCGATTTCTATTTTTTCCTTTTCTTTAGTGTGTTATGTAGTTATTTGTGCATGTATAAGATCTGCAGATTTACAAAGCTCAAAGTCTCCCACAAAAATATTTATTCTATCTAAAAGAGAAGGCTGACCCAGACCGGGCTAAACGCCTCATTCAAACACGCCCCCACATATCTACATCACCATGTGGAAATATTTGCGTAATGCCGCTCAAATGTGCACGCAAAGAAAGAAGGCATGTTTTCAGGAACCGCAGTAGTGTTGATGCAGCTATGTCAGGGAGACGCTGTGTGTTTCTAGACAAAAGCAAAAGCACTTTATTTGGCCTTCCGAAAGTAGATGCAATGAGGAATCATTGGTTAATATTTATTTACAACAGAACAGTACAACCCAGATGTTCGAATTTGTGAACGCATTTTATGGACGACAGTTTTTAGAACCTAGAAGAGTACAAGGCTGGCTGTGCACAAAGGCTAGTTAAAAAAAAGGGTAATTCTGACTTTGCTATGACAATTTGGCGCTTATTCTGAATCAGCTACTGTAAGCTACTTTTCTTAATAGTTTAAGTACTTGCTATTGACTGTTCAAATGCAGAGATTTGCGCAGTAGATTCGCTTCATGTGTATGTGTGTGTTGAGAGAGAGACCGTGTCCTCACGTGAGTCACTTTCTAATCGGCAGCTGTTACTAGCCAATACATACGAACCGCATCACTTTGTCTTTCCGCGACTCTGTCCCCCTTCGTGCTTGAACTGAGGTAAACCTACCGCTAGTAGTTTACTGTCCCTTTACCTTTATGTTGAAAGAGAGCTCGTGATTATGTAAGGTGCAGGTACATTCCGCCGCGTGCTTGCTGGTGTGGGAGGGGGGGGGGGGGGGGGGGAGGTGAAGTATCGAATCACAAGCCCTGGGTCTGCTGCCCAATCAGAGCAGACTGCGCTTGTCGGAATGAGGGACTTTGTAGAAAACTAAGCATTTTAGAGAGGCGGGGCATAGAGGACCTACAATAATGTACAGTATTTGAAAATAATGTGTTTTTTTAACATTAAAACATGTCAACATATTCTGTTACACAAATCCCAGTCAAGTCAAGTCCCCTTTATTTATATAGCGCTTTTAACAATACAGATTGTGACAAAGCAACTGAACAGCATTAATTAGGAAAATAGTGTCAATAATGCAAAATGACAATAGTAAACACTCATTTTTCAGTTAAAGACAGTTCATCATTGAATTCAGTGATGTCAACATCCAGCTCTTTTTAAATAATATCTTTGCAATCATGTCATCGATAACGCTGGAAATGAAGTGTCCCAACTAAGCAAGCCAGAGGCGACAGCGGCAAGGAAACAAAACTCCATCGTTGACAGAATGGAGAAACTATGATACACAAAATACTGATCTTTAAAATAGCATCATATGACACCTTTAAGGCATTCTATTCTGTTTTACGCAATTACAGAAATCTGTATGATATTATCAAAATGTCAAAAAATATATATCAGATACACACAGAAACTCAAAGTTTTTCATGATAACCCATCAAAAAAGATAAAAAAAATTATCATACATTTTTTTATAAAAGATTATAAAAAACACTTAACTTGGGAAAAATAACATGAAACTTGTGAAAAAATAAAATGGATTTCGTAGGGCCATTTCATTTTTGTTAAAATGTTAATAAGCTAGCTAAATTGTGTAGGATTTATAATTTAAATTAATTAGACATGCTTTTTGATTGCAAAAATTTTAAACTATAAAACAAAATCCAGCGAAAATTAAAATGGGGGGGAAATGGATCCAAATATTAAAGGAGTAAAAAAAAAATGGAATCCAGAAAAATGTAAATGAAAAAAACCCCCCCAGAATTTAGAAAAAAATAAATAAAATGGAGTTTGAGCAAAAATAAAACAGATTTCACATGGCCCTACTTTAACTTTAACTACGTTCCACCCTGTTACTCTTCTTGAAATTGTATAATCAATCAAATAGAAATATTCATTACAAAACTAGAAACCATTAAAATGGACACAATATTGTCGTCTTAAGCACCACTAGATCTTCCTAGCAGATAAGTCATGTGTATTGAGATCGATGACCCACGCGTATCCCTCAGATAAGACTCTCTGTCCTCAGTATTTTTGCCTTTTTCGCTCCATTCAAACCCATTCACAAAAACACACTCACATCCTCTGCCTCTGAAACACTCAACGCACCAACAAAGGCACTCCACACATCCTCAACGGTCATGTGGTGACAATGTGTGCGCTGTGGTGGAAGTCTGCGAGAGGAGGAAGCGAGCTGTTGCCCCGAGCGACTCGTCCTGGGGAGGAATGTTTATCGTGTCCAGTGTCTTTGATCTCGCCCACTTAATCACTTCCTGCACACTGTACGTGAACTGCTGCACTGCCACATAGAGGAAGCAGGGGGAGGCCATTAGATGTGGTTACTCCTCCACTACCTTCCACAAGTCATTAGATAGAGGCTGCGATAAGGTGCACCAATCTCATGGTTTCAGGGTGTTGTGGCTGATTCCTTGAACATCTCCGAGGACCGAGCAAGACAGCCTTTAATTGCTGTCTGGCTTCGATTGGCGTCTCCAGTGCTGGGAACTTTGCCGTATGGGGGTGGACGGATGCCCAAGCCAGGCTTTACGTGCTCTATGGCAGTCTTAGGCATGGGCGCCTACAGGATTTCATCTGATTTTACACAGAGAAGAGACATTTTTGGGCAAAAACAACACTAAAAAGTAAAAAAAAAAAGAAGAAGTTTTCATTTCAATGTAGTTTCATGTATAGTATGCTATTCTATAAGACTTGAGGCCCTTTGGACCAAACGAGTAAAGACCCATTCATGAAAAGACAATAAGTACAATGATAACGATTAAGATATAGCCTAGTTTTAAGAATTGTTTTACATTTAAAAAATAGCAGAGTCACTTTAACAAACAATATTGTTGGAATCACTTTCAAAATTGTGTTTTTCTCAGCTGATGAACAACGAGACGCCATACCTCCATCAGAACATTATAATGCATTGGGTGTGGATGCTGATATAGCTATTATTATTGTACCTTCTAGTTGATATTCTTGGTGTGAACGGGTTTTAAAGGGATAGTGAATAATGAATTCTGGCATCATTTACTCACCCTCAAGTTGCTCCAAACCTGTATGAGTTTCTGTCTTCTGTTAAACACAAAATACCACATTTTGAAGAATGTTGGGAAACAAACAGTTGCCGGTAGCCATTGACTTCCATACTATGGAAGACAGTGGCTACTGGTAATTGTTTGTTTACCAGCATTGTTCATGTTTGGAACAACTTAAGGGCGAGTAAATGAATGAACTATATATTTAATGGTACACCTGAGCAGAATGCAAGTGTCTAGATGTTTTTTTTTCTTTTACATTTTTACACTTCAAAAAAGCAAAAAGTTCAATGCAATGGTCAAAGACATTCATCTAGTGCATGTTCAAATTTACCTCTCAAAAATTAACCTTTTGTTTCAATTGTTTGAAACAAATCCAGAGTTCTTTTGTTCTCCTCAGTATATCGCTACGGTTTGTTTGATTGACTTAGAAAACGCTTCAGATGATTCAGTGAGAGAGAGAGAGCGGTCCGAATAAATGTGATTCATATTCAGTCGATTCAGTGTGTTTGACAAAAATTCAACTCTTGAGAAGTTTTACTTTCTTGAGTATATTCAGCATTCATGTAACTACAACACATTTCTACAAGACTTGAGGGTCTTTGGATCAAGCGATTAAAAACGGTACACCTGAGCAGAACAAAGTGTTTCTAGACAAGTTTGAAACAACTTTAAAACCAAAAATGACAAAAAGCAACAAAATGGTCAAAGACATCCATTTAACACATGTTCAACAATGATTTCTCGATTGTAATTGATTCTCAGTTTTATGAAACGATAGTGATTCTTTTAAATCCCAAGAATCGATTAGTCTAGCTAGCCTGCTTTCAGTTAATGAACGGAACATTGTAGTGCACCTCCCACCAATCTTTGCGCTTTGTTACCTTTGATATGAAACAAAAGTCTCAGATTTCAAATTCTGTCCATTTTATTACAGTATTAGAGTGTAATTGAAGTGTTTGTAAACAAATCAGTTAATTGTATCCTTCAATATTATAGTAATGTAGTGCCTACTGACTCTCTTGTATATTTTGCAGCATTAGTTGAGAGATTTTCTTTTTTTCCTTGAAAAATTTTTGCAAGAAAATCTCACTGGATTATTACAATGAATGGCAAAATTAATGTTTGGAAATGTGAACTGATATTTACACTATAGCAAAAGATACAAATAACTGACTTTAAACCATTAGCTGGTGAAAATACTAGTGGCCAACGACTTTTGCTCAGTACTGTATATCCAAAATAATCTATATCAAATCGAATCGGAAATCGAATCGAACTGCAAGCTTGTGAATCAGAATAGAATCGAATCCTGAAATTTGTGTCCAAAGCCAGCACTATTCAACAGGAAAACAAACAGTGCTTGTACTTGGAAAGTGTGTAGAGAGACAAATTAATGCGAATTGACTCGTTTAGTCATTTCACTGAAAATAAAGAACTGCCTCCAAAAGAATGATTAATTCACAAATGATCGTCATCACTGGTTCAGTCGACGGAAATCCATGGTACAGTACACATGATTGCTGAAGATCATCGCATTGAAAACATTTCTCAGGCTAGCTGTACAGATGCAGGCGCCACTGGTCTCGGGCTTTGTTTATTTGAGCTCACCAAAGTTCACGAAACACTATAAAACCTGATGGAGGTTCATGCTCTGCACATGCCGCGACAGGTTCGAGGTGTTCTGAAGGCAACCTCCCACTACTGTGTCGGGTTTTCACCTTTACTTTTTTCTGGGCAATCCCGTCTATCATAAAAGCGACATGCTGTTTCTGGGAACCGTGACTCAGTGCAGGCCAGCGGCCTCCCTTACAACCCCTCACCGACTCGCTCGGGTATCGGTGGAAAACTTTCTGCCCTACATACAACTCAAGCCCTCAGGTTAGCCGGCTCCTCCCTATGCAAACCCAATTGCATATAGGAGATTCTCACAAGCCTTAAAATAGGGATAAACCTGGCTCCACATCTGGGAGAGGCACAAGCAGGGACAACCTGTTGGCTCGCCCGTGAAGGATCGGCGATTCGGGGGATTTATGTTCTGTACTTCCTTATGCTCAGCTCTTATGTCATTCCACAAAGCGCTGTTGCTCTTTTGACTTCAGGCCAGGATTCAGTCTGTCAGTGGCGAGATGATGGCTGGGCAGTTGGCACGGCATGTCGGTGCTCATGTACTTCTCTAGAGCCAACGGGTGTAGCCGATGAGTGTTACAGAAAACCTTTTGTTTCTCAGTGAGTGACGAGATCTACATAGGCAGGATTTGCAGAATGTTCCTGAATCCATTAGTTACCAAGGGTCATAAACTGTTGTTTCCCATTACAGCTTTCTGGGTGTTCTAGGATGAACAAATATGGCAATCTTCCAATATTTGGAGGCTATTCTTTATATATGTCATTTGCTAAATTATATGCATCAAGTTTGTTTAATATATATTTTAGCTGATTTGATGTTACTTTCAGCTATCAATGAGTGTGTAACTCCATTTAACACGGTTTACAATATTCAAATCCACTGTGCTGAATTACACCAAATCAGCACAAAAAATTTAAAAAAGTGCACTGAAAGAGGCTTATTTTACAATTAAAATGCACTGTATACACAGATATGGTTCTTCATACAGACTCAACATACAAACCACAACAGTGCATTGTGAAGAATATCAAATATTAGGGATGCTCCGATCAGGAATTTTGAGGCCGATCACAGAAAGCAGTATCTGCCGATACCGATACCGATCTTTTTAAAGCCTTCTTTTTATCATTTATAACTATTTATAGTGATACACCAAACAGGATTTTTAGACATTTATTCAGGGCCTAAATTTTTGAAAATGGAGGGAATTCCCCTCTTAGGTGTCTCTTAGGAGAAGCAGCTTTCACACAGGAGTCCGCTACTGATCTGTGGCTGTTTACCACAAACACAACATTTATCCATTATTTTGATTTCAAATCCAAACATTGTCACTGAAAATGCTTTTTCAGCATTGCAATTATTATTATTATTTTTTACACAGTACAGTAATACAATCTTTCACAGGCATATTTAAACACAATAAATATAAGCAACATATTATTCATGCATTTGACTTCTAGGTTTATATATTAAGTTGCTCAAGCAATTGGTAAAACATTTAAACTACTTTTCTTACGTCAAACTTACCATTGACAGAAATAGTCAGCTCTACTGCCTTTTCTTTTGCATTGAAATCTTTATTACAAGCAATCCTGTGGTTCATAAATAACTTTGTTTTCCTACCTCCACAAGTGCCATCTATTATTGCCTTGTTTATCTAAAAGTGCTCTTTCCCTTTAAACCTAGTCAAAAAGCCATATGTGTTGACTGTGAAACACAGTAGACTTTAATAATATGCCTTTATGGTGTAATTACTACATTTTCGTGTCAATCCGTGTTCATATTTACTGCAAACAATGCGCTGTTACTTTAATTCAGTGCAGCAAAAATAGACTCGGTGCGGAAACGATCTCTGCACTGCTGCAGAAGCACTGCTCCTGAATGCACTACCGGACCGCAACCGTGTGCAGCAAACGCTTTAATCCGTAAACATGAGCATGGAAAAAATACGCACCACGTATGCACTGCAAACGGAGTAATGTGTACCTGGCGTTATGTGGGTGCGCTGTGAGTGTGCATGAGCGCACGGTCTCCAGGAGAGTGTGCAAGCGCTGAATGGTTAAACACTGGCAAGAATTAAAAAGTAATGCAATTTATAAACTTTAGTGACGATGTGACACTGCCTCGATTGTGCAAGTGACACTTCCTGTGTCAACTGTGCAGCTCGCTTTAGTGCAGACCCGATGTGGTGATTTGAAGCCATTTGCGTATTTTGAGAGAGAAAGAGAGCACGCACGGTGATACACTCACGCTGTTTGTGAAATTACGTCTCACACAAGGTTTTCAAATTATTTTATAAGTTATTTAATGAGGAAATATTATATTTATTTTACCCGCGCCGGACAGAGACTGAGACGGTGCCATTGCATGCCATGCCAAACCTCTCCATGGCCGCGTCATCAGCGTGAGATCGCCTTTTAGAGACCGCCGATCAATCATCCCACAGTGATTATCGGCCGATAGTGATCGGTAGACGATCAATCTGAGCACCCCTATCAAATCATCTACATCAAACTTTTTTTATTAAAAATTATACATAAAAAACGAGAATCAAAAAAAAAAAAACCATAACATAAAAATAAATAAATGTGTCGTCTATGTTTCTGTGCTTAAGTAAAATGATTTATATGGCATTCCAAAATAATAACCGACTAACTATTTTAAATAGAAAATGCTCCTGGCAAATTCTTACATTTACTCTTTTGCTGTTGGTGTAAAAAATATCCGATAACTATTAAAGGTCTTAGTTTTATGACTGTTCAACATATTAAGTTGTATGTGACCATCAACTAAAAAAGTAATATTTATCTATATTATATATATATATATATATTGTATTTATATACCTTTATTCATTCATTAAAATCTCTGGGAATATTTATTTGTTCTAAACTTCATTATGATATCAGGACAGTTGTACCACATGACATTTTATAACCTGAACTTACCTAACCTTTTCATAATTATTTAGCCTAATATTAAGTATTATTAGAGACTTGCTGACCTGTTTTTTTTCTTCTTTTTTTTCTTGCATGTTGGTTGGACCACATGACAAAACTGGTTGCACTACTTTGCAAACAAGATTTTTCAAATATTAATAAGAAGTGAAGCAGTTTTTTTTCTAAGAACGAACTACAAAAAGGCTTTATTTTGAAGATTTTTCATTATTATTATGATATCAGGACAACTGTATCGAGCCAAAAATGTTTTATATTATGCTCAAGCAAAAAAAAATCTAAATCATTTTAAATCAGAAATTAAAAGCATGCTCATCATCACAGAACATGTGTATTAAAATTACTGTATGAATTGCATTTTCATGCATTTCTGAATTAATTCATAGATAGATCAAGACTGAAAAATGTCACTGACCCAGTAAACAAATGATACTAAATGAAACAGTGGTAAGAATGAGAGATGTGCAAGCTCAGAACAGCAGTGGAGCACAAACACTCTTATTATTCTACGACGTGTTATGGCAGTCATGGTGAAAGGGCCGGCGTCTTTCATATTTCTATTCTATTCAGCAATGCCCTCCAGCCTGTTTCTTTGCTGTCAAACTGTGCGTCTGGCACACACTCACAGCCCGGCTCTGTTCCAACGAACGTTTAGGATCTGTAGTCTCAGGAACCCGACCAGCCCAGTTTCTATTGACTCACAAATATGGGAGTAAACATTCCTGCTCAGTTACATTCTGTTTGCAAAATATCATTTTTCAAAAGTGCTACAATATATAAAGTAAGTGCCACAACAAAATGGACAGAATATATGTTTCCATGACAGCATAATAGCTTCAACTGACAGGCCACTTGTTGGATAGTACCAAATGCCTTAACACTCCCATATTCTTTTTATGGCGGCACCACCCACATGTTTACAAACACAAGCCTAATTCTGGAGCACAGGAGACATCATTTCACCAGACAACAGTTAGGTGGATCTATCTCGATCCCAAAATATACTGCATTAAATGAGACAAGTCAAACATTCCCAAAACACGAATAACAGAACTACACATTCAAAACTTTCACTCATGTCAGATCAACATGAAATATTAGCTCATTTTACTTCCATAATGACACCTATTCATGAGTAAAACAGGATTTCAACCAGGAAAAAATGCAGATATGCTATTATCCATATCTATGACTAATGGTCTGTAATTACCAGGTGTTTGGAAGGCATGTGTTGATAACCAAGGGTTAAATTGACGTGGAATGATTCAGATACAGCATTCAAAATAAAAGGCTACAATTTTAAAGAGTAATTAGTAGTTTAATTAGTAACAGAATTTGTGCTATATAAATAAATAAATATATTGTATATACATTATTCACAACCATTTTAGTTCTTTAATGACAAGTTATTCTGAGTGAAACAGGATATTCACCTAAAAAAAAAAAAATATATATTAATATAATCAGATATAATTATTCGCTTTCTAAGTAATCTGTTTTAAACTCTTTAATGTTATTACAACACTCAATACATAAAATAAATAAATAAATATTTCTATAAACAACCACACACCCACTTCGTTTAGTTTCCTAAAATTATTACTTATTTAAAATATCCTTTATAACTATAGTATGATTTTTACTACTACTTTTTATATTTAATTATTTACTGGGCATATATATATAGATCATAGATATCATATATACAACACACACGTAAGCTATATATAATATATTAATATTATACTATCTATATATATATATATATATTATGAATATGATTTATTATATATAGTATCGGTTATATATATATATATATATATATACAGTGTGTACGGAAAGTTTTCAGACCCCCTTAAATTTTTCCCTCTTTGTTATATTGCAGCCTTTTGCTAAAATCATTTAAGTTATTTTTTTTTTCTTCATTAATGTACACACAGCACTCCATTTTGACAGAAAAACACAGAATTTTTGAAATTTTTGCAGATTTATTAAAAAGAAAAACTAAAATATCACATGGTCCTAAGTATTCAACCCTTTGCTGTGACACTCATATATTAAACTCAGGTGCTGTCCATTTCTTCTGAACATCCTTGAGATGGTTCTACACCTTCATTTGAGTCCATCTGTGTTTGATTAAACTGATTGGACTTGATTAGGAAAGACACACACATGTCTATATAAGACCTTACAGCTCACAAGTGAGTGTAAAGGAACTGCCTGAGAGCTCGAAGACAGACTAAAAGCTCTTGTGGCAGGCAGACAGATCTGGCCAAAGGATTCAACAAAATATCTGCTGTGTACTCTTCTTCTTAATTTAAGCTACATCCATCCCGCACAGTGGCCTCCATTATCCTTAAATGGAAGACGTTTGGGACTTCCAGAACCCTTCCTAGAGCTGGCCGTTCCGGCCAAATTTAGCTATCGGGGGAGAAGAGCCTTGGTTTGAGAGGTAAAGAAGAACCCAAAGATAACTGGCTGAGCTCCAGAGATGCAGTCGGTAGATGGGAGAAAGTTGTAGAAATTCAACCATCACTGCAGCCCTCCACCAGTCGGGGCTTTATGGCATAGTGGCCCGACGGAAGCCTCTCCTCATTGCAAGACACATGAAAGCCTGCATGGATTTTGCTAAAAAAACACCTGAAGGACTCCAAGATGGTGAGAATTAAGATTCTCTGTTCTGATGAGACCAAGATATAACTTTTTTGGCCTTAATTCTAAGCGGTACATGTGGAGAAAACCCCATCCCCTGACATAGCGAGACTGGTGCTTCACTTTTCGCCAAGGCACTCTGCCCAATACAGTCCCAACAGTGGAGACATGGTGTTGGTCCGCATCATGCCTGTGGGGGGGCTTTCGCTTATTCCAGCGGTGCAGGACCTGGCCGTCTGCACTTCGGGCTTCGTGCATAACGAGGGAAAGCATGAATTAGCGGCCGCACACCGTACGTCGCATACGATCTCTGCGACGAACAGCCAACTTCTCAAGCAGCCATGTGCTCCAGCGACTCTAACATTACTGGTCCGAAGGTTTACCTTCCAACAAGACACTGACCCTAAGCACACAGCTAAAATAACGAATGAGTGGCTTCACAACAACTCTGTGACTGTTCTTGAATGGCCCTGCCAGAGCCCTGACTTAAACCCAATTTGAGCATCTCTGGAGAGACCTAAAATGGCTGTCCACCAACATTTACCATCAACCTGACAGAACTGGAGAGGATCTGCAATGAAGAATGGCAGAGGATCCCCAAATCCAGGTGTGAAACCTTGTTGCATCTTTCCCAAAAAGACTCATGGCTGTATTTAGATCAAAAGGGTGCTTCTACTAATACTGAGCAAAGGGTCTGAATACTAGGACCGCCAATTGATATTATTTCATGTTTTCTTTTTTAATAAATCTGCAAAAAATGTCAACAATATGTCTCTTGTGGTTCTGTATCTTGCCTGTCATATATGTGTAGTTGCTTGTGGTGCGACACTTCATGTATGAAAACTAAATTAACTTAAAGGATTTTTCATTCAAATGGCTGCAATATAACAAAGAGGGAAAAATGTAAGGGGGTCTGAATACTATCCGTACCCACTCTATAGAGTATCATGTGTTGTTGTTCTTTTCCCAACACTCTGATTTTTGTTGTACTTATATAAATAAGATACGAACTCTTCTTTATAACAACACAGCCATTTTGTTCCTTTAATGACACCATAGTTTCTATGAATAAAACAGATACGTCACACCAGACAAAATAGTTTTACCTCTTATATCTCTCCATTTACTATTTACACACACCAAATTGTGATGTGATTTTCGAAATGTGATTTTTAATGATGATTTAATTCATTTTGATGTACAGTACTTTGAATTCACCCTTGCGTATGGCAATGTGATATAATGTGTCTATCCATATTATATTTAGTTACATATGCCACGACAATCTACTCTTCTACATAATTCACCTTTATTACCCCCAGCCACCAAATCATTTGTCATGTAGGTATTGTATATGGCCGATAACTAATACTTGTATAGAAAACGGTGAGATCGATAAAATTCTCCAGCTGCTCCTTCTTCCTCATGACCTGCAATCTTGAGAGGTCATTACAATAAACACGCTCGAAAGTTTGATTCTATCAATAGAGGTACGTATAGTTAATATAATCGGATCTGTGCTTCTTTAAGGTGCTTATTTATATTGCAACGATGAATAGATCATATTAACAGGAATGGGTTCATAAGTACAGGTTCCATTTTTGATTTAAGTTGACTGACATATTTATCTTAAACAAAAGAGTATCAATTCAGATTATCATGGACCACAGCAATGTTGCACAACATTAACATAATGTGTGTAAATGTTTCAATAATTATGTCACTGAGGACTCAATTATTGATCAGAAGTTCATAATAGCCTTCAACATATATTATTAGAAAGCCAGTAACCACAAAATACCAAGAGGAGCTGTTCTGGCACTGCGTGTACTTTCGTTGGTCGGCTTGCGTGACTGGGTCGTGTGTGTGTGTGTGTGTGTGTGTGGTGTGTGTGTGTTGTGTGTATAAAGGCTTGCCAGTCCGCCTGAGGCTTCCGCCGGCAACCTGGGAGCAGCTCTTTACTTTTAATCCTTGAGAGTCTTAAAAAAAGTCTTATAAAACAACAAACACTTCAGCTTTGACATGGGATGCCAACGATGCCCTGAACAACCACAAGCGGAGGTGACTTAGTGCGGAGTCTGCAAGCAAAGAACCAGTGCACACAAACAAGGGCACCATTATTTAGGAGAAGAAATGCTGTGCCAAGCACTGAGGTTTTTGGAAATGTTTAGGTGTGACGGTCTAAACACAGGGAAAACGTTAAACTAAAGGTTCATAATAAACCCGGGTTTAACGTTATCATAATTCAAGTTAGAAAGACGGCCGAGGCCTGATATGACACTAGCAATGCAGCTGTTAAGAAATGAGTCTGATCATAACATTATTTATTGAAACGCTCTCTGTTAATTACTGCGTTAACTGTCATGTGATGCGTGCTCTGATCTTGTCTTCACTCCTGGCCCAGACGCATCATCCCAGCCCAAACGACCTCCAGATACACAGAGCCATTTCCTCCTGAATCTCTATTCTTGATGGGCCCCTCCCACCACACCCATCTTTTGCCTCAGCGTGGCCACCGCCGTCACGGCTATCTTCTGCTGACTTGAAAAAAATCCCAAATGTAAAAAGAATTGGTCTTGCATAGCAAAATGTAGGTTTGAATCAGGGTTATAGTTAACTAAAACCATTAAAACATTTCCGTTACTTGAAATAAAATAAACATTAACTGAAATAAAAATTATCCAGTTTTATTTATTAACCTTCGTGTATCTAACCAACTAAAAAAACTATACCTAAAATAAAACTTATTTAAAACTGTATAGACATACATAAAAATGGAACATTTCAAAAAAAATATAACAAATCCAAAATAATAATAAAAACTGACATCAATATAAAAAATGACAAAAATACCACTGAGTGTAAATATAGTGTAAATGTTGTCAGTAATATTGGTTAACATCATCATAACAACAACAACAACAACAATAATTGGCTACAAAAATAATTTAGCCATCAGTAAATGACAAAATAATTTATCCAAAAATAAGCCATCTTTATCAACAAAAAAGTACAAGGCATAAATATCTAACTACATGTACTACTATGTACTTTATTTATCCTTATTTCTTAAAAATACATTCATATCTCTTATATAAGATACACACCCACACACACACTATAGCTATTATAGATATATATATAATAAAAATGTATATTACTTTACATATTATTTATTTATTGTATTTAAGACACTTGTATTACTTGTGCTTGTATCACTGTATTAAATCGATAATACATAGATGAAGATTGTCCATTAGACAAAATAAGCCCTCCGTATCAACAAATTACAATATCTAAAATCCAAATATAAACCAATACAAGTCACTACTATGTAATTATTTAGCCTTATTTTATTTTTAAAATATACATTCTTTACACACACACATCATATTTTATATTAATATTATAATTGTGCTGCCAACGATTAATCTCAATCCAAAAATAAAAGTTTTTTGTTTAGCATAATGATATTGTAGGTGTGTCCTGTGTGTATATTATGTATGTATTTTTAAATACACACACATACAGTATATATAGAAAATATTTACATGTATGTACATTTATATATTTATATTATTATATTATATATAAATATATTAAATATATAAACATAACATATTTTTCTTAAATATACATGCACGTGTTTGTATTTATATATGCATAATAAATATACACAGTATACACTCATATATTATGCAAACAAAAACTTTTTTTGTATGTGATTAATCGCGATTAATCATTTGACTGCACTACTTATAAATATTATTTTATAATATATATATATATACCTTTTATTGATTTTATTTTTATGACAATTTAATTATTTAGTTGAGCTTGTGTCATTTTATTAAATCCCAGAATTATACATACAATGAGATCGTCTCATTCTCTCTTTAAAGCTGTCATAAATACATGAAGCAGTGGTTTGTGTATTTGTGTTGATGCCTTAAAACAAGAAATATTCCACATGTGGCATCACATACAGGTGGAAAAAAAAACTTGAGCATCTTGGATAACCTTCCACTGAAGTTCCACTGAATACATGAAGTCAGTGAACAAGTATTCTTCAGCAGACAGTTTGTTTGTCTTTGATTTCTATCATTCGCCTCATTTAAGTTACGTCTCTCAGTTTGATCTGTGTTCTGTTGTTCTGTTTACTTGCCAAAGCTGCACTTCACTTGCATTTGGCACGTGGTGAGGTTTAATTTCGGATCCTGTCTGCATATTATAATAACGCATGCAATTTCAGAGGTTTGTCAATATGACAACATATAAATCTAGCAGGACAACTGTGGAAAAGATGTTCCTCATCTTCTTCCTCAGACTCTCCCAGGACTCTGGGCAGGTACGCAGCTGGTGCCGGTGCGGGCGGGAGTTCCCGTGAACGAGAGCGCACGTTTCTGAGAACAGAAGGGTGGGAAGTGTGAGGAACCTGCTGTTTCCCATCCCAGGTGGAAGGCTTTATGTGAGGAGGGTCGGGGGCCAGGCTCAATACCTGCTGTGCCGCTGAGACCCACCTCACCTGGTGGACTCGTGTCTGAACAGGCACAACCTGAGCCAATTGTGATCAACGACTCTGTCTCTCACCAGGGGCCAATCTCTCCACAGGCCAACTGCCTGACACCCACAACACCAGGGATAAAGACTCCCATCTGCTGGCCTTGACTTGGTGCCAGATGGGCAGAAGACCCACTGCAGAGCTGAGGAACCAGGAAGAGGCCGAGAGGAAGGAGCTTTTTTTTCTCCTTTCAATGGGTGCAAACACAAGGGAACACGTCCAAAAGCATTCGAAATCCTCCAAAATTGCGTAAGCGGTGAAATCGACTTGAAAACAATGGGCCGCCTTTCAAAAGATCTCCACTGAATTTCTGACGAGCCCGAAATGGTGATACCTCTAAGCGTCCTAATGAATGAACGAAGAACTCACACTGAAACAGTCATAAGCCATAAACAATGCATATTAAGTGGCCCTGCAGGTTCAGTTGTTGTGACATTCCGGTCAGACCGTTGTGCTCCCGCCTTCTGTGCACGTGACAAGAAGTGGTTGTTTGGAAAACGAAAAGAAGAAAAAGAAAAGAATGTTCTTTTGTTTACTGGACCTGGCCTCGGGTGCAGCTGACCTTTGACTCCTCCAGCTCGCAGGTGGAACAAAAGACCCTTGAGGTGGAAACATATTTCCCTCGAGCAAAACACCTACCGGTGCAGCGAGAACTAGTTAACAACTCCACAAAATACCAACAGAAGACGCCAACACTGCTATAATTATATTTAAAAACAAATCAATGATTGGTAATACTAATATCAAAGAAACACGCACAAGTGCTTAAATATTTAGGAAAGCAAATTAAGGGATTACATATAATTTATAGCAGAACTTCAGCGTGTGCCGACCAGTGGCCAGCTAGTCTAGATTTTGGACTATACAGTGTTTATTATTATTATTATTATTATAGGCTCGTGTCATGTATTATATATTTATATATTGCATTATAGGATATTATATGATATTTCACATTTTATAGTTAAGTGAATTTTTTTTAGGAAAAAAGCTGTTTAAATATTACAACACACTAAATATTTATGAAACAATTTCAGGGGCCTTTTATTTATATAAATATCTAATAACAACCTGGTCCTATTCTATTCTATTATTTCCCAGCTACGCAGTCAATATTTTGGACTATACAAATGATTGTTTATTGATATTGTTCAGAAAAAAAATATGTATAAATATCATAACATACTACATTTTATATGAACAATTTCAGGCAATTTTTCACAAGATTAGAATAGATTAGATTAGATATTCAGACTTCTTGATATGTGGCACTTACATTTAATATAGTTGGAACTTTTTTATTAAAATACAGTTGGTACAGTATTTGTTTGTGTGTAGACTACATGAGTCAGTTGCTTCCCATCAGGAAGCATTATTGTTTCAGCAGTTTCCCAGAGGCGATGAAGACCCTTCATCAACACTAGTGAATCCCTGTTTGGCAGATCGATGATTGATCATTTATCTCTTTGGAGATTATATTTTCTCGAGACGTCTCATCCTTCAACCCTGTCCCAGAAGCTAAACACAGGATACGGTTCAGTGACAAGTAAGTCTGGTTGAAAGAACAGGAACAATACTTCCTCTGATGGCCGGATGACAATAGGACCAGTGACAATGATTTAAAGTACAGGAATATAAATAAAAGTCATAAAAACTTATGCTATTCCAAAAAAAAATATATATTTTTTTTAATCACAAACATGCTGCAAATATCCCCAACTGTACAAAAGAAGAGTTTGGGTTTCTCCAGTGGTTTTGCTGTGCATGCAACTGTGTTTGGGTTTCAGACTGTCACTGGCTCAACACTGCCACCAAGCGGTCTGTCCCCAAAAAAGTAAAAAGAGTAAATAGTGCTCCTCTGCTTCTTGTCACTCTCTGGAGTGGGTGAGCTGTGGTTAGGCTGGTGAGATGACCTCAGTGGAAGGGAAACACATAGAATGGGATGGGATTTTCCATTGCGCTGTGGTGTGAGAATGCTCAGACCCTCTTGTTACACCGCATGCTAATGAAAAGAAGAGCTCGGCTGAATTACAGTCAAGAAACCTTTACAGCCAAAAGGGAAATCCTTATAATCCTTTAGGATTTCATGTTCAACATGTCTGTTTGTAGAACTGAAAAAAAAAGTTGCATTGCAAATAAAATATTAATTTTCCAAAACAAGTCTGACAGAGATGTAAGTCACACACCACTATTTAAAAATACAAGGATGGTGGACAGAAGGAAAAATCGATGCCAGTGTTTTCCCGGTAGATTGTGATGCCAGTAAACGATGGGAGAGTTGAAGAGCTGCAAAGAATTTGCATACTTGTCTTATGGGTGTGTGGGAATGTAAGTATACTGCCAATACCAACGCTATCTCACGACCAATTCGTATGTATTTTACGAGGTGGCTAATTCGTACGACCTCACTTATACGATTTTGTACGATTTGTCTAGACCCCAGTGATGGGTAGGTTTAGGGGTGGGGTTAGGTGTAGGTCATTCGTACAAATTCATACGAATTGTGCAACTCATAAAACACGTACGATTTAGTACAAATCGTATGAAGTTGTACGAGTGACGAATTCGTACAAATTAGCCACCTCGTAAAATATGTACGAATTGCCGTGAGATCGGGCTGGCAATACTAATACTATGACGGAAACGAAATGCAACAAAACACTTAAGAATAAAACAACATCAAACAGCCTACAAATCAGTGAAGTTTAGGGGAAACGTAGCATTTTTTTCTTTCAGGAACAATGTGTTATTTTAAGCCACCAAGATGACAAAATGAAAGTGATTGTGGTCTGAAAAAAATGCCGCATTCTTTTCTTTAATTTACTTGCTTTTTTAAAGCTGCTAATAAAGATGCTCATTAGGTGTGTCATTAAGCTTTTTCTGTACAGCAGCAGTAGTTTTGTCAATCAACCACATTTCCTCCTAAACGGGTTAAATTTGTATTATTGATCACTGTTCCTCATTTACAGCACACAAAAAAAAAAAATTACAAGACAAAAACTCCATAAAACAGTTTTAAAAATGATCTAGGACCTTTATACAGTGTGTGCCATTGTAAAGACTGTAAGTCTGTCCCTCACATTCTCGTTTTCTTCCACGTTAAATTAAATATGGCGTCTAACCTGACTAATTTGTATTATAGTTTTTTTAACTGAAATGCCCACAACTCTGAAAGTCAGTACTCAAAAAAACTCTTGATTACATAAATGTATGCTTTACTCATTCCGTAAATACGATTGCACTGACTTAAAGTTAGCAGACGCTGTAATTATGGTCTATTTATAGAGGGAGCTTGATGCCCAAAGGATGGTTAATAATTCAAATACAACCTAATCACATTAATAATCGCTACCACTCTAAATTTAACAAGAACACAGAGCTTAGCATACACACTCTTAAATATAAAGGTGCTTCACGATGCCATAGAAATGTCTAAATGGTTCCATAAAGAACCTTTAACATCTGAAGAACCTTTCTGTTTCACAAAAGGTTCTTTGGGGCGAAAAAAGGTTCTTCAGATTATACAAAGGTAAGAAAGAGATGGTTCTTTAAAGAACCTTTGACTGAATGGTTCTTTGTGGAACCAAAAATGGTTCTTCTATGGCATCGCTTGAAGAACCTTTTGAAGCACCTTTATTTTTAAGGCAACCGGGAAAAATCCACCCCCAATCGATCTGTTTCGCTCTGTTCATCTTGCCATGCACTGAAACAACAAACACTGGAGTGCACAAACTTGCAAAAGCAAACACATACGCAAAGTTGTGCAGGGTGAAGTCGACACACAAAGTGCCGGGATTAGTGGTGTTGGCTTTCTTTCCATCGTGTGAGAGAGTGTTACCACAGGAAACCTAATCTTCTTCAATAATTCACAGTAACACTGGACCACTACAGCATTCTCCATTAGCCCTTCTCGAGACCTCTGGCCTTACACTTCTCATTTGCTGTCTTTCTGGCACACTGGATAGTCAACACTATGGAGAAGCAACAATATATAACGACTACAAGACAAGTAATGGAAAAATTAAACTACTGCATTTACTTCAGGTGCATGGACTGTGTATTGTTCTCTCTTATATTCAGAGAAAATATCTTAAATTGAGTCATTCTGATTTATCTTGAATTTGCCTTACGTCACCGGAGAACTGAGGAAGATTCAGGCAACTATTCTGTGATATCTTAAAGTACACGTTTTCTTCACTCTAGGATGCCTAATATATCAAGGACTTTAACATGATCTTTTTTAAATGCTCATTGTCACTCTGATTTGGTCAATATTGTAAGCAGATACATTAATATAAACCTTTTCACCCTATATACCATACACCCATATAACAATATTTCCAATTTCTCCAAATAATATTAATATTTTGGCATAAACATCCTTGCTAAGTTTTTCAAAAAGAGTCAATCTTGAATATCAACCCTGTTACAATGCTTTTATATAGCCTAGTCAACAAATTAAAATTGAAAAGTGAATATTTGTAGAAATATCAGTATGAATATCACTTTTTCGAGGAAGAATTTAGCAGTTTTACAAACTCAAGCACAAAGATCATAATGTCAAATGAAACTATAAAACTGTCCATACTGTTACTTGCATTCATATTTTTTTTAAATACTATTATAGTTTTTATTAATATTCTGAATTAGCTTTTATTTTCATGTTTTCATTACACTTTTATAAAAGTTTTTGTAATTTTGTTGTGTTTTTGTCATTTATATTAGTTTTTTATATATCTATATAGTTTTTATTCATTTTTCTTTTTTTGGTTTTAGTTTAGTACAGAAAGTTCAACTAAATGAAAATGATAAAGTTAATAGCTACATATTTTTATTTATATAACATATATTTTCAGTTAACATTTACTTTCTAGTGACAAAAATCATTTTAATATAATATAATAACCTTGTCTCAAACCATAATTATATCCCAGCATATTACAAGTGATTTACACTAGAAATTCAAACCAGCCTCTGTTTCACAGAATGACCCAAATCACTCCAAGATAGACACACAGCTATCATAAGAAGGAAAAAAGTTATAGTAAAATGGGAAGACGGGACAATGCTCAAGTGGAGACATATTAAGAAACGAGGTGAGACAAAAGTTGTGAAGTGCTGGAGAGGAATCGGTCCTGTTCAGAAGCTCTCATGTGCACTTTGTCTCCATTTACTTAATTAACATGTGAGGCAGCGGCCCGTTCTAGGAGGGCATAAATCCTCCAGTTGTCTTGGAAGAGCCATAAACCACTCATCAATTATAGACACCAGCAGCATGAGCGTGACTAATACCCACACGACATGCTTATTCACAACAGAGCCCAAGCCAATGAGCACCTACGGAGCCTTGACAAGACAAGTGCGTCACCTTTTTGACCAGTGATGCTCTTTACAACCACCGGGCTGACCTTACGTGCTCTGTCACAGCAGATCTTGAAAAACAAGGTCTTTGAATCCAATACTGGTGACATAAAAACATTTTTTGTCTGCTTGTCTGACAACTCTGTAGAAAGTTATACTTGTGGAAACCGAAGCCATGCTATCTGAGATATAAATTTTTAAGTAGCTCCTAAATTCACATGACTGAATGGTGGAAATCCAAACTGTAGTTGGTATGAATGAAGCTGCAGCACTGAGCTGTAAGGACACCCTGATAGTTCCAAGTGAAGTAATGATATGTTTAATGCCACAACACCCTGCTCCTGTTGTTAAGCTGCTGAGCCATGTGGAACAGCCAACTGTTTGCGTGAGAGAAACTTTATGGCTCGGTGCCCATGTGTGGCACGCTCGAAACCTAAGACAGCAGGACAACACTGATGATGCTGTTGTTCTTGACACCCAACTCAAGTGGCACTTTCAACGTTTCATTTTTATGCACAGTTTTCACCATGTGTTTTGACTTGGCACTTACAAAGTGCTCTGGCAGGCTGAATTCGATCTCAAGATTCAATGCGGACTGTCTTTGTTGAGAGGCCGGTAGCGTGGAAAACTATGGTAGGAAATATGGCAATCATTCAATTCAAATGGCATGCATCATAACACAATAGTATTACCACCAGATACAATTACTCTGATGGTTCTACCATTGTGCTTTTTTGTAAGGGCTACTGCTTTCAAAAAACAAAAGTAATGCATTAAAGGGGTCATATGATGCCCATTTCAAGTTTTTCCTTTCTCTTTGGAGTGTTACAAGTGTTATTGGTGCATAAAGAAGATCTGTAAGTTTGCAAAGACTAAAGTCTCAAACCCTAAGAGATATTCTTTAAAAAAGTTAAGACTTGTCCACGCCCTCTTAAAATGCCTCGTTTAAACACGCCCCCACATGTCTACGTCACTGTGTGGGAAAATTTGCATAACCCCGCCCAAATGTTCACGCAAAGAAGAAGGCGTAACTTTTATTCTCACTGTAGTATTGTTGCCGCCGCCGTCATGTCGTGGAGACGCTATGTGTTTCATTGTGAAAGTGAAACTACTTTGTTTGGTCTTCCAAAGAGGACACAACTAGAATCAGTGGTTAAATTGTATTTACAACACTTTTCCAGAACACTTCACCCCAAATATTCAGATGTGTGCAACACATTTTAAGGAGGACTGTTTCCTGAACCTGGGAGAGTAGCCTACAATGCTGGTTGTGCACAAAGGCTGTTTCTATAAAGTGGGGCAATTCCAACTTTGCAAGGACAGTCTGGTGCTTCTCACTCACAACCTACAAGTACGTTTCATATTTAAAGAATTTGCCACTGAAGATTCAAACGCGAGTTTTGAGCAGTGTAGAGTAGCGCTTGTTGTTTGTAATTTCTCAGATCACAAATACAGACATGGTTATATGTTTACGCAGCACAATGCAACGCAACGCGTAAAAAGACATTAGTATTTATATACATGCTAATAGGTCCCCAATGGATGCAACAAATGCCTTGTTTATAATGGTTTTTATTGTTTTTGTCTCGTCGCTCCGGCCTGATGGCATCACAGTATGGTAAGGGGCATTACATTTCCGTCACACGATTGAGGTATTCTGCCAATCACAATGCACTGTATAGCTGGCCAATCAGCGTACACCTCGCTTTTCAGAACGATGAGCTTTGTAAAAATCAACGTGTTTCAGAAAGGCGGGGCATAGAGTAGCAACAATAATGTACATTTATGTGGAAAATAATGTGTTTTTTTGAACTTTAAAACCCATAAACACATTTCATTACACCAAATACACAAAATAATGTTCTTTTTAGGAACATCATATGACCCCTTTAAGAGACAATGTTAGGTTGGCAGATGTATTTAGGTAAATGTCAACATGAAAACCATTCACAAACCATTATACTTCCATAATCTGATGTAAAGTGTAAATTCTGCAAGAAAAAAAAAGTGCAGGATGGGACTTCATTTGATCCATTGGGAATTGGATCATGAAAATTTCAGTATTGGTGCCAATGGTATTTACGATTTACTTTCGATGCTTTCAGTAAAACGCAGCCCAGAATTAAGTCAGGTGATTAAAAAAAGAAGTTCTGTACAATAGAAACAAGAAAGTACATAAAGAGGGTCACTTTTTAATTTATAATACTTCTAAAACCAGGTGAATGATGTACAATTCCTATTTTGCTGCTTGTCAGTTTGTAGGTTATTGACTCCGATGAGAAAGCCATGACAGACTGTTCAACATCTTTCACGTCAGATTGCATGCTACTTTAGTCACTGACTGAATATTTATCTACCCACATTTATATATTTATTTTGCTATCTGTCTGGCTATAATTTAACAAGTTTTTTCAGCTCTTTCTCTCCAACGTCATTGTGATGAGGTTGGTTGAAATCGCCGGTTTCATCAGTTACTGTGCTCCTATTGGTTCTCCAGTAGACAGGCGTCATTGAAGTATTCACACTGCAGGACTGCGGAATTAGCGAATACAGCCAAGTTATCTCTTGTCATTGAACAAGTCCAACAGACTCATGACAATTTGTGTTTTACAATTTGGTAAAAATTTGTAAATTTGTAAAACTCCCCACTCGCCACTTAGATTTAGAGGTGGACCATCATGGTGATGTTTTATCTACAAATTTTGTACAACAAAATGCCACCAAAATGGCAAAATAGTACAATAAACTGTATACAATATAAAAAAATTAAAGTTGTAATAGTAAGCAAAATATAAAAGCAAATAAAAATAAATAAAAGCAATAAAAGCAAGATTATTTTAGTACGTTCTGCAAATAATAATAATACTAATACTATTTTACTGTTTACTTCAAAATTTCATGTTTAATTCTATGCCTACTGTCCTTACTCTTTGGATTATTTGTAAATTTTAGTTAAAATTGTTTCTACACCAAATATTTCTAAGTATACTTTCGAAAAGTCACACTAAGCAAAGACTGTCAGTTTTGCCTATACAGTACACGGCTAAATAAATACTTTATTTGTCTAAGACAGCAAAATTGTGTGCACAAGGCTTTACCTTATTTCAAAATAAAATCCTGAAACACCTGTCTTGCTTGAATCAAAACTAATCCATTGAATCAATTGACTTAATCAGTCAAACACATTTATTCTTTAGAACAACTCATAATATCAAAACCACAATCAGGCACGACTTAAGTGCGCACAGGTCTCGTCTTAAGAGCCATTTAGCGTCACAAGCGCCTGAAGCGAGCTATATCTACGTATATAACCCAACAGCATGCCACTGTTTTGAATGGGAGAACCCCCCTGAAATGACAGTGTCAGCAATTATCCTCTGGGATATCGCTACTTATTCAGCTCTGGAAGAACCTGCTGTATCACAGTGCTAACACAGAAACTGGCACCTGGGGCCTTGTAACCGGCTTATCTTAATTATCATATCAGCTGTCCTTCTGTTAGGGTTTACTTTAATGGATGCACCCATCGCATTCATGCACATGCGCCAAAACACAGACTAATGTAAATTATTGACAACTCGTGGCAAGGCAATTACAAGCTAATTACAGCTTTTGTGATTCAAATGACAAAACTGGTAAATGGTGCCTGTAACCTAAAACTAATTATTGTCCCCCTTCCAGACACTTTTGCCAATACCTACTGTACTGGCTCTCATTTCCCTTTTCTCATTTGTTAGATCGCTATCGCAGCACTGTGAAACGCAGCTGTTAGTGTCTGTTAGTTGTCGGTGGAATAAAAGAACGACCAGACGTAACAAAGCAGGTAAAGAGAAGTACAGAAATGTGCAAGCGGCCTCTTCCTTCTGTCTCGGTCTGTCTTGTGCAACCTTTTGACAGACGGCCTGCAATCATTCCCATTGTGTGTCACGCAACATCAGACTCGAAACGCCTCTGAGCTTCACCTTTCACAGAGCGATGATTCTTTGATGTCGGCCCGGGATGCGGAAATGATACAGAATATTCTCTATTAGTTGCAGATGGAGCTGTAAGGCTGTAAGCCGCGGTGGCTTTGCACCAGCAGTTTACTAGAGAGTAGTTTATGTGCTTAGCGTTGGTATGAATTATGGCAAATTTTATGGCTATAAACTACATAACAAAATCTGAGCTTCTGATCTAATTTAGGCCTCTAATAATTTTCATATGTCTTCGGAATGTCTGGTGCCATTCTCATGGGGCGCGGTCCGTGTTTGTTCAGTATGGTGGGACCCTGCGTTAAACTATTGACACTGGTCTGGGTTTGGTGTTTCTGTCTTGGTTTTTTTATTCTTGAGGATGGTGTTGCAGCCACGGTATGTAAGTATTGGCAAAGTCGGGCCAGGGGGCGAGTGTCTGTTTTGTTGATAGGGTCCGTTCTCTTATTAAAAGGACTAAGCACATGTTTGGGTTCTGAGGCACAGTAGAAATGGTGTGGAGGCAATTTTTTGTGTTTTTTGTTCATTTGCTTTTTTTTGAGTTATTATTTTTTCTTCTGTTTTGTTCGACTCATTATGTTTTTTCTTCTCGTTTTTTTTTATATCAGGGTGCTCTTTCAGGGGAAGTTGCGGGCCTGGGTGGGACTTTTTTTTCAGTATAGTTATGTATTGTAAAGTTTGAGAGACGGAGGTGAAGTATGATTAGAGGGCGGGGTTTTCATTTTATGCTCCTCCTCGCTCCATCCTTGCGGTAGCAAACTAAAGTTGAGGGGAGGGTTAAGGCTGTTTTGTCAACGCCGTCAAACGACATCATCAAAGATAGAATGCCATTTTTTGGTCCAAGAGCGAAAGCAAGGTTCAGATTTTTATGAAAGATTTACCAGGAAACTTTTTTGTTGTCAGGGGTAGTTAACTTATCGAGCTTAGTTATCACTCCTGTTTTTGGCACCTCTATCTTCTTCATTGGCGCGGGCCAAGGAAATAAATAAATAATGTTCATTTTGAGTTCATGCGAGTTAACAGAAATGGTGGATGTTGGAAAAGCTAGGAAACTCAATAGCAGTAGCAACACCAGTCAAGGTTTGATTTCTGCCGATGCCTGTATATTTTTGTAACGGTATAAACCCTGATTCCAAATGTAAGTACCTTGAATGAACAAATAATCGGCCAACTTAATACTGTAACTGAAAATGGGAATGAAATATCACTGGAATGCTGGTAACTATTCTTTTGCATATTTTTATTTTTTTTTTTAATCAAAGTATTTGACAGAAAAAAGTGAATATCTGACTTAAAAAGATATTTTAATAATATATTATTTTTTAATTTTTATTTATTTTTTGGAAGCTATGTTTTTTATGTCAATGAATTTGCACTCCAAAAATGTAATCACATTTAACTTTTTAATCACAATTTTTTAAAATGTAATTTTTAATTCAAATGCTTGAAAAACAAACTTGCTTTTGTCAGCCTTTTAATGAGACTTTTTTAACTGTAGGTCCCTCACACACACATAACAATAATGAACATCAAAACTGTTTTTAACACTTGTAGTGTGTTGTTGAATAACTTAACAGGTTTTAGAAAATGTTGTACAAAATGGAAAAAAGGTCTGCAAAAGCAAATAAAACTTTATGTCACTGACCCAACAGCCAACACAGTAATCTGACTGGAGGACTTTTGTAAGCCTTCATCTCATATCCTATTATGAAGGTGACAATCATGGTGAGTGCTTGGTGCCAGTCGTATTATCCATTCTTTGTGACGTGCAGAATACAGTATAGTCACACAGACATCATAGAGCATTAAGACCTGCCTTTCTAACTACCACCCACAAACTCATGAGAAAAAACAAGACCTCTAAAGCGAGCGGCAGTCAGCGGCGGCCCACACAAACATGATGCAGAGAGGGGAAAAAAAACTAGAAGAATGTGAAGGTGTTGGTGGTTGACGCCACTCTAAGCCAGTGTGGCTCAGGTGAGCACAGTGCTCTTGCAGGCCTGTTGTCTGGGCTTGGCTCATCACACTCATGAGAAACTCCCATCGTGCCTTCAGGGCCTTCTCTGCATGGCAACAGGTATGCATGTTGACGCATGCTGAATCCCTCTCTTTTCTTCAGTTTTTTCTCCTCAAAGTTCTTGTGAACGTCGCGTAACGCCCTGTCTAAACCGCAGACATCAGAAAAACCACCTGAGCAAAGCTGTGACTTGTTTGACTGCACAGGCTCACACCCTGGTTTCTCCCGCTTCATCCCCTCCCCATTCCCAACCAGCCCCATCCCAAATGCACACAAGTAAACACACACACATGCACATAGCTCTAACGGCATCGTGGTGCCACATGTCCATCACAAAGAGTTCCCCGAGGCCTGATCCGGCCTGGGCTGCTGCCATGCGCTGGGAGAGGAGACATGCTGATGGATGGAGGAGGAGGTGAATTCCATGGACAGGTGAAGGATGTGCCGCCTTTGATCTGCTTCAAGTGTAGAGCGAGCAGGAAGAGAGAAAAAAACAAGTGACAATGCACATCTTAAAGGTCAGACACTTTGTCGTCAAGTCAAGTTGTTGAGCAACGATGTGTTGTCCTCTAAAAATGGTGGCCTTATGGGATGCATTTGGTTGTTATTGGATGATATATGGTAAATGCTCACTTCCACACTGAAAAAAAGTTCTAAAATTATATATATTTTTTATTTTAAAAGTTTCAAATTTGACGTTCCAAAGTTTTTTTTTCAATTTAGAAGTTTCGAACCTTATCTTCTAAATGTTTCTTTAATTTAGAAGTTCCAAAAGCTTTTCTTTTTAATTTAGAAGTTCCAAAATTGGTCCAAAATAAGTTCTAAAAGTTTTTTATTTAGAAGTTGCAAACTTGTAAAAATTTTGTAGAAGTTCTAAAATTGACAATCCAAAGTTTGTTCAATTTAGAAATTGCAAAACTGAAGTTCTAAAAGTTTTATTTAAAGTTGCGAACTTGAAGTTTCAAGTTTTTTTATTTAGAAGTTCCCAAATTAAAGTTCTAAAGGTCTTTTTATTTAGAAGTTGCAAACTTGTTTCTATTTTTTTATTTAGAATTTACAAAACTGATATTCCAAAGACTTTTCAATTAAGAAGTTGCAAGTTCCAAAAAACTTTTTTCAAGTAGTTCCAAAATTAAGTTAATTTTGTTTATTTAAAAGTTGAAAACTTCAAATTCCAAAAGTTTTTTAGTTTAGTTAGTTTCATTTAGTTTAAGTTCCAAAATTATAGTTAAAGTTACAACATTAAAGTTTCAGTTTTGTTTTTTTTCAATTTAGAAGTTGCAAATTTGTTCCAAAAGTTTTTTTAAAAGAAGTTCTTCCAAAATTGAACTTCCAAAAATGTTGTTCAATTTAGAAACAATGCTACATTTTCTTTCTGTTTTAAAACTATGATGCAGTACCTTTAAAGGAGTCGATGCCACATGCACTTTTACAAGTTGTTTGAACTGAAATGTGTGTTGGCAGTGTGTATACACAACCACCCTATAATGATAAAGATCCACCCAGTGCATAGGCGGAGGGTGAACCAACTCCAGGGTAAGGCTAAAAGCAGCCAAATGTATTAAACATCATAAGCCCGTCTTTTTAGGCAAGAACCAGACATGGGTGTCATGTAGGCTTAAAAAAAAAAATGTTTAATGGGATTGAATTTGTATTTAACGTGATTGCAATTTAAATCAAAACGATAAAAATGGATAATTATATAGCGTTTCCTTTACACTGTTATTTAAACAGCGAATAAATTATATATATAGAAAGTGACATTATCACTAGCACTGATCTATCGTGAGTTTAAGCACTCTCAAAAAAACAAAACTATCATTATAATCACTGAAGCTGTATACACTGTTAAATGAATCTCTTATTTACATTGTATGTACATCTGCGCTTTGTTGTTTATGATGAGAGAATTCGCAAGAGTCCGGAATTCAGTCAGCGAACGCGCGCGCACTCAACAAAACCGATGTGTTTAAACGACGACTCATCTGAACACTTGATTGCCATGCATTCGAACAGGTCAACAGATATGATGTCATGTGAATTTGCTTTAAAGTGTGTAACACTGTAAAAACGAACCAAATGAAATACGTGTGCCGCTGCAACATGAGCAGATTAATTAGTGCCTGCAACGACACTGTCTATCATATTAACTTTTGTTGCAACGCAACACGTACAGATTTAATTTGTTTGTGCAGGGGCGTTTTTGTCCAATTTAGTGGCATTTTTGCCCCAAGTCACCCTGGCCAGGGGAAGGCTTAGCCTTACCCAGCCTTATACACGCTCCGCCTATGACCCTGTGTTTTTTTTTAATCTTGTTAAATCATTTCCCCTTTCTCAAATCAAGCCGTTCTCAGCTTCTTGTCTGTGTGACGTCACACAGTGTGACGAACCAGTTCACCAAATCGGACTGAATCGTTTGAAACGGTTCGTGTCTCCAGTAAGCATTAATCCACAAATTACTTAAGTTATTCACTTTTTTAACATGGCTGACACTCCCTCAGAATCAAAATAAACCAATATCCTGGAGTATACTTTATATCTTCAAGACTTAAATCCTTGTATGCACATCACTGCCTGTTACTGTATTTGGGTGCTTAGTTGTAAAACTTAATTGTAAACTTTTCAGATCATGATTATGATGTTTTAACTGACTGAAATTATGATTACTGACTTTATATATTTGAATGTGTATTTTCATCCCGGCCCGGGATAATAGACTTGATATCATTGCGTCATCGCGAATGACGTCATTACGTTAGGGCGTAAAAGAACCGATGTACCGGTTCATTGAAATGAACTGTAAGAAAGAACCGGTTCACGGAAAAGAACAGGACTTCCCATCACTAGTGAGTGTAAGGTTTTTTAATGAATCTTTGCAAATCGCCTTTCCTAATAATGTGCAAGTTAGCTAGTTTTACGATGAATGCGGCTAAAGTTTACCGTCTCTCAGAGAGCGGCTCGGAAGAGACGGTGGGGGTGAGCAGAGCTCATTTGCATTTAAAGCGGAATGCAACAAAAAAACAGTGTACTGTAGACAGAGCTGTTTTTGACAGGGTAAAGGTACACTACCTTTGAGAAATTTTAACCAAACTATGTTACAGACATTTCATTAAGACCCTAAAGAATCATACTTGTGGAAAATGGGCATCCGATGACCCTTCTAAACAATGTGTGACACCTATTTTGACTAGCAGAAAATGATTTGTCATGCTGCTATGGCAACCGTATCTGCAAAGAGAGATGAGCAAACAAAGTTGTAGCTGTCAAGGTGATGATATATTAGCATTGCAAAAGAGCCAAAGAGCAAATAGTCAGAGTTGCTGTGCCAACACTTCACCGTTAGTAGGTTACAGACTGCTGAGACATCCATCAACATAAACACATGTTCCGCAAAGTGCAATCCATCTCACAAACAGAAAGTGATATCAAAAGCAACCTGACTCCCCATTAAGCCTTTGACAGACTCCCAATAGAGTCGTTCTGTATATCGGTTTCAGAATAAGGAAGAACATTAACATCACACGAGCGTATAGTTAAACTGTTGAAGCATACAAAATGTTCACATGCTTTAACTGCAGTTCAAGGAAATTAAAAGTAATCATCATTTTTTCAAAGTCGTGATCACCACAATTCAATAGAGCTCAAGAGAGTTCATTTGTAGGCTAATCATAAGATTAATTTGATTCCTCTGATTTTTAAAAAAAAATTTAGTTTATTTAGAAGTAAAATTTGGTCATATTTTAGACATTAATTGAAGAGACTTTAATTTAGTTGAAAAATTAATTCATATCTCGAACTTATAGTATGGAAGCCCATTTTGTCTTAGAATAAAATAAAATAATAATTATAGTTTAAAATATGGAAAAGCCACATTGTGATATCCCTATGGAGTTACACTGTGAGTTACAAAGTCACAATTTAGAGGAAAAGTGTGAGAGTACAAAGTCGTGAGATATTGAAATCACCATACATTTTTAAAACTGATTTTATTCTTTTATGAAATATTGCAGTGTTATTCCTGCCCTACATTCTACTTCTTCCAGAAGCCATTTCACTCGGATATGACACAAAAAATGATCACAATTTCTATTTCATGCTGACTTTTTCATATTGTTAGTGAGAAAAAGTCACATTGCGAGATATGAAGTTCCATACAAAACGTTTTGAAACCATTGTAACTACAACTGATGTCCAACTCAATAAGCATGTAAACTCACATCCTTGTGGTAGCTGTAATCCATATTTTAGTAACTTACATTTTTGAAGCACAGAAAATAAAATTGTAAACTCAAACAAACCAACAATGCCTCTTCAAGTTATATTCAACATGGACCTTACTGTGCTCATAAACTGAAAACTACCATTCTAAAAAGCCATTAGAAACTCCCAAGGGAACCCTTGGCTCAAAAACGCTAACTCTCTTCTGGGTTTTAGGACCACAAACTCAACATTTCTACATAAAACACATTACAGTCCTTTAAGGACATTTAAAACTTTTACTCGTGAAATTTGGGTCTTCTGTAATCCCCGCTGCAGCTGGGATTGCTGACGCTACAGGCAGCACTGAAAGATGTCTGCCTCAAAGGCACCAGTCGGTTCAGTGCAGGCAGCATTGCATCACACACTATACTCTTAAACAAGGCTGTCTTGTATTTCCTGTTGCTTTGCACGCCATCTTCTTGGCTGCCCAAGACGGGCTTGGCTGCAGTGACATAGTTGAGGTGGAGCGCCGCTGGTGAAGCTGGGACACTGGGCACATGGCCAGTGGAGAGAAGGTGGTTCAGACACCACCTTGGCTTCAGGCACCCCCACCAAACCGCAAAGCCCCAGCCCCCTGAAAAAACATCAAGCATGCTGGATACATCAACCCCCAAAACCATCATACAAAACCAAGGCTGGATCCCAAAGTCCAAGACATGCAACAGTCTTCACACAGCAAACCTGACGGGTGGCCTCAGCCACAGGACAATTCTTATAACGTAATAAAATAATAAAGAACTACACTCTTAAAAATAAAGGTTACAAATGGTAGTTTTCACAGCGATGCCATAGAAGAACCATTTTTGGTTCGACAAAGAACCATTCAGTCAAAGGTTCTTTAAAGAACCATCTCTTTCTTACCTTTTTATAATATGAAGAACCTTCTTTCGCCACAAAGAACCATTTATGAAACAGAAAGGTTTTTCAGATGTTAAAGGTTCTTTATGAAACCATTTAGACATAAAATGTTCTTCTATGGCATCGTGAAGCACCGTTATTTTTAAGAGTGTAGGGCCTGGGCGATATAGCTACAAACAATGATCAAAGATATAATGTTTCATATTGTTCGGTATCGATAATTATTGACATTTTTATAACCTTTTTTAAAACAAAAAGCAATAGAATTTTTTTTTTAATTTAACCACTGTATTTATAATTAACACAATTTATTGAGACAAACAACAAATATTTTTTGTTTTAACAATCAACACAAAATAAAAATTAAACAAATATCTAATTTCTAATGTTTTATATGCAGATTAAATAGGTCTTTATTGTATAGGTCTAATTGTCTCCCGAGGCCACAGAAGAGCGCAATGAGCAAAATAATGCAGCGCATTCAGCAAGTAACTCTATAAAAACAAGCATTACGTCTAAATTAACTCATATAGATCAAATATAGTTTTGTAAATTGCATAAACAATTATGAACCAAACAGCATCATGTATTTATGCATTGCTTAATCCAAAGAGCCGAAGCGCCATTCACTCAGATTGCATTTAAAAACATATGAGACGCAGTGAAAAGGAATAAACATCCACAAATTTGTGACGTGTTTTCTAAAAGTTTAAACTGTTGTAACTTTGCATGGCTACATCTCTCCTGTGAGACGCGAGTGCAGCAGTCATATTTGTCCATCTAAAAATGCGCTGAATATTCGATCTTCTCCGCATTGAGCTTCTATATTTCTCTAATATTTTTAATGCATAACACAGCAGCGGCGCATCTCGTGGGCTAGACTAACAAAACATTAAAATGCAACAACGTCACTTACATCATCATCACCGCATCTCGCGCGCCACTGGTGATGCTACCTGATGCACACCTAACATTCAAATGCAAATGTTTATTTTAAATTCGACTAATATTCATTCTTTATTCACAATCTCATCACAGGCAGACACAGCACTCAATTCAGCATGTGTTCGTGTTTGTGTGTGCTGTCTGCGTCACTCATAGCACGTGCCTATATCGTGCGCTATATCGAACATATTTTCAATCGATATCGAAGAAGGTGTACCGTCGATAAATACTGATACAGTGTTATCGCCCAGGTCTATAAAGAACACATAAATACATTTCTATTTAAATAAATTAGTCAATACAAGTCTGTAGTAAACTACAATTTTCTATTACTGAGTTACCATATTATTCTACAAAAATCAAATAAGAATGATAGGAGTATTTCATTGCTGTTATCTGCAAGAGGTGTGCTGACTGGTCATTTTCACAGGCTAACTACAGGTATACCCTGTTTTACAAGTATATTTTGTTTCTGGAAACAGGCTTGTAAAGCAGATTCTTGTAAAATGAGTCCTCAATCCGTAGTGTGTATGAGGATTAAATAGTTGTAAACAAGGCCTCATAAAGAAATGTTTTGCTATTAATAAACAGCACAGCAAATCAACCTTTCATGATAAGCCTGTATGACTTTCTTCCATGGGACACGAAAGGAGAAATTGTAAAGAATTGTACGGGTTGTTCTTTTCTATGCATCTGCAATGAATGGCGCCTGAGGTTTCAAACTTCAAAAACTGATGCAAAAGCATCATAAATGTATCATGAAGTGGTCTATACAACATATACTGTATTACAGTCTTCTCAAGCCATATGAAATTACTGTAACAATTTTATTTAATTTTTTTATTCATGGTTTCACCCACTGATTCAGTTAATTGCTCGCTGGAAAAGAAAGGTTATCAATAAAAAGCTACTTAAATTTCAAGCTGACAACTCTACCATATGATTTAGCATAGCGTATATAGGTCATATGCGGTATATGTTATCATATTTTTATGTCCTTTTCAAAAAACTTAAAAGCTCTAGTCTTCTCTTATTTCTTATTTGCACTTGAACTAAACAGAGCAACCAGTACATTCTCCAAAATTTGCCTATTGTATCTCAGAACAAAGTTATACCGAGGCTGAGTAAATGAGTACATTTATTTATGAATGAATTATCACTTAAAAAATGCTGTTTTGTCAATAAATACATTAACGCACAATGTATTTCTGAGATGTCCCTTGATGTCCCCACAGCATCCCCTCTTGTCCCGCTGTCCCCCTCCCTTCATCTCGCTGCACCTCCCTCCATCCCTCTTTCCCTCCCTCTTCAGAGTCTGGGATGAAAAGTCTGTAATTGTGGAGAGGCCACAGCACACAGCCAGGGATATAAATACCCATTTTTCCTGTTCCTGTCCAAATAAAGGACCTTATGAAAAAAGAAACAGGGACTCTTTTTTTGTGGCATCCGCCTGCCAGTGTAAGGGTTTATTTTGGCTGCTTATGTGTGCTGTGTACCTATACATCATCCTCAGACTGGTTTCCTTCAAAAAAGATGCGCTCGGTTACTAAGAGACGTCAATATACAAATAAACGCACAACACATATTATTTAAATTTATAAAGTATTTATACATCATGGTAATATATCTTCTAATGCCTTTAATGCTGATATATTATAAATACTGTAGTATATAGACACGAGAATCACCTTTTAGAATAACTGGGGGAAAAAAACGTGTAATATGGTAATTTGGAGGAAAATGCACTTAATTATCTTGAAAATGTCACAAATTTTAAAAACAGGCTTTTTTTCCCCCAATCAAGTCATTTTTATTACATTAATGCTAAAAAACACATATTATTTAAATAATTAATGTATCATAATATATCTTCTAATGTCTTTAATGCTGGATATATCATATAAAAATCCTTTAAAAATAATAATATTATATATATTATTACATATATATTATTATACATATAGTATACAGATATAATTATAAGGACTTGATTGGGAAATAATTTTCTAAATGCATGTTATAGATATTCTACATGATTCATCCACGTAGGCTATATTTTTCATTAAAAAAAAAAAAAATTCATTACATTTGGATGTGCATCACAATACAAAAGACAAGATCTGTCTTAATTGTTTCTAAGCAAAATAGGATTCTTCGTTGAGTAAAACAGCTCCTGTATTAGGCCTAATGTATCAATACTGAAGTTTCAGCCCATGTAAGAAGTCAGGAAGCAGCATATTGTTTTTAAATTCATCCCTTATGCAAATATATCCAAAAACACATGCGACAGTGAACTTTTTTGGCAAGCAGAGACCTTTTTTTCCACCAATAGCTCCAGACATCTTTTCATTAATTTGCATGACTTGATGAAAACAAAATATGCATTGTCTGATATTTTACAAAGTGATTAACTGTTTACTCATTTACAATAGATTATCTAATGACTATAATGACTGTAGGCATTCGGGGAAAGCAGCCAGTGTGCGATTTAGCACAATGCAGTTCTTCCAGTGTTGTTTTCAAGAATGCAACTGAGCTGTTCCTCTACTTAAGCAGTAAGGAATCCATTTTACCAACAGCCTTGTGAATGTTCCACCCCGACCTCTTTCCATATCAGTGAGACCACACAATGTGCAGAGAGAGGAAAAGGTACGTGACTACATCAGTGGAGTCTCATTTCATTTGTTGCCTAGTGTAGTGACTCCCAACCAGGGGTTCTTAGGTGGGTTTCAGGGGTACTTTTGCCTTGTTAAACTAAAACACAGAAAAATAAACAAATAAAAATATGTAATAATTAATATTTTTTTTCAACTGTCTGGTTACCAACATATCTTCATTTGTGTTCAACACAGAAGAAAGTCATACAGGTTTAGAACAATTTGAGGGTTAGTAAATGATGACAGAATTTAATTTTGGGGTGAACTGAAGGAAAGAAAAATTTAATAATGTGTAATGCTCTGAGCTGTGCATGCATAGATGACTGTTGACGGGCCGCCTTGTTTGGTCTTGTTTTTGGCGTGTAGAATGAAACCAAGCTACATGGCCCACACACCTGCCACATAGGTTTGCTGCACTCTACATTTTCAGCCCACACACACATGAACTTCATCATGTTTAGAATCATTTGTGAAAATTACAAAAAATATTAATTATGAAATATATGTATTTCCAAACATCTGACGTATTCTATATGGCCTCATGCACAGCAAGGTTATATATAAAAATAACACCAGACTCATGAGAGTTTTAAGGTTAAATATTGTCCCCGTTTACTTTTTATTTATCATACCTGATTAGGTACGTATGGGCCTCATGCCTCATAGGATATTAAAGTGTCCACTGGATGCCCACTTCAGAATATTGTAGAAATATTGTGGAATACTTTATTTGATCTATTTGATCTATTGCAACAGGTTTGGAAAGTGGATGGGATGGAGGAAATTATGCTACTCGGCGGGTGTTTTTTTCCTTTAAAAGTGACTTTGATCATATATATTATAAAGCTAAATTATATTCAGAATACTGTTTGTTAAAACGAACACATTTCTGGAGCCTTACGGATAAAGGTTTTTGGGTACCCAAGACAAAAAAGTTCGTAAATGCTGCTATAGTGTAAAAATGTTTTTTTTTCTCTCTCTCTCTGTATTATGTACTAGGCTCTGAATAAAAACAATATTTATATGTACATAATACCCCATAGCTCAAAATATATTACTGAAAGGACTGTAGTGTTGCTACTATTGCCACAACAAATGATATGAATCACTGACTCATGCTGGTGTAACCCGCATAAATATGTGCTTGAACTAAGGACGGTGTATTCTGAGCTGTACGCTGTGCTCAATTTACTGCCGCTTGCTTTATTTATTCATTTCTCCCTCATCGACAACAACAAAGTACGAAACACGTTGTTGGAAAGTTTGTGAGATAATATCTGCCCAGTTTTATCCACGCTTTCTCCAACTCTCCCACCATGAACTGTAATATTTTTCTTTTGCTACACCATGTTGCCACAACCCTAATAAAGATTCAAGATGACAAGCCCATTCAGAAGATCCAGTGGAGAGCTTTTGGTGGGATTTTTGATCTCGGCCTTGAAGTTTATCCAGAATTGGTAAACCACAACCTCCTGATAACCTGAGAATTGAGTTTTATGGGGTGTATTCTTTTCCCACAGGCGTACACATTTAAAGAATAAGATGAACAACGTGTCTGTTTGCTGGTATTATGGGATGGAGAAGGTGTTGATAAGAATGCTCTGAGCTGTGCATGCATAGATGACTGTTGACGGCCGCCTTGTTTGATCTTGTTTTTGGCGTGTACAATGAAACCAAGCTTCATGGCCCACACACCTGCCACATAGGTTTGCTGCACTCTACATTTTCAGCCCACACACACATGAACTTCATCATGTTTAGAATCATTTGTGAAAATTAAAAAAAATATATTAATTATGAAATATATGCATTTCCAAACATCTGACTTATTCTATATGGCCTCATGCACAGCAAGGTTATATATAAAAATAGCACCAGACCCATGAGAGTTTTAAGGTTAAATATTGTCCCCGTTTACTTTGTATTTATCATAGCTGATTAGAATATTGTGTAGACTTTTGAATATTGTGAATTCAGACAAACCACTCCTCACACACTGATTTTCCACTTACGATCATTAGGCAAGTATGCCTATGTGGATAAACCAATTAATAGCAGCGTAGTCTTATTGCCGACCCTTTTCACAGTTCCAGGGTCTCCGAAGGAGTGGTGTAATGTAACAAAGTAATAATACTTCGGTACAGTACTTAAGTATTTTTTGGGAGTATCTGTACTTTACTTGAGTTTTTATATTTCAGGCAACTTTTACTCCACTACATTTCCTAACAAAAATGTATACTTTTACTCCGATACATTTCCCCGAAACATATTCGTTACTTACTACAAAATAAAGCCAGAAGAACACAGACTGCAAAAAAGCAGGTTTGACGAATCAATGGTCTAGCGTCTGCAAGTTAGACTCCTAAAAATCAACTTTGCTCATGTGCAAACAAGCGCGCTCACAACCGCGGCTGATTTCATTTTCCACTCAAGTGAGTGTGGGTGTGGCGATATACGGATCTCACTCGCGATACTCTGGTACGTGTTCTTTTACTGCTGTGTGCTTACTGGCCATTCTCCAAATAAAAGTTCAGGCTATCTCCCCCAAATGCAACCCACAGAGTGCCCAAACGGGTTGAATTATTAGTCAATGGAGTCATCTTACGACAAATGTACAGCACCGGCCCATTCTCTTGTCTCGCCGAAGGCACAAACATGCGTTCTGTATGCAGTTGTGTACTATTTCTATCATCCTCTTACATTATAGTTCCCAATCCTACTCCAGTCCGGCCACCCCGCCGACGCTGGTAAGTTTTTCTGTCCCGCTATCAGCACCTCCCTATTTCATCTCTTCCTTTTTCTCCCGTTCCGTCAGAAGTGTAGCCTTCCACTCTCCATCCCCTGGTTGCCCCATGCAGTTCGCCCACCAGTACGACAGACGTCACTGAATGTCCCCGCCATCGTATGGATCCTATTTGATCTGCATCGGCCAGCCCCCTTCCACGAGTCGTTCTCGCACACACTTGCCCTCCCGACTAGATTCCCGATCGTTTCGCCGGCGGACTCCCCTTCATGCAGTTTTCCTTTCCCCTGTTGGACCTTTTTTCCCGCTTTTCCTCCCGATCTCACTGTGCACTCCTCACCCGATTGCACCTTTACCACTCGTCCTCTGTCTCCCCCGTTTGTCCTAACACTCCTTCCCCTCTATCTCTCTCCCTTGAGACTCCGCGTTCATCGTCGATCTTCATCTCTCCTCTCCTACATTTTTCTGGAGAAGGGCATATCTGTCCCGCCGTTTAGGGTCCCTGCTCCCCCCCAGTAGCTAGCCGGTGACGCAGGCTCGTCCCCTTCCTCACTACATCCCCACGATTGTTGCCTCCCTCCCGTACCGATGTGACTTGGTCCGCTGTGCTTGTCTCGACCTGTTTTCTTCTTTGGCCCGCCGCCTACTCCCGCTGCTAGTGCCTTCTTATTCTTCCCCCCCCACCTGTTCTGTAACCACCCCTCGCGCCGCAGACTGTCTGCTGGCATAGATGTTACTTCTTAAGAGTTTTTGTTACGAGGAAAGAGAAGAAAAGAGTTTAAAAAGTGAACACATCATTCTAATCAGCCAGTGTTTGTTTGTATGGTGTATTGAATTTTTATATATATATCTATTATATATATATATATAAATTATATATATATATTATATATATTTATTTTGTTTTTATTTATTTGTTTGCTTCTTTTCCATTTTGCATTTGCTTGTACTTTTACTTTCAATACTTAAGTGTGTTTAAGATTTAAAAAATACTTTTCGTACTTAAAGTACACTGAATGTACCAGAATATCACATACTTAAGAACTTTTACTCAACGGAGATACTTTCTTACAAGGCTTAACTGCAATTCTACCAAAGTCCAATTTCTGGTTGATAAGATAATCTGTTACTTTTACTTGATATATGGCTCTTTCAGGACTTTTAATACCCCACTGTAAAGTTGCCCATTAGGGGTAACTCTACGTGGTAAATGAAAACTAAAACAAAAGATCAGTTTTTTAAGCTCCTTT
Source organism: Sinocyclocheilus anophthalmus (assembly GCA_018155175.1). Classification (NCBI taxonomy): domain Eukaryota; kingdom Metazoa; phylum Chordata; class Actinopteri; order Cypriniformes; family Cyprinidae; genus Sinocyclocheilus; species Sinocyclocheilus anophthalmus. The sequence continues at coordinate 244,513 of JADLZN010008166.1, read as the reverse complement.
TTTCATTTACCCACAATATAGCAAAGAGGAAAATATCACACATATTATATGACTTTCTAAATAACAAAAAAAAACAAAAAAAACAAATAAATAAATAAAAGAACAAGGAAATTGATTACAATGGTTCTGTCAAGATAAGTTCAAATTTGTCGTCAACTCCCTCAGTCACAACAACACACAGCCAGCCAGTTTTTAAACCAGGTTTTCTGTTTTAACTTCGTCAAAGGTTATTAAAAAACAATATACAGTGCTATAAATGTACATTAATCTTTCTAAAAATGAAAACATAAAAAACGTAGCTAGATTAACGATGTTACTTTCATGCCATCAGTCTGTGAAAAGTGTCCATTAGAGTAAGTTATTGCAAATAAATGAATTGAAGTGAATAAAATAAATACAATTCTTATCAGATGGTGTAACCAAGGGCACCCTTTACCTTATTTTTTCACCCTACTACCCTTCTATATACCATTTTTTACCATCCAAAAAATTCCAGATAAATAAAACAAGGCCCCTGCTTACATTTTATCATATTTCACATCATTGAATTAAAATGGAAATACCATTTTATGTTGACTTGTACAGTCTGTTCTACCATTGTCACAGAAAACTCCCCATAAAATTCAAGCAAGTCTAGATCTAAATCCCAAGAAAACATGTGACACACATTCTTCAAAAACAGGCATGCAAAAAAAAAAACAATGTACACACACATAAAAACATTCACACCTGCATGCCAAAACACACACATAAATGTTTATCATCACACACACACACACACACACAACGCATTGCAGCAGAAATTCACTTGTATGTATGGCTTGGAAGGGCTGGGATGAGAGAAGAGAAAGGAGGAGGGTTATGTGTGGAATGCTCCAAACCCGGGCTGGTGTTGCGACTCGTCCCAGACTCTGTGCCGTCACCGCTGGGGTCTGTGGCCAGACCTCCCTGTTTTTTTTTTTTTTTTTCCAGAACCCACTGGCTCCACGAGATCCAGACCCAGGCCAGTTAGTTTAGCTGCGAGCAACAGGGCCCCCCCATAATTACACAGCTCTATCCCTACTCTCTCTCTTCTCTCTCTCTCTCTCTCTCTCTCTCTCTCCATGATCCCTCCAGCAGGGGCTTATTCATCTGTTTTAAAACCTAGTGAGCTGCCTACATAGACAACAGTTGAAGGATCATACAAGCCTTTAGACAATCTGCGGGCAACTTTGCATGTATCTTCACAAAGAAGCATTTTATTGTGTACAGTGACATCTCATGAAAAATCTGACTTTTTTACGTGATGTTAAGTTCTATAATACTGGGCATTAGCACTAGAAAACAGGAAAAAGAACCACCCAGGAATTTTTTTATTTCTTTTTGCCGTCAGCTGCAAGTTCAAAACCACGATGTGCCATTTGGTTTTCCATGGCGATTGTTTGAGCAAAGCATGCTACTGTTTCTGATCGTTGGCTGTACTGACGAGCACCAGAATCACTATTTAGAGATCCAAGCCTCCAGAGGAGGGAGACAAGAGAGCAGTGATTTTTTAAATTTTTTTAACCATTTATTTACGTATTATACACTGCTGCCACAGATTAATATAAACGGGGATTATTTCCCAGCCTGTGACCTTCACAGAAATAAACCCAACCAACAATAAGACATGAAAGAGAAACTTAGTTTAGTACTCACATGCCGTGTTTTTTAGGAATAATTTCTATGTGACAGCACCGCTTTCGTTGCATGTGCTTCAGATAGGTGTGTATCAGAGTTGTGAAATAATAGGGTTTAAAAGTTTGATTCAGCACCGAACGACATGATAATTCACAAAACCAAAACAGAATGTTTTTGGCAGAAGAATATCTGGGTAAGAGCTGTAAAGGCACAGCTCACTGGCGAATAGGCATTTTCAAAATGATTAGATAAATCCCCCCCAGAACTCTTTTATTTTAATGCTATAAGAAGTGATAACTTTAGCAAAGTGCAATGTGAGCCAGTGCACTGCGTTCCCTCTTATATGACGTGTCTCAACTGACACGGCAAAAGAGAAGCAAACGCAAGATTGTTGAATAATACAGTAATTTTATTTTTTTAGTTTACCACAAAAAGTATTTTGTAGCTTATAAAACTAGGTTGAACCACTGATGGACACATGGCCTATTTGACCGGCTGTCTACTACCTATCTGGGACTTGGGGCCGTGGTTTGTGTTACTGTCAATGAACGGGTAGATCTCCTCGCAATATCATAAAAAATCATCTTAATTTGGTTCCAAGATGACGGGTAGAATGACAGAATGTTTAGCATTTGGGTGACTTACCATTTAGCCGCTTGTTATCACATCGGCTTGATCAAGACAAGTAAAAGCTTTTTAAAAAATCACAAGGGGTATTACTGATTTATTTTATGCTGTAGAATAAAACGTGAAAATATCTTGAAATTGTGTTAACCACAGACCTTATTTCAAACATTTAACCAAATTAAAAACCCAAAAAAACCCACTGACGATGGAACTAGAATCGCTAAACTCCTAACTCGTTTCCAGGTTTAGGCCTACAGCTGTACACCATCCTTGCACCACTCTACTGAATTCAGTTGTTAGTCAAGCCTCACATGAAAAGCACTATTCATGTGCCACTATTTGAGTTGTTGCCTATGTAGAATGTTTTAAATCAGTCGAAGGCAGCTCGCTAGATTTGGAATAGACCCAAAGACATGCAGTACTCATTATTAATGTCATTCACTGCTGTTTTATAGATGTGCTACTGGGAATAACATAGCACAGTGTGTGGTGGGGTGGAGAAAAGACTCGTTAAAATAACTGCTTATAAGTTTATGTTTGCCAAAACACTGCTCTGCATTGTAGAAACAGAGTTCGACAGCACAAATAATCTCATACATCTCCTACAGCAAACTAGTGTGTCATAGCCAAACAATGTGTCATAGTTTTGGTCTGAGAAGCAACAATAAATGCTCATATTAAATTCAACAAACTATAAAATCAAATATGTAATAAATCAATTTTTAAAAGGAAAGATGAAATACTTCCTCTATATTTTGTTGTCGATGTCATTGGCTGTGCGACCAAACAAATGCTATCTATTGTATTTTACCACAAATTCATCAGCATAAGAAGAGGAACGGTTGCAAGCAGAATTCAAATGAATGTGGCCTACATGAGCACCAAGGCTCAACGTTTCTGAACACGTGTGCTAACAAATGGACAATGCCTGACTTCTCTTTTAGATTAAGGGTGAAATGTATGTTTCTTAGAGTGGTGTTCGAGAGCCTAAAGAGTTTAATTCCAGCTGTCATAGAGATCAAAGCAAAACCTGAGTAAAAATCGGAGCAAATCTCCAAAAAGAAGCCGCTTTTGCATAACATTACTGAAAAAGAGACAGAACGTAAAACCCTGTTAAGGCTATGATTAAAGCTGAAAGAGACACAGAGACAGCATAATGATGCTAAGTGATCAAGGAATGTTCCAGGTTCAATATAACTTAAGCTCTAGCAACAACATTTGGAGCATTATGACGTTATGAAAATTATTTCTACTTGTCCCTCAGTTTCTTTACAAAAGCAAAAGTGGCAGCTTCAGTAAGGCACTTACATTGATGTGAACTGACTCATGCATGGTTTAAAAGCAGAAATACGTACTGAATTTATTGTTGTGTTTCTGTAACAGTGATTTTAGCTCACAGAAGTGAGCAAAGCATATTATGCCAAAATTCAAAATGCATTCACGCCTCTCTTGAGAGTAGTTAGCAGCAGGCTGCATGACTGTGCAGCATTGCATAAAATGATAGTACAAGGATGATAAAATGACTATATGAGCTAACATCATGCTAACTGCTCATTTGTGGCCTCTAAGCTTTCCATGGAAATGGCTGCACTGGTGAATAGTGTTGACAGTTTTACAATACGAGATGAAGTTTAGATAACATGTATGCAAGCGTGCAGAAAGGGTTACAGCAGGAGACACTTACAGCCTAAAGAAGACCGACGTTGTTTATCTGGGGTCAGAGGGTTGGGCTAGAGGCTTCATAAATCTAATGAAGCCTTCTCGAGGAATATGTCATCCTCCATGAGAGAAATGAGAAAATTATACACTTTTCTGACCGCCTGTCCTGTTTTCTCTCTTCGTTTTACCACTGCTGCTATAATTTCCTCTAAAGCACAGCTAGCTAAAATAACTTTAACCTAAAAATCTCCATCCGGAGACTTACAGGACTTCCTGGAGGTCCTCCTGGGTGGCTTGCCTGCTTCATTCAGGACTTTAATGCTGCGAGGTGACTCCTGATTGACTATACAGATGCTCAGAAACCAAAAGCCTCCGGTTTCCATGATTTCCATGATTCCAGGATCATTGCCATGAGTTTGTGGCCGACTTGCGCACTGCAAAAACAAACAAACAGATAGAAAATCTGTAAAATATCTATACATCCCAAAAACTTGTTTTAAATGTCAACAATTCACTCATTTTTTTTATATCTTCCACGGAATTTTAAGTAGCAACATTTGAGACAAAGTTGATACTTCAAATGAAACATTACTGCGACCTCTGTGGATGTCTGAAGGTTCTGAATTATAAAAAGAATAACCTCTGGCTCTCAGCAAAAACATTTCCTTCTGCTGACGAAGAACTGAAAATGTCTTTTTTTAAGTGTTTTCAAATTGTAGGTCTGTCCCTCACAGCCTTGTTTTCATTTATTTGAAATCTAATTTGCTATATAGGTTGCCAACTATTAACCATTTATTCGCCCAGTGAAATTCTCTTAAATCTCTATATATTAAACTATGCTAACGTCTTTTATTAGAAATGTTAATGAGAAATGAGAAGGATTTCATGATTTGATTCAATTCTGACTTACAAGCTCTTGATCTGATTCGATATTGATTCATTTGGATCCACTAAAGAACATGCCATTTTTTCTTACAAGAGACAACACACATTTCAGTTTGTTTCTTTTAACATTCCTTCCGATGTTCATTCCTATTTATGTTTGTGCTTTAACTAATAGAAATGAGAAAGAGATACAGACACGGCTATCTGCTATGACTCATTAAAGCAACTGAATGTAGGTTTGTCAACTTTGGTGCCCCCTACAGTTAAAAGAGTGAAGTCCACTGTCGTAAATATATCGCAGTTGTAATTACAGTAGAGAGTGCATTGTTGCTGCCATAAAGCAATCCGCTTTTTTCCGCAGAATTTCCGCTCACCAAACTTACAAACATAGACGTTTAGAAAGAAACAAAAGCCATTCGCCTTTATTAGAAGTAAGTGAACCATCAGAATGACTTTGAAACTGAAATTTCAAAGTAAATCAATAAATAAACAAACAAACCTACATACAGTGGTATAAAGAGCACCAGAATGACATGTATTGTTTGACATGCATGATAAAATTCAGAATTTGATTCATAATAGAGACTTTGTTTCATATTAAATAACAAAGCAACGTTTTGTTTACCTGTAAACTGAAAGCAGCATAAATATTAAGCTTGGGTTTAAGAATTGATTTAAAAATGAATAATTACAATCGATGGCCCTTGCGCTGTAGTTGCTGTTCAAATGTCACTTTAGTCCACGTTTATGTCAAAAAGCATACTCAGCCTTTTCAGTCTCTAACTACAGCTTCACAGTCACACTGCCTCTGATTATAAAAAGGTAGTTCTTAGAAGTAACCACAAAACCACAGAATACGATTGATGTCTGTTGAAACAGAGATGCCCATGAGCTCATCTGAACCAAACGTTGTGCCTCTCTGAATTTTGTGCTTGTGCACTGAAGCCTCATAATTCTCTTCTTGATCTCCCCTTCTGCATATCCATCAATAGTAGCGACCAGCGACTGCTTATACAGTCGTGGAAAAGAAAATACAAACCTACAAATTTAGGTTAAGGTATGCAGACTAAAACGTGGCATCAAAAAAGACGGTGATTTATGATTTATGGTTACTAGCCGAGACTCACTTTGTGGTTTAGATGTTACAGTATGTGCAAGTAACTGAATGAAATGACAGAGGACTGAGTCTCAGTATATTCAGCATGGAGAGCATGACAACATACGCTTAGAAGAATTTACTGGGGATGGTAAAAATGGGAATATGAATAAAATACTAAACTTTAATAACTATGTGTGCTCACAAATCATATTAATTGTGCAATTGGGATATCCTTATGTAAGAGAAAACCAACCTTTTTGCATTATGCTTAATATCCCACTGACTGGCAAGACTTCTGTTCCAAAATATCAATCATACTGCATGACTGAGAGTGACATTTGCTTTTATGCACTGTTCAGTGAACAAGAAGTTAATATTAAGCTACTTACATTTTAGACATGATTAGTTACTTTGCTAGTTTTTGCTCTGACCATGAAACCACCCTTCAAGCAACACACAATACAGATATTCCCTTCTTGAATAAATCAGTGTTTTTGTACAAATTGGTTGAGTGAATGATTCACTCATACTTGTTTTGATACTGAATTAATCAGTGTTTTAAATCAGTTGATTAGACGAATTAAGAACTCACAGCTTTTGTTAGGTTGTGGCTAGAAGGGCTTAAACTGGAAGCTAACAATACATTTAATTTTCTACCTAATTAGATTGTGTTTTATTAACGTCTACACCTACCCTTTACAATAATACAAAAACAATAATTATTGTTGTACAGTGTGACAAAAATGACGCTGTATTGATGTAAGCATGCCCAGTAGACGAATCTATATACCATCTAGCCTTAACCCTTTTGTTACTGATGAACGAATCTGTCTTTAAATGAATCAGTTGACGATGATTCAGTTACTATAATGCCACCTATAATGACACCATGTCAGAAAAAAGGTCAAATTTATTAGGGATTTCTTTAAATTTCTTTATTTTTAAAGAAAACTTGTACATACAGTTGGTACGGAAAGTATCAACCCCCTTAATTTTTCACTCTTTGTTATATTGCGGCCATTTGCTAAAATCATTTAAGTTTTTTTTTTTTTTTTCCTCATTAATGTACACACACAGCACCCCATATTGACAGAAAACACAGAATTGTTGACATTTTTTTGCAGATTTATTAAAAAAGAAAAACTGAAAATATCACATGGTCCTAAGTATTCAGACCCTTTTTTCAGTATTTAGTAGAAGCACCCTTTTTGATCTAATACAGCCATGAGTCTTTTTGGGAAAGATACAAGTTTTTCACACCTGGATTTGGGATCCTCTGCCATTCCTCCTTGCAGATCCTCTCCAGTTCTGTTAGGTTGGATGGTAAACGTTGGTGGTCAGCCATTTTTAGGTTTCTCCAGAGATGCTCAATTGGGTTTAATTTCAGGGCTCTGGCTGGGCCATTCAAGACAGTCACAGAGTTGTTGTGAAGCCACTCCTTCATTATTTTAGCTGTGTGCTTAGGGTCATTGTCTTGTTGGAAGGTAATCCTTCGGCCCAGTCTGAGTTCCTGAGCACTCTGGAGAAGGTTTTTTCGTCCAGGATATCCCTGTACTTTGCCGCATTCATCTTTCCCTTGATTGCATCCAGTCGTCCTGTCCCTGCAGCTTAAAAACACCCCCACAGCATGATGCTGCCACACCATGCTTCACTGTTGGGACTGTATTGGATAGGTGATGAGCAGTGCCTTGTTTTCTCCACACATCCCGCTTAGAATTAAGGCCAAAAAGTTCATCAGTTCAAAAGTCATCAGACCAGAGAATCTTATTTCTCAACCATCTTGGAGTCCTTCCGGTGTTTTTTTAAAGCAAACTCCATGTTGGCTTTCATGTGTCTTGCACTGAGGAAAGGCTTCCATCGGGCCACTCTGCCATAAAACCCAGACTGGTGAAGGGCTGCAGTGATGGTTGACTTTCTAAAACTTTCTCCCATCTCCCGACTGCATCTCTTTAGCTCAGCCACAGTGATCTTTGGGTTCTTCTTTATCTCTCTCCAAGGCTCTTCTCCCCCGATAGCTCCGTTTGGCCAGACGGCCAGCTCTAGGAATGGTTCTGGTCGTCCCAAACGGCTTCCATTTAAGGATTATGGAGGCCACTGTGCTCTTAGGAAACCTTAAGTGCAGCAGAAATTTTTTGTAACCGTGGCCAGATCTGTACCTTGCCACAATTCTGTCTCTGAGCTCTTTCAGGCAGTTCCTTTGACCTCATGATCTCATTTGCTCTGACATGCACTGTGAGCTGTAAGGTCTTAATATAGACAGGTGTGTGGCTTTCCTAAACAAGTCCAATCAGTATAATCAAACACAGCTGGACTCAAATGAGGGTGTAGAACCATCTCAAGGATGATCGGAAGAAATTGACAGCACCTGAGTTCAATATATGAGTGTCACAGCAAGGGTCTGAATACTTAGGACCATGGTATATTTCAGTTTTTCTTCTTTTAATAAATCTGCAAAATGTCAACAATTCTGTGTTTTTCTGTCAATATGGTGCTGTGTTAGCATTTATGAGGAAAAAAAATGAACTTAAATGATTTTAAGCAAATGGCTGCAATATAACAAAGAATGAAAAATTTAAGGGGGTCTGAATACATTCCGTACCCACTGTATAACCACACACAGTCCACACACCCATAATATATAGTATATATATATATATAGATATATAATATCTATATATATATATATATACACACACATACAATATACAGTATATTTTGAAAATATTTACATGTATTTACATGTATATATTTATATTCATATAATTTATATGTAAATATATTTAATATATAAACATTATATATTTTTCTTAAATATATACATGTGTGTGTTTGTATTTATATATACAAATAAATATACACAGTACACACACATAGATTATGTAAACAAAAACTTTTATTTTTGATTAATCGCGATTAAGCTTTTTTACACCACTAATACATATACATATACAGTATATATATATATATATAATATATATATAATTATTATATATCTATATCTATAGTATTATATTATATAAGTTACACTTAAATAATTGTATAAAATATAACACACTTTTAAATCATCATTTTTTTATTTGCTTGTCATTCTCGCAAAGCCTCATGGATTGTGTTTTTCCTCCTTATAGTCATCAGGCAAATAAACATGCTTCAAATACAATTTTGTAATGTTGTGATTCACCTCGTAGCTGGTTGGCTTGGATTAGGGCTTATAACACTTTAACAAAGACTTTAAAATCCCTATGGGAAAAATAAATGGAAAAAATACCAACACTGATGAAAAATTGTACTGGCTTTTTTATAAACCACCTAAATTTTGTTTTATAGGTTTATCAGATCAAATCTTATCCTGCTGATGTACATATGCAAGTGTACGTACATATAAATTGGAATAAACTCGCCACACACACACACACACACACACACTCAGACTCTTCCTCGGTCATATGGAATCTCGTGGGTGGCACTGGATAGGCAGAGCGCTCTGGAAATAGCTCAGGAGCAACCCCTCTGTTTCTCCAACCCAGATTTCCTTTTCTGAGGTCAGCGCAAGGCCTGGAAGTGCTGTGCTGCAAACCTCCAGTCGCCATGGCTGACCGCAGCGGCTTCTCTCACAGCACTTCAAGGGCCCGGCGGCAGTGACCAGATGGCCCACCTCGCTGGAGCATCCCGAAGACTCTGCACTCCTTCACCAAGACTGTTAGACACACTCAATACAGCTGGGAACACAGAGCGAGGCTATATGTGACATGTGTGAAGCGTGAGAGGAACTGTGTGTGAAACACAAAAGAATGACGTCTGATTAAGCCATGTAAGGAATAAATCATGATTTGGTCATCCTAAAAAAGACAATTCTGTCATCATTTACTCATCCTCATGTCATTCCAGACAGTTATGACTTACTTTTTTCTGTGAAACACAAGAGAAGATGTTTTGAAAAATAATTGTGCTGCTCTTTTCCATGCAATGGATATATGAATGGGACTATAAAAAAGAACATGTCTAATTAAACTATAATAAATTTTTCTTGAGCCAATATGTTGCCCTGAAAATGTTTTTAACAGTCGTGGTGAAAGTTCACTTTCATGGAGTTATAAATAACTCTTTTTGTGTTCCATAGAAGAAAGACAATCATGGCAATCAAAAAGGGTGAGTAAATGATAACATAATTTTTCTCTCTGAAAACAGTGAGTTGAGCTAGACAAATGTAAAAAGAGGACACATTATCAAGAAAAAAAAAAGGCAGTCTGCCTGAATGTTAAAATTTGAAAATGTTAGTATAAACTGGATGTTTCCATTTTAACAGCCATTTTTACTCGGGCCAATGTTTTTCAAGGCTTTACATTTCCTTTTCCTGTGGTTTTCGCAGACAAGAACAGCCAAACCCAAATGTAGATGCTCAGCTTGGCACACTGAGGACTTGAGTGTATTGGACAGACAAAGGCACAGAAGACAGATCAGGAACATTTATTTGTATTTATTTCTTCTCAGTGGTTTTGCATTTTGCGGCTCAGACATACAGACCCCGGGGAGGATATTCCTACTAGACAGCTGATTTTTTTTTTAATTGACAGCTGATTGACGTTGTGGTGTAGGTAGAGAACACTAATGTCATTCCCTTATGTCTAAAGAGCAATGAACACTGATGAGACTTAGGTAGAGACATTAGCATTGTCCTGCAAAAAGCAACAGGTTACATCCACAAATACCCTTACTCATCTTTTTTAAGCTGCAATGGGTAATACTGGCACTGTACAAAAAAATACCTTTTATTGTATTACTCGTATCCCCCAATTGTAAATCGCTTTGGATAAAAGTGTCTGCAAAATGACTAAATGTAAATGTATTGTATTGACAAACATTTTATTTTTTATTGTATTGACAAACACTGTATAGTCTATAATATGCTGTTACTTTTCTAAGCAATCTACTTGGGGATCTGATAAATTGGACTGAATATCTCTACTTTTAATGCAGGGTCAATGATGTGACACAAATTTTTTGTCCTATCCATTATTTATAAATAAATAAATAAACTGCAAATAACAAATACAGTAACCTGAACACACTTCTTCTATGATGAGTGTGTTTTAATTTCTGTATTAAAATTATTTTTGAGAATTTTGTGGGGGCATAAAGTGCATTAAAATGTCAAATGTCATACTATAATAAAGAAAAAAAAGGCTCATTAAAATATTAAGTACTTAGGCATATCTTTTTATCTATCTATTTATCTATCTATCTTCAGTCTAATTTTATCTATTTATCTATCTATCTATCTATACACACATACACATAATGTATATACAAACCCAATTCCAAAAAAGTTGGGACACTGTACAAATTGTGAGTAAAAAAGGAATGGAATAATTTACAAATCTCATAAACTTATATTTTATTCACAATAGAATATAGATAACATATCAAATGTTGAAAGTGAGACATTTTGAAATGTCATGCCAAATATTGTCTCATTTTGGATTTCATGAGAGCTACACATTCCAAAAAAGTTGGGACAGGTAGCAATAAGAGGCCGGAAAAGTTAAATGTACATATAAGGAACAGTTGGAGGACCAATTTGCAACTTATTAGTTCAATTGGCAACATGATTGGGTATAAAAAGAGCCTCTCAGAAGTGGCCGTGTCTCTCATGAAGTCAGAATGGTGCAGAGGAACATCACCATTCCCCCAATGCTGCGCGAAAATAGTGGATCAATATCATAAAGCCGTTTCTGCAGAGAAAAATTGCAAGAGTTGAAGTTATCATCATGCTACAGTGCATATATCATCCAAAGATTTTTCGAAATCTGGAACATCTCTGTGCGTACGGGCCCAAAACCCCCCCCCCCCCCCCGGCCTCAAGGCCTGAACCATACTGGATGCCCGTGATCTCGTAGCCCTTAGACGAACTACTGCATCACATACAGGAATGCTACTGTAATGGAAATCACACCATGGGCTCAGGAATACTTCCAGAAAAAATTGTCGGTGAACACAATCCACCGTGACATTCGCCGTTGCCGACTAAAACTCTATAGGTCAAAAAAGAAACCATATCTAAACATGATCCAGAAGCGAAGGCGTTTTCTCTGGGCCAAGGCTCAATTAAAATGGACTGTGGCAAAGTGGAAAAATGTTCTGTGGTCAGACGAATCAAAATTTGAAGTTCTTTTTGAAACGGGGACGCATGTCATTCCGTATAAAGAGGACAAGGACCGCTCAGTGCGCTCAGTTCAGAAGCCTGCTTCTCTGATGGTATGGGGTTGCATGAGTGCTTGTGGCATGGGCAGCTTACACATCTGGAAAGGCACCATAAATTCTGAAAGGTATATCCAAGTTCTAGAATAACATATGCTCCCATCCAGACGTTGTTTCTTTCAGGGAAGACCTTGCATTTTCTAACATGACAATTCCAGACCACATACTGCATCAATTACATCATGGCTGCGTAGAAGGATCCGTGTACTGAAATGGCCAGCCTGCAGTCCCGATCTTTCACCCATAGAAAACATTTGCATCATAAAGAGGAAGATGCGACAAAGAAGACCTAAGACAGTTGAGCAACTAGAAGCCTGTATTAGACAAGAATGGGACCACATTCCTATTCCTAAACTTGAGCAACTTGTCTCCTCAGTCCCCCAGACGTTTGCAGACTGTTATAAAAAGAGAGGGGATGCCACACAGTGGTAAACATGGCCGTGTCCCAACTTTTTTGAGATGTGTTGAAGCCATGAAATTTAAAATCAACTTATTTTTCCCTTCAAATGATACATTTTCTCAGTTTAAACATTTTATGTCATCTATGTTGTATTCTGAATACAATATTGAAATGTGAAACTTCCACATTGCATTCTGTTTTTATTCAATTTGTACAGTGTCCCAACTTTTTTGGAATCTTTGTACACACCCACAACTATTACATTATTTTTTATATATTACTTACATATAAATTACGTTTTATTTTGTGTGCAAAAAACATATTTATGAGCGTACATGTATATATTGTAAATAAAAAGTTTGCAAATCATTGAGAACTTTTTACTTGATGGTTACACCACAGTCATTATAGTTAAATTTGTCCTGAAAACTGTACACAAATTATACATTTTTTTATTATGAATTCACCAAGAGTGCATTCTATGAACTCTTCACATGCATTTTAAATAGATACAATTCCCCCCCCCCCCCCCCCCCCCTTCTTCTTTATATGTCACTCTTATTCATCATTGACTCTGAAACAATCATATTGAGGCACCTGAATAGTGGAAATGGCCCTGCAAGCAACCATGCAGAACACCTTAACAAATGCATAGCAATTGTCTGGCAAGCACCCAAATTCTCTATAGTACTGAAGCCACCACACTGTCTGACACACTGTCACCCATGTAACGCAGTGTAATGACCTCACTGTCAGCGAAACGTATGAAACCAATTTCACACACTCCCCTCTCCTCTTCCTGTGCGGATGGGTCAAATCTGCGAACATCTGGACCCTCCTCCAGCTTTACAACAACCAGACCCCTGCATATGGAGATGACACGACAAAAACTGAGAAACCATAACCGCCTGACGCAGGCAGCAAATATGAGACAAAAACATGGGCAGGAACGCCTCACAACTGGACAAAAATGCCAGGCATGCGTTCACGCACACGTCACATCACACTTTCAGACAATTATGATTCTTTTACGGTAAAGTGTACAGGTCAAAGACTTAATCAGTTATAACAGTCACTCTTTCCGAATGCAGATCAGCCGGACAACTAATGCATGCAAACGTAAATCAAGGACAGACAGGTTCTGCTGTTTGGCACACCTTAGATGCTGCTCTTGCCCCGAGGTAGATTCCCTCTCACACACACACACACACACACACACACACACACACCCCCACCCACACACACATACACGGCTCATTCTTTGGCCTGCTCTCACATGCTGTGGGGAGTGTTGGCTGCCTGGCCTCTCTGGTCAGGTCCGTTGCCAAGCCTCAGCCCAGAACTGTGAGGCCTGTGTTTGCCGCACGGAGCCTGAGCGCTCTCCCTCAACCTTGTTTCTAAATACACTGCGGCTTCAAGGAACAGCTCTCTCAGCAGCCGGCAGGCAGCCATGGAAAATGTAGACGCAACTAGAAAGACCAGAAAGAGGGAGGTGTGGAGGTGTTATTTTGTTTTCAGAGGTTTTTAAACCCCCCTCGCGAGGGGTTATTTTTATGCTTTCATTAGCATTTCTGACAGCTTGTGATTTTCTTAAAGGTTTTAACACGTTGTTTAAGCCTGCCGACCCTTGAGGAATCTATAACTGTCGTTTCTGCTTCTTTGGTTTCTTTGTTTGCTGTGGCCACGTTTTGCCGTTAAAGCCGAGTCATTTGTCCAGGTGCTCCATTCATGGGCAAATTCACCTGACTGAGCCAAACCGAAACCAAACGCAGTGCGCCATCACGTTGGACGACATGTAAAGTAGCCTGCCTGAGAGCCGCGTTCAGCGCAACTGACATAGTATGTCATAGTTAAGCTGTTGAGTGCTATAATTATCTAATGAAATTACATACTGCTGATCTGGCAGAGTGGGTGAGTTAGATTTTGACACCCCACCTCACTTTCAGTCGTATAATGACAGCCTTTCACTCTAATGATGTGTGTAATATGTTTATTTACTACGGCCCTTTCACTTTAATGACATAACAGAGCACTCCAGCAATGCTACGACAATACGCACTCCAGGATTAAATCTGGCGTATAGAATAATGACGTAAAAGTATGATTTTTAATTTGTCAATGGTGTTTGCCAAAAATGCAAAACTCTCCACCATAATGTTAGGTTAAAGCCATTTAAATAAATAAAGAAAGAAAGAACAGCTAACAATTTATAATAAAAATCTAACTAATAAAAGCTAAAATGATTAAATAAAAGAAAAGCTTATTATTTATAATAAACAACAAAATAAACAATGAATATTATGAATGAATAATAACTCAATAAATAAAGTTTGAAAACAAAAGACAGAATTCTAATAGCTTAAAATACATACATACATACAACCAAAAAAACAAATACTCATAACTAAGAAAGAAAGAAAGAAAGAAAGGTAATAATTTATAATACATAAACAAACAAATAAATTCTGATCACAACTTTGAATGAATGAATAAATAAATAAATAACACCTGTAGTTTATAAATAATTAATTAATAAATAAATAAGCAAATAAATATCAACAACTTCAATAAATAAATAAAAGAAAGCTATTTGTTTGTAATAAATAAATAAAAGAACAAAGAAGAATGCTATTGTTTGTAATAAATAAATAAATAACAAATTCTGATAACAACTGAGAACAAAGAAAGATTTTATGATAAACAAATACAGATAAGAACCATTCGGTTTGTGTAACACATACTTGTTTTAACATGGCCAAACTGTTGAAGGTTTCATAGCGGTTCATGACTTTACAGCTGTATGAACTGTCTGAGCTTTTTGCGTAGGCATAGGTTTAGAATAATATGTTGTAAGAAAAATAAACTGTTATGAAGTAGTCATTTAAATACGAGGCTTGTTTATGATGGAGTTTACAGATGAGGTCACTCCAGATCCTGATTAAAGAACCTTCAGACTCACAGTAATTGCAGGTGCAGACAGAGCAGTCTGGGATTCTGAGGCCAGTCAAAGAGTGATTCAGTCAGTTAAGAGACTGACGGAGCCATCATGCAAAATTCGAATGCAACAAGTCGACGGTGCGCCAAGATCACAAACCTCCTGGCCTCCTCTTGGCAGCTTATCAAAAATGTTTGATGGTGATGGCAATCAAAATCTAATCAACACAGTTTGGAGGTCATCCAATAGAACGCCTTAATCACTCACTGCCAAATCAAAATAAAAGCAGCACTAAACCACAACTAATCAAACAGGTATCTGAAGTAAATCAGAAACCGATTATGACATATTTCCACAGACATTTTACAATGCTGTAGGATTTCTCTGGTGTTTTGTTAACACAGATATTGAGTGTCTGGAATAGCCAACCTTGATTTCATGAGAAAACCTAACTATTTAACGAGGTGGTGAATTCATATGAATTTGTTTGATGTAATTTGTATGAAAACATTCAGAAAAAAACTGAACCCAGCTAAGAGGAAACGTTCTCAGAATGTTCTGGCAAGACTTTCTCAAAGTTATGAACAAACATTCTTCCAGTAACACTGATAGGACATTCGTTAAAAGTCTCTGGTCTTTAATATTGTTCTCAAAATAACATTTTTATAAATTAAAGGGGTGGTTGATTGCGATTCACTTTTTTTTACTGTAGTTAGTGTGTAATGTTGCTGTTTGAGCATAAACAATATCTGCAAAGTTACGACGCTGAAAGTTTAATGCAAACATAGATATAGTATTAAAAATTTGGCAGCTTTATGTCCTACAACACATGGCTGGTATGGACTACAACGAGATACTTCCCGGGTTGGTGACATCACAAACCCTGAAATTTACATAAACCCCACCCCCGGGAACCGCGACATAAGGGGCCGGGCCAGGTTGCGCTGGTTTTAGAGAAGAGGAAGTGTGTGTATGCCGCCAAAAACTCGTTGGTGCACAAAAATCTATTCATAATAAACGCACTTTTGTGTTCAACGATTTAATGGTAACAAGTGTTTCCCCTCAATGTCTAAAGCAGCGGTTCTTAATCCTGTGCCTCGGTCCCCCGCTCTGCATCCGATCTTCTCATCTGATTCAGATCATAAGCTCATCACAGCTCCATCAATGAACACTTATATAGGACAGATATTTTTCACATAGCTCGAGACGAGTTAAACCATGGACGCGCAAGTCGGTTGCGATGGTAGCGCGCAATAACTTGCTTGGCACACAATTTACTGTTACAAAAATGCACTCCTGTATTCTGCTGTAGTTAAAGCTTTAATCAGGATGAAAACAGTATTGTATGTTAGATTAGCTAACAGAAGAAGTGCATTACAACACCGTGCATAATATATGGTGGGGTGTACAACAACAAAGAAACATACCATTCTGAAACGTCCTGTAAGAGTCGTGCTTGCACAGGTTCTGCTCGATCATCTTCACTAATATTCTCTGGGTCTAATTCGGGCTCAAATTGACAAGGCACTATTGACGCCATTGTTTACAATACACACCGGAAGCACATGACGCTGAGGTGAGGGGTTGGGACCATTTCAGAAACTGCGCTAGAGGCGTTGAGCAATTCACACAAAAAAACTGAGCCAGCTGACCAATCTGACGCATCCTATTTCTGCGGGAGGGGAGTCAAAATAGCAGTGAAATCATCCAGAGCATTAATAAGAAGAATGTACTGCGAAGTCCTTGTCCGCCAGCGTAAGAAAAAAACGAATGCCATTTCCCTTAAAAAGCAAATTATGACATACGAATCTCATAATTACGAGATAAAAAAGTCGAAAATGATGTATGTAATAAGTCGAACTTATGACTTTAAAAGTCATAAATTATGAGATAGCGTTTTCTTTTTTGAAGTACGAAATTATGACTAGTCATATTACGATGAAAAATGACAACACTGACTTAAGTCACAAATTGTACTGCATAAGTCAAAATTAGGACTTTACAGTAGAATTTGACTTATAAATACATGGTCAAAGATAAGGTCTCAGATAAAAGGGACATTCTAAAGCGAATTAACCTGGCTAAACCAGTTGGCAGGAACCAACGTGACTAATAAAGCACTACCATTTACAGACAAGCGGAATATCACCCCAGAATATGAACGCAAAGCTTTGTATATGTACTATGTACAGCAGAGGTGGCCAGAAAATGGCAATCTGAGTGTGCAATATGAACGCAAGCGTTCATTCACAGTTTTCTATGGGAGGAAAGCGCTTAAATTCAGTGCATTGTGTTCATTTCCTGGGTTCATCCGACTTTTTATCTCATAATGTCAATTTTTTTTATCATAATTTTGACTTTTTATCTTGTAATTATGACTTAAGTATTTCGTAATGACTTAAGTAATAATACTTCAGTAATATTTTGTCTTTTTTAAGGCATGAATTTTTTTCTTACCTGGCGGAAATGTGCCCTCATATCGAAAGGGAAGAGCGGTGTAGAATAAAGGTAAATTATGTGAAAAATAATGCATTTTCTTTTTAAAAAGAAGCATTAACACATGTTAGACTGCACCCCATAAACACAATCAAGCCTAGAAAAAAAAAACAGTCAACCACCCCTTTAATGTGAACATTATCAAAATGTTTTTTTGCTGGGATTTTTTTGTTTGCTGGGAAGGTCCACCACTAATCTGGGAGGCATAATTGTATGAATACATATGAAACCATACAAATTCCTACAAATTAGCCAGCAATTCATATATTTTTTCATTTATTTGTCACTGACATGTGACAAATAGCCCGGAAGTAATATCAACCAAAAAAATTTTTAACATTCTCTCAGACTAACAAAATTTAAGACATTTTACATTTTTACACAAAATTAGCCACCAGTTTGCCAAAAACTTAAATAGTTATGAATTTCCATATGAGTGTGTTGGAATATATACCATATAGCAAAACTCAACTGCTTGATTGTTTATATCTTTGCAAAATATAAGCTCTAATAAGCAAAACGTGACTATAAGGCATGAAGATATTAAGAAATTATAAACATTATCATAATGATTGTAAAGCTTTTCTGAAACGATGTGTATTGTGAAAACCATAATGAATTGGGAAAAAAGGTTCTTAGCACCACTCACTTTGCATTAATGAAAAATTAATGCAAAGTGACAAGGTCATGTGACAGTAGTTTAGCATATTACGGTTTAAAATGTATCTTTGCATAATGTGTTCGGTTTCACCTGTTTAACCAAAGCAACTTACAAATGAGGAACATTACAAGCAATTTATCATATCATATCACAGCTGAAAGATAGAACAAAAACTACAGTCCGTAAGTGAAAGCACCAAAGGTAGCATGCATGCAGCATTGCCTTCTGAGTCTTGCCTCTGCACAAACGTCTGGGGCTTATTTGTCCTAGGAGTGTGCGGTTCAAACTGCGCACCAACTCCTTGTAACCCTGACTGCAGCGCTGCATGAGACGTGGGTTTGGTGCTGTTTGATCTCTATAGGAGGGATGCAGAGGGCTTCCTCTCTAATCTCTGTCTCTAAATGAAGGTTGGCACTTCAGACAGGAGATCCAAGCGGACATAAACCCTGCATGAGGTGCGCTGGTGGCACAGCTGGAGGGTTGGTGCATTTCTTCTCTATATAGGCTCTATGGTGTACTAGGTTATCCCACATCCAATCACCACAAGATAAACATGCATGGTTCTACACTCATACTAGTAAAAATAAAGTTTTATAAAGAGAGTCTCTAAAATCAGTCGATCCAGAAGTGTGAAAACACTCAGTGTGTATACTAATATTATTCATTTTATATTTTATCAGGGGTGTATTTGTGATTATATATATATTATATTTATTATTCTATATATATAATATATATATATAATCATATATTTATTATTTTAAAATCTGTATTATAGGTTTATAAATATTTAAATAACAATATATTATTTAGTACTTGTTTGAAATAAATGCCTGATTAAGTCCAGTCAGAGTAGCAGTTCTAAGATATTTTTTTTTATATATATATATATATATATTCTATATATATATATATATATATTTATATATAGAGAGCTAGATAGATAGATAGATAGATCGATGTGTGTGTGTTTACGTATATGTATGTTATGTAGGTATATTATATATTTATATAGCTGAGAGAAAAATGCTAATTTCAGTGTGTGGGTTTTGTGTACCTGTCCATATACTTATTATTATATATATATATATATATAGAGAATATGTATTTTTTATATACTAATATATATATTATATATATATATAATTTTTGCCCATAATGCGGCTCCACAACATAGGTATCAGTATAAAAGGCAAATCAATCACCAAGGATGATAACTATAACAATAACTACCGACTATACCAATGGATGATAATGTTCAGTTTATTATAAGCACGTGATGTCATCTGCATTTTTCTAGATTTGTAGCCATTTCAGTCTCAAAACAACACTACTTGGCTAGCCCATTCTAACAGCTCATTTAAAAAGCGTTTGCATGAGACAGCAGTCAGATTAGTGCCACAAAAATATTTGCCTGCAGAATATATTTTAACGATTGACACAAATTTAGGCTCAAATTAGAACATCAAGTATTCCTATGTCAGCCATTGCCGCAATTTAATAAAAAAAAATCCATTCAAAATTATGCCATTCGGCACCCCAAGCGATCCCAATAGCACATAATAACTTTTAAAGGCCCCCCTACTCTATTGCCCCCTGATTTTAGAATTGACGATGTGCTGTTTTATGTTAGCCTACGTATCTAGCATAGCATACAGATTAGCGTACAATTAGCCTGATAGCTTAGCTTACTCACCATGAATTTGCACATATCCTACATGTTTTTGCTATAATTCAGTTAAAAAACAATGTAATGGTGTTCAGTTTTCTATTATATTTTGATCACAGTTTGTATCAAGTGAAAGATTGGACATTATATCATTCCTATATTCTTTGATTAGGCAATAGATAGTAGCTAGTTAATTTTAGAGTAAGATTCATATTTGATGTAGACTAAACGAATAGTTAATCAGCGTGACGGGCGCTTAGAGGGTTTTTTTTGGGCTTTATAGCTATTTTATGTAAGAATTTTTTAAATCGCCCCGGTTTACTCTGGACGGTAAGTCAATACTTAACATTGATTTTCTTTTTTCAGCACACAACATATGGTCTAGCCCACATTACCTACGGTAGAGAAAAACCCTTCTGGTCGCACGTTTGGCCAGTTGCTTCTGGTTAATAGGACCACCCATTTTTTATTGAGGGAGTACCTGATGTGTGTGTATGACATTTTCAAATTCATACAGGTGCATCTCACTCAATTAGAATGTCATGGAAATTAATTTAAAAGATCATTTTTTTTCAGTAATTCAACTCAAATTGTGAATTTGTGTATTAAATAAATTCAATGCTCACAGACTGAAGTATTTTAAGTCTTTGTTTCTTTTAATTGTGATTATTTTGGCTCATATTTAACAAAAACCTACCAATTCATTATCTCAACAAATTAGACTATGGTGACATGCCAATCAGCCTAATCAACTCAAAACACCTGCAAGGTTTCCTGAGCCTTCAAAATGGTCTATCAGATGGTTCACTAGGCTTACACAATCATGGGGAAGACTGCTGATCTGCCTGGTCCAGAAGACAATAATTGACCCCTTCACAAGGTGGTTAGCCACAAACATTCATTGCCACAAGAACTGGCCCTGTTCCACTATGAGTGCTGATCCAAGTCTGTTAACAGAAAGTGAGGGAAGGCCAAAGTGAGGAAGAAATAAGATGCCCAACCAATCCGACGGCTTGTAATTCTAACGCAGCCTTATTTGAGGATTGTCAAGCTAAAATTGATTCAAGAATAGTGAGTGAACTCACAGGAATGACCTGAGCGCTGGGATCCAACACTCCACCCACAGAGTTTATGCCTGTCAAGGAATTTGGCTACAGTTGTACAGTTATTCCTCTTGTTAAGCCACTCCTGAAACCACAGACAACGTCAGAGGAGTCTTACCTGAGCTAAGGAGAAGAACAACTGGACTGTTGCCCAGTGGTCCAAATTTCTCTTTTCAGATGAGAGCAAGTTTGTATTTCATTTGGAAAACAAGGGCCTAGAGTCTGGAGGAAGGGTGGAGAAAATCATAGCCCAAGTTGCTTGAAGTCCAATGTTAAGTTTCCACAGTCTGTGATGATTTGGGGTTCAGTGTCATCTGTTGGTGTTGGTCCATTGTTTTTTTTGAAAACCAACGTCACTGCACATGTTTACCAAGAAATTTTGGAGCATTTTATGCTTCCTTCTGCTGACCAGCTTTTGAAGATGCTGATTTAATTTTCCAGCAGGATTTGGCACCTGTCCACACTGCCAAAGGTACCAAAAGTTGGTTAAATGACCATGGTTGTTGGTGTGCTTGACTGGCCAGCAAACTCACCGAATACTGACAGAACATAGAGCATCTATGGGGTTTATTGTCAAGAGGGTAAATGAGAAAAAAGTAGACAAAAAATATGCAGAGGCTGAAGTGCCACTGTTCAATATGAATTTATCTGGGCTTTCCATACCCTTTCCTCAGCCCCCGTGCCACAAACGGATTCACCTCCATTTTTGGGCCACACCAAACTTTCTTTCTTGAGGCTGTAATTAAAGCAAAAGGAGCCCCTACTAATTATTGAGTACATGTACAGTAAATGAACTTACTTTCCAGAAGGCCAAAAATTCACTAAAAAAATTTTTTTTATTGGTTATGAAGTATTCTAATTTGTTGAGATAGTGAATTTGGTGGCTGGGTTTGTGTCTTGAAATAATGTGAGCCAATAGTGATCACATTAAAAGAACCAAGACTTACAAACTAACTTACACCGTCTGTGTGCATTGAAGGTATGTAATACACGAGTTGCACATTTGAGTTGAATTACTTGAAACATAATGAAATTTTCCATGACCTTCATTCTAATTTATTTGAGATGCCACCCTGTAATTATACAGAGGCTGTACTTATTATAGTTTGTCTAGATCTGTGCAGTTTCCAACCAATAAAGAACGCCAGATAACGGCAGAACAATTTAGCCAAAACCAATGACTCATCAAGTGTGACAAACAGTGACACCGCGCACATCAACATGTTAAAGCATTGTGCTATACTTAAGAAGAATTTGTGTTTGTCCTGGTGTCTTTATTTATTTTGGTGTAGGTGCTGCGGGGTGGGTGGATCATCTGGGTCTGTTTGTGCTGTGTCTCTTTTTTGCTTGGTGTATTTAAAGAGACTCAACATTCCATGTGTTTCTTTTCTCTCTCTGTCTCTCTCTCTCTTAAGAAAGGTTTGAGTTTTTGTTGTCAGCACAGCAAATTTATGAAAGTTAGGTGTGGGTTATTTGGTAACAGCCTGTTGAGTATGCTGAGATTGCCGAAAAATCAACCGTCGGGCTATTTTTCTTTCTTTCATGGCCTCGACTTTCAGTACAATTATGGTCACTGCAGCGTTAGTGAGTATTAATTGTGTGTGTCCGGCGTGGTGTGTGGGGTTGCCTGAGTGTGAGTGTGTGAGCGTTTTTGTGACAAATTAGGACATAAATTTGTATAATGACACAGGTATGACATAGGTATTACAAGGAGAAGGTGACTTTTTTTTCAGTGACTTACCATTTCTGCAACTTTTCGAAAACGCACAGAATGGAGTGTATTGAAAATCTAAAAATGCAGAAAGTTCTGTGAGGGGTAGGTTTAGGGGTAGGGTTGTTGTAGGGCAATAGAATATACGGTTTGTACAGTATAAAAACAATTACGCCTATGGGATGTCCCCACTTTTCACCAAAACAAACCTGTGTGTGTGTGTGTTTTGTGTGTGTTTTGTGTGTGTGTGTGTGTGTGTGCTGTGTGTGTGTGTGTGTGTGTGTGTGTGTGTTGTGCTGAGAGAGAGTAAGGAGAGAGAGAGACCCGAGAGAGAGTTGTACTTCCTGTCTACATTTCTCCGGCCCACTTAGACAGTGAGGGAATCTGGGCGGACTGCTGGCCACATGACATTTCTGTGCTCTTGCAGAGTGATGTGTTCAGTTATTCCCTCCCTCCCTCCCTCTGCTACTCTTCAAAGCTTCGACATGTCATCTCCCACCACAAAAACAGAGGTGGGAAGACTCACTGGCGCTACCGCTGCCTCGGGGTGTCTGGCGCTAAAGCCGCCTGCAAATACAGCAGGCAGCGGAGGAGGGGAAGAAATGTACCGTATGTATTAAACAAGCCTCGTAAAGTCAACGGCATCAAACTCTGTGAGAATTTCTGCGTGATTGTGAGCGATAGCTAGCTATCAGGTAGTTTTCAGTACACTTGGTGTCCTGGTTGTTTTTATTAGTCAGAACTATTAGATATGGTAGATAATCTATTATCCAACCATTACCACATCATGAAAAGTATAGCTCGTTTGAAACACAAACATCTGTATAAGACTATAATTTAGACTCTTTCTGTGTAATATTGGGAAGACGGTCATTCTACAATACTTTTTATGTTATTGAAAGAAGTCTGTTCTGCTCAACAAGGCTGCATTTATTTGATTAAAAATACAGTAAAAATAGTTATATTCCGAAATATTATTACAATTCAAAAGAACTCTTTTCTGTTTTAAAATATTTTAAAATGTAATTTATTCCTGTGATGCAAAGCTGAATTTTCAGCATCGTTACTCCAGTTTTCAGTGTCACGACCCTTCAGAAATCATTCGAATATGCTGATCTGCTAAGGAAACATCTGTTATTATTATGAGTGTTAAAACAGTTTTTGCGGGATAATATTTTGTGGAATCCTAGATACACTACCACATGTTTGTGCTGTTGAAAATTAATGCTGCTGAAATTTCTATCTCCAGAAGCGTAAAAAAAAATAAAAAAAAATGGTTTCCACAAACATTTTAAGCAGCAAAACGACTTTGATAATAATAAGAAATGGTTCTTGAGCAGCAAATCAGCATATTAGAATGGTTTCTGAAGGATATATATTTTTAAATATTACAAATATTGTTGTGTGCATTCATCAAGCGCAACTACTAACACTGTTAAATTATATTATAATTTAATATAATAATATAAATATAATGTACTGTATCAATTATAATAAAAATGTTTTTTTTATAATATATCATAATTTGTATAGTTAGTTAAGTTTAATACTAAGTACATAAGCACATCTTTTAATCAAGGCTTGAAATGATGAACATAGAAATAATAAGTGTAGTTAGTGAGCTTTTATAAATACTTATAAGGTCTAATTCCACTTCATGAACAGTTCTTGTAAAAAAAAAACAGTTTCAGGGACGTACTCTATTTATAGAAACGTGCAACGTTCAGTGGGCAATGACAAATTAAGTAATAAAGACAGCATATAAATCAAATTTATCTGGGACATGCATCAGGCTTTATAATAGGCTAAAGAGTCCATGAGCAACATCCACCTAGCCCATGCAAGACAACACTGCAATCATTTATGTTGACACTAGTTTATTATTAATATGGACGTGAGTATGAGCGATACTGTGTCAAGCGACACCATTTACCAACTTTAGCATTACCTAGTAAAGATATAATACTCTAACTGCCTAAGAGGTGAGAAATCATGGTGAACAACGGGTTTCAGGTATTAAACGTGCCACTGTAGTGTAAACTGTTCTTGCATCAATATACTATTATGAAATAAAAAGGCCCCTAAGTGTCTTAAAAATACACTTTAAAAAGGCTGCCACTTTGTAGTCATCTCAATATTAAGTCACATTTTGAAATCCTTATGGTTTTAAATTAATCTTTTATTTTTGATGTGCTGCCTAACCTATAAAAACACAGTAACTACTTAAGTGGATCGAAGAGCTCTCATGCGTCAACTAATTGCATTTAATTTTAAAACACATTGAATTCTTTATAGTGCAAATAGCAGTCAGTGTCCAAAAAATATTCAGTTAAGTATATTAGTTCCAAAATCAATCCTCTTTTTAAAGTGGTCAGAAGATGAATGAAACACAACATAACAAAAGAAAGAAGAAGATTACTAAAGTATACAATACAGCTGGACATGCAAGCGGGCTCATTGGCAATTACTGCTGTTGTGCGGTAGAACGTAGGAAGCATTAAAAGCCACACTAGATCTGATTAATTAAGAGGAGGACAAATAGCCATTGAGGGAACGCTCAAATAATAATCATCTGACATGACTGACACTAATGATCATAGGATTGGCGCCATGTCTCGCTGACAGTCCAGTGGTCCGACGCTCACAGTCTACCATTAGGCTCTGGGCTTTTGAACCTCTGTGGTTTCAGGAGGAGCTGATATTGGATCGAAGGACAAAGTAAGCAAATTTGACAGACAAGCAGCAGCACTGAACAGGGTGTTGCTGAAACAGTGGTTGACCCACCCCAAGATTGATAAACAAACAAACAAAAAACATTTACTGCATTACTCTGTATGCCATTTGTAATTTCAAAAACGGTTGAAAGGGATAAAAACAATGGGTACGTGACATGAACACGGATACAAGCGTGACAGGTTTGGTTTCGCGTTGCAGCAGTCGTGTGATCAAGCTGTCGAATTAAGGCGATACTAAATGCACTACTACGAGGCTTTTCTTGACAATGTACGTAACAGTGATCTGCTTAAAATGGTAAACACGCGTGATGACCGTTATGTTGTGGGCCAAGAGAGATCGCGTTATAGACGAGTGTGTATATCATGTGAATTGTGGGCTTATTGTTTCTAACCGGGACCCACATCAACACACAAGGGCTGGGGAAAATGTCATGTGGCCATGACCGACTGTTCTGTCTTGAATTGGTACAACACCGTCACTGCATAAATAGCTGGTTGGAACCTAATACAGGGGCTGGGCATATAAATACTAATATAAAACCTAAAATAGTGCCAATAAATACCTTTATTTTAATTCATTTTAATATGGATATAATTTTATTGTTTCATGTTCTATACGCTGATTATCTGATTTAATTAATACAAATTTATAATTAAAATGATTGCTTTGTTTATAGATTATGTTACATTATATTTTTTCTTTCAGGTTTAGGTTTACACTAAAGCAAAAGCGACATATTTCAAGAACGGGAACCTGGGTTCTGCAAACACATATACATTTTAGGGTGTTCATATATCATAGAATTAACATATAGTTTATATTATACTGTATACTAAATATATAGGCCTATACCATATACCATTTATTTTTTTTTTTTTTTTTTTTTTTTTTTTTTTTTTTTTTTTTTTTTTTTTTTTTTTTTTTTTTTTTTTTCTTTCTTTTTTTTTTTTTTTTTTTTTTTATACCTCTTCTTGGTTTTTTTTTTTTTTTTTTGTTTTTTTTTTTTTTTTTTCTTTTTTTTTTTTTTCCTTTTTTTTTTTTTTTTCTTTTTTTTTTTTTTTTCGAAAGAAAGGCTTGCTTGGCTTGGCATTGCCTGCTTATGCACAGTAAAAGTTTTAAGGCACAGTGTGTGTTTGTTGATTGCAATACATCAACTACGTGTAGTCTCCATGTTGGGGGGGGGGGAGACAAAAATTCAAATAAAAAATGACAGCTGTCTCATAAGATCTGGAGGTTTTGTGGCTTGCATTGGTGAAAGTGTGAGAGAAGAGATAAAAAAAGAAAAAAAAGAAAGAAAAAAACAAAGTTACTGCCTCAAAGTCTCTTTCTGCTCTCATAGGCCACATAATGTGCCATGGGCCTCAAAATCACAGAAAAATGACTCGAGGAACATGAGAATCAGGCCTTTGGGATCAAGTATGCAATAGAACACTCTCTCTCGCTGACAATTTATAGCTCTGTGCGAGTCTGCATGTTACGCCCGCTATTGTGACTTACTAAAACTTTATTTCAGGAGTCTGTCTGCGCCATGCTAGCAACCCAGAATGTTATATAACATGGCGCTGAGAGGATTTTGGCACTATTATCTGACATAACATGTCGTTTTTATCCATGGGGGTGAAACACTAAAAGCAGTTTTTGATGTGAAATTACATCAATGTGAGTAACAGCGTGAATTGGGTCTTCAAAAACAAAAAAGGTCCAATGAGTCTTAAGAGTAAGCTGTTTTTTACATACAAGTGTGGATGTACTGCATTTATACTCATCACATTTTAGCCTCTTGCCAAGTATATTAGTGTTTGTGTCAAAGGCCTGCGAAAGGATATGCTGATGCTATGGAGCCAGTAAAATCACAAACAACCACAAATTGTCAAAACTGTACAGCCACTGTAGTCATTTTCTTATGAAAGCTGTGTTCAATATTTCCACACGTACTTTAACAGTTACAGGCATCGTGGAGATAGTCCAAACATGAACGTCTAATATATCAAAATGTTGGGACGGCGCCACTGTTGTCACAGAAGTAGTTTGACTGGGAATTACATGAGTATTTATACTTTAGCCGAAGGTAATTACATGCAATGCGTGTTTCTTTTAAAATGCAAAATCCATTTTAAGTGTTTCCTTAACATTTATGCAAGATAATGATTGGTCATTACTTTGCAACTGTAGATAGAAAGAAATGTTAAATGTGTTAAAGTCAAGTTAATGTTGGTAAACAGAGCATGGCTTGTCTAGGAAAAAGAAGCAAACAGGAACCTGTCAGGACACTTTTAATGTTTCACAATGAAACAATACTGCCCTCTAAAGGCAGAATGAGAATTTGTCACCTCTGAGCAGCTCAATTCTTAAAGGGTAAAAAATGTATAGGCATGTTTGAGAGGCAAGTATGATGTTTTCAGAGTTTTCATTTATGTTTTTATAATTATTTTATGATGCATGCAAGGGAGATTTTCATAAAACTAAGAATTTCAGCATGGAGGGGATACTTTGCATGTGGTGACCTGAAATGCACTGCCATTTGAAAGTCTACTGTAGTTATATTTTGTTTAGTTCAAATTTCATCCCGTTTTCCTGTTTATATATCAAGTGGTGACCCAATATTTTTCAAACAAAAGTATGATAACCAAAAGTAACAGAGTATAACTAATGCAACGAAATGCTGAATTATTAGTATTGACAAAGGCTCTTTAGGAAACCTTACAATAAACAACAGTAAAAGTGTGATTTACTAGCCAAAAACATGGGCTGTACACTGCATATATAAGCATATATATTTTGAAAATAGGGATCTCTAGTTCATGAGTTAAAACACTTAATTAGTTTGCTCCGAGCAGGTGAAAACATGTTTCTTGGTACCTGCCATCTGTCAATCCTGATCCACCTGCAATCTGAAAATTAGGATCCACCTGCCATCCGGCCTTCAGGATTCACCTGCCATCTAGCCATTATGATCCACCTGCTACCCGATCATCATGATCCACCTGCTGTCCGACCATCATGAAAACTGTTGTAATCTGGTGCAAACAGAAAATAAAAAAGGCTTAGTACTGAACCCTGTGGGACTCTGGAACAGCGATGCTGTTAAATGTGGAAACCCAACCTTTCTATATGACTTAATGTAATCCATGTATGACATGATCCAAGACAATAGTTTGTGTTCGACACTGTTAAATATGGCTGCTATTACTGAAGCACAAGTCAAGACAATAACAAATTGCGTGACTAAAACGAAGTATCATCTCTGAAGAGATACTGGCCTCACCCTGGTAAGATCACACCTGAGATAAAAGGTATTGGTTGAAGCTACTCAGACTGTTCAGCCTGGCTATGTGATGACTCCATGGGAGGAGACCTCAGGAATCTTGGAAGGTCAAGGACCAAGTAAACTTGTCAGACAAGAATTGTCCCCAAGCAAAGGTTTACAATCCTGGCTTCGTACACAACAGCTGCATCTGAGTGGTGTCTGATTTCCATGAAAGGCACAAAACAATCTTGTGAACAATAGTACTTGGCCAAATCAAACAAATAAAAGCAAACCTACCACCACAAAACACAACCAAGCTGAAGTATTCGGCATTTTAAGAGCAAAACAAAAAACAAAAAGTAATTTACCAACCTGAGGGCCTATCTGCAGGGTTCCTGTCTTTATTCTGCATAGACACCATCTGTAAATAGACTCTCTCTAAGTAAAGTAGAACTTTATTAAAAATGAATTATGTTCACTTAAAGCACAAACCATTCTAAATGGTTTAATAGAATTTGTCTAAATCTGTCCTTAACACTAAATACACACACACACAAAATATTACTCATTGTAGTTTTTTAGCTCACATCTAACCCTCACACTGTAAACAAAATCTGTGATATTTACGGTAAAATACCGGCAGCTGTGGTTGCCAGAACTTCACCGTAAAAAATATGGTAGCAACATTTTAGCTTTTACAGACTTAACTTAAATTCACAATAAAATACCGTATTTCATTAACTGATGTAATGTTAATAAACCAACATATTAAAGTGTTAATATCTGTTTTGAACCATTGTAATGCACTGACAACCACCAAAAACTGGAGGTGATGAGAAAGTCACATGATGAACCGAAGCTCATCACAAACAGCTTTTCTACGAGCTGAGGAGGGCAATACTTTTATATAGAAGGTGCACAGTGTCATTCACACAAACACTAAACCTCATCCTGTTGACACACATGATACTGAAATAATGCAATGAACATTCATTTAACAACATTAGATGTAAGATTAAACCCTAATGTACACAACTGATAAGAAAAAACTAAGAAAACACATTATTTCAACAAAAAAAACATCAAGTATGATGCGTCATGCAGGGAATTCTGGGAGTGTCAATTTACAGTTTTTCACTGTAAATTATACAATGACTTTCTTTTTCACTTCCAAAAACCGTATTTTTAACAGTATTTTACTGTAAAATTACATTAAATGTAATTACATTTATTCACCGAATATAGTATGGAAACTTACTGTTAACCAGTTAACTGGTTTTTACTGTAGCATTTTTACAGTCTTTTACTGTTAAAATCACAATCATTTTTTACAGTGTAATCTTAAAATAAAATAAAATACGTGTGTTTTTGTTGAGTATCATATTTCTTACATCAGGCTTTTAGGAGGAAGGAAAAAATCTAAACTGAGCAAAAATCTGTTGCTGATATTTATATGGCCAAAAAATAAGATGAAATTCTGATGTTAATGACTGTAGCTAATTATTTCCCTGAAAACATAATAAACGGTTAATGAACAAACTTCATATTTCAAAGAAATCTGATATACGTTTGCAGAGTGAGACACTCAAATTGAGTTAACAGAAGATATTCCGATCAAACTGCAATACATTTCTTTACAGCTTGCGATAACCTTCATTCTGACATTGAACATGAACCATTTTAAAGGCTGACAAAACCTGTTCCAAGCCACGCTGTTCCGCTCCTCTAAATGCAAACCAGGACCTGCAATTGCAAAAAAAACTCTTTACTTCAACTTTACCAGATTTCAAATATCAGTTTCGTCTGTCTGGTTTGAAAAAGGCTTCAGAAATTACAGGACAAGTTGAACTGATGATAAAAAAGCAAGACATGTCTCATTAAAAGCAACAATATCAGCAATCAGATGATGCACAAAGGAAGTTGAAAGAGCTTCAGGAAATGTCATGAGGTCAAAGGGGATGCAATCAAGACATACAGATTCCCAGTCACGATTTCCAGCCAAGATCACGACACTCTTTAAGAGAGCAGGAAGAGCTGAGCTCCATATGTGTGTGTGCCGTACAAGCATTACTTTAAGACTAAACATACTTTCATTTGCTTTAACAGGGCTTCACAAATGTACAGATAAATCCACTCAAAAAAGTATCTAAATTGCATATAAAATTACATGTTTTGACATAAATTAATATACTTAATGTGATGCATAATTGTCATATTAATGAAAGAGGTAAGATTTCTGCAGTCTTAATAGATGGACATTTTATATGCAATTCAAATACATCAGATACATACAATTTTAAATTCAGGCCTAAATTTTTCTAATAATGCCGATCAACTAGTATCAATGGTATATTCCATCATAAATCTATGCCTAATATGGGCAAACAGTATAACAGTATAACATGGTAATATGGTGTCAGCATTGTCGGACCCCATTGAATGAAGTAGTTTTCATATGCAAATGAAGAGCCTCTGAATCTTTTTGATTCAGCACTCAACATTAGACCTCTGTGGGCTTGGAAGCGCATGAGTGGCGTTCAGGTGAAATTATCGAAAATTGGTTTCTTGCTTTGTTAAGCACCTGTGGTGAGATCAAAGAGCACAAATCCTGTGTGTCATCTAGGTTTCGATGAGAGGTGTTCGTGTGAAGCTTGATACGTTAGTCATTTGGAATTGAAAAAAAAAAACGTTCAAATTTAATTGTCGGACGAACGCAAACAATGCATTGCGCTTTTGAAGTAGGCTACTTCTGAATAAGTGAATTTTAATTGCTTCAAAGAAGCACAATTAATGCTTTCCCGGAGGATTCTCAGACGTTGACGTAATCAAACACTCATTTTTAATTTTAATACTAGTTTACACTCTTGCACTCGCAGAAACAACGGTACAAAACTGTCAATGGAGCAGTACTCAAATGGTACTAATATGCACCATGTAAGTCGTAAGTTGTAAGTAAGTGTACATTTTTATTTTTTTTTACCTTGGAATGTCAGTTTAAAAATCATCCTGATGGTTCGCTTACTTCTAATATGTAGAATGGCTTCCGTTTCTTTCCAAACATCTAGCTATTTGTTGAGCGGGTACGAAATTCGAAAATTCGAAATTCGAAAACACGAAAATGGCAGATTGCTTTACGGCAGCAATAAATGCACGTGTAGAGCTATCCACTGCATTATGACAGTTTTTTATGTTTACGACAGGAAATTCCACTCACTTAACTATTATAAATACACAAAACTACATAAGATGTTGTAATGTGCTAGTATGCGTTATTTAGGGATTAATACGTAACAAGGATGTAACTTTTAGCCATGGGTTGCCTCAAGATTTTCCAATGTTTTTTTTTTTTTGCTAAACATAACCTGACCATACTTGGACATTTTGTTGTACAAAGTAAACTGCACACATTCATGCCCCAAACATTTTTATTACAAACATAGCCTACATTTTGAAAAATAAACAACTTCTTCAAAAATTGCGTTTTCATTATGGGTGTTATTCGTGTTGTAGAGCACAAAGTATCGTCAATTTATATTTACCACAAACATTGTTTTACTTATACATTTTGGGAAGAAAAAACTAACATAAAACAGGGAAACCTCGAAGGAACCAATGGGCCGCTTCCAGGTTTTGACGCTAACCATTTCATAATACCACAGTCATTTCTTTTTATTAGTACAGTTCTTTTTTCAGTCAGTTCTCTTATACTGTTTAAAACAAGAACAAAACAGTCTTGTGCCTCTATCATCAGGTCACACCAGTTATGCCTTTCTCAACCTTCTTCTCGAGAAGAAACCCTCACATTTCAACCCTCAGCACAAATCTATCAACCAAAAAGGTCTTGCTAGCTAAGCAAGTTTCATCACCAACAATGTTGAGAAGATCTATTATATTTTGAAAATCTTTTACCTAATTTGGTGATCCTGGTCAAAAATGACTGTCGGTTTGAAAACTGCTTGTACATCTCTCATTATGCTATATTATTACCAAATCTTGGATTACCATCTTTCCAGCAACTTGTTTTCTTTTGATTATCACAGATTTTGTAGGCTATTTCTTTTGGGAACTAATTGATTGTAGCCCTCAATGATCTGAGCTTGTGCACCTCAGCTTAGCCTATGCACCAGTTTTTGAGTGAAAAGAAACTTGATTGTGGATCATTTTGCCAATGTTCACTCAAAAGCTGAGGTGCATAACCAACTTGGACTATGACCAGTTCCAAAAGAAATCTAAAAAAATGTGCCAATTGAAAGAAAACAGATTGAATCCAATATCTGGTGGCAATAAAGCATATTGCGAACATTTTTGTAGGCCAGTCATTTTGGGAAATTGGTTTACCCTGTGTTTGCAAAGTCAGTAAGTTTTATTCCAGTGAGACGACATTAACCAACATTTCCAGAACACAACATGAGGGTTAAACAAAACAGAGCCAAATGATGATGCATATGGACTGACAACTTCAAGCCATCTAAATCATTTTTTGGCAAAATATATAATTTAAACCTATTTTTACATCACAGATCACAGACTACTAAGTGGTATAATAAGACAAGTTACAGTAAGCAGCAGTTTCTCCAATGGCAAAAATATGAGCAATTAAGAGTTTACTGATTTTGTAAATCCAGGCTTATTTGAAAGCAATAGCTTTTGCTTTCGGGTGTAATTTAGTATATGAATAGCACTTACTGAACAATTAAGTACTTAGTACGTTAGTCACTACTACTTACGTAACAGAAGTGATTGTTTGCCAAGCCCAGTGAAAGGATAAGACACCTTAGTCAATCTGTTTGGCTCTGAAAACAAAGATTGAAATGTCAGAAATGTAATTAGAAATGGGTAATATCCTCTATACTAGATATTTATGTTTTACAACAAGCAAAGAAAAGGAGGTCAAATATTTGCTAATGTCATTTCAAACATACGGCTGTATTGTAAGTTTGATTTACTGCTTTTGTCATAAGTACATCGAATTCATAATTTGTTTATATTTTTTAATTACATCCATTATTATAATCTACCAGTTTACAGGGCCTAATAATGGACTAAAAAACAAATAAAAAAATTAAACATTGTTTCATGAATTATTTTGCATCTTCATTGATGTGTGATGGGTCGATTAATCAAAACTTGGGAATGGAAATGGTGTCATTGATCACTTAAGTCAAGCGGACGTCATTTTGCAATAAATGCATTATATGAATTGATTTATGGCAGAGAGATGGTGTGACGAGGGTGCTTTTGGGATCTGAGAGCTGGGAGGGGGTTGCCAGCCGTATGGCTATAAATACAGCCAACATTAAAGACCTGCGATTTCAGAAGACCCTCCTGCTGGCTGGACAGACTGTACTGACGGAGAAAATCTCTTAGCTGAGGAAGATTTTTCTTTTGTATTTTAAGCTCGTTTTCAGTATTTGTTTTTGTACTTAATACAAGTTTTATTTGCACATTTTTATTTCCTTATGGAGATTTGGAAACTCTCAGTGTTAATGCTCACCATACTTGCTTTTGCCTGTAGTGTTCAAGGATTGCCTTTTACTCTGAACAGAGACCCCTGGATTTCAGATAACTGGGAGGTGAGAAATCTTTTATTTTTTATAGATTAAAATATATATTAAGTATTCAAAAAGGTTATGAATTATAAATTAATGTTTTTATCCATTACAAATGTTTTTCCATCATAAAACCAAAACATGCAATGCTGTGCATTCATCAAAAATGCTTTGGTTGTTTGAACAGGATGAACCAGTGGAGGAGACACTAGCCAGCCACCCCCCCCCCACCCCCCACCACTGGATTTCAGATAACTGGAAGGTGAGAAAAATTTTCCTTTTTATTTTTTATAGATTAAAATATATATTAAGTATTCAAAAAGGTTATGATTACTAAATTAATGTTTTTATCCATTACAAATGTTTTTCCATCATAAAACCAAAACATGCAATGCTGTGCATTCATCAAAAATGCTTTGGTTGTTTGAACAGGATGAACCAGTGGAG
This sequence comes from Sinocyclocheilus anophthalmus, assembly GCA_018155175.1. Taxonomy (NCBI): domain Eukaryota; kingdom Metazoa; phylum Chordata; class Actinopteri; order Cypriniformes; family Cyprinidae; genus Sinocyclocheilus; species Sinocyclocheilus anophthalmus. The sequence goes on along the minus strand of JADLZN010008166.1, from coordinate 209,372 downwards.
GAGACACTAGCCAGCCAAGTGGCCAGTCTACTAAAGAGATCGAAATCTCATCAGTTCTATGGACTAATGGGAAAACGCTCTGGTAAGACTTGGTTACTTTGTAACCCCCAATTTATTGATTGACAGCTCTCCTGTCCCCATTTTGAGAGAAATCAGATGTTACTGTAGTTCTAAAATAAATATGAATATGCATTAATTCATCTCACTCCCAAAAAAAAAACACTGATTCAGTTTTCCGCAAAATTAATAAAAATAATGCAACTCAATGACGCAATATATGACGCAAACCTGCAATAATTAAATGTTAAACAACACAAATATGCTTTATGTATTTAATCCCATTCTATTAAACAAAGTCTTTGCTTCTGACCTTCGATGATCCAGTTCAGCCACTAATAAGCACAAATTACTCTAGACAAACATTTGTGTCTTTTTTTATTGCTGAAGTGTGTTGAAATGTCTTCTTCTGCATTCTACTGTACGGACGTAAATTTACTTTCTCTTCAACCTGAGGCTTATTCATTTCAATTTTGGTGTGAAAAGACTTTTATGTTTGCCAAAAATATAACTTTTTTATTTTAAAAACAAACAAGCAAGCCCTGTCCAGATTTAAAAAGTAACGCAAAAGCAACATAACTCATTACTTTCCATAAAAAGTAACGTAATTAGTTACTTTTTTATGGAGTAACGCAATATTGTAATGCATTACTTTTAAAAGTAACTTTCCCCAACACTGGTAGTTATTAATACTTGATTATTACCACAAAATACAGTGGAGTCTAATTTAAAATAAAATTAAACCTAAAAAAAGTTTTACGATTTTGCAATTAAGCAGAAACTTTGACAAAAAATATTTACAATTCCAGTGCACTATTTCAGTTGTTCTTGAGGTAATTCCATTCGTTAATCAAATATATTACAACAATTGTTAGTGATATTAATATATACTCACTGTATATTAATTTTTCCCCTTACTTGTTCTAGAAGTCGTCCAGCCTGTGAAAATGGAACAAAGAAGTAATTTCACTCAAGTATCTAAATTAAATTTTCTTTAGGATATATATTATATATATATATATATATATATATATATTAAGGGTGGAACGGACTTTGATTTTGTAAAGTCGACTTTTATGTGATGAACGTCCAGGCGAAGTGGACTAACGCTGAGACGTTCATGGCAGCTATGGCATATGAAACAGCGCTGCCCACATGTTTTTTCTTTTTTTTTTGCTATTGCTCCTATAACAGCTCATTTTTATCAGTTCTTTTGTCTTTGGGTCATTATATTTCTCACAGATTTCTGCTCGTTCTAAATCCAATACAGATAAAGTAGCACAGTAAAGATTAAATTCATATGAATGCATTAGTGACCACCCCACTTTTGTTGCGCCACACTGGGTGTGAATTAATTCTACCTGGCAGCGTCCCTCTACTAGTAGTGAAGCTGTGGGATTTAGTTAATACATGCTTGAACTTTTCAGTTTCTAAGCTATTTTATTGAGAAATCATAGAACAGTGTTGACAATACATTTCCGCGCTGAATGTTCGTTGGTGCTCGCGATCTGCGCGTGATGACGAGTACTGTCGTAGCAGATAGGTGAGAACAGCGCTTACTTACCGTTACATAGGCTGTTTAAAACGTGCCAGTCTCGTTTAATTCGAGCATTGAGTAATGAATCACAAGCTTGTGGAGCGCTTTCAGAGTATGCCATTTATTTGTCAATTTTAACTGTGGGAAAAACAAAAAATGAGCGTAACACTGTGGAAGTCCTTCAAAGATTTCTCATCCTGTTGCGCCCTCTATAGACCAATTTGAAGTAGACGTCACAGTTACGTCACTTGCAGCTGCACAGGCATTGTGGTGGCATAAAAACACTGGGAGCAAGTGGAGGGAAACCGGTAAAATCCATGGAATAAGAGAAAAAAAATTATTTTTGTGCCTTTGGATGTCCGAATCAGAATGCAAATAATTTTTATATAATACTCTCATCAAAGACGCCATTTGAAGCTAAATGCAGACGTTTAAACGGACAGACTATGGATGAAACCTGCTATGACTTTTAAAGCATACATTTGATTTAAACAATAGGTCTATATAATATTCATATAGGGGACATATTGTATTAGCCCTACAGTTGAAATGCATGCATTAAATACTATTTAAACCTATAACATTTAACTATTTTATTTCACAATTCTGACTTTTTTTTCTTGCATATGCAAGTTTGTATCTCCTAGTTTGGACTTTATAACTTGCTTCAACTCAACAATTGCGAGTTTGTCAATTATGAGGAAAAAAAGCCAGAAGTGTGGGATTATAAACTAAAAAGAAAGAATGACGAGTTGATTTTTCTTACCAAAATTGTGAGATATAATCTCGGAATTGAAAGAAAAATGTCAGAATTTTGAAATATAAACTCAAAATTATATTTGTTATGCTTTTATTCCGTGGCATGAATAGACTGCTACGTTAAAACTGTCATTTTCTGCCACCAGATAGGCTCCACCCACAAAAAACGTCATCACTGTTTGCAAACACTGAAATTGGTCTATAGGACCAGCGACTAGTCGACGCCAAGCTTAAAGAGTCATGGCAGAGCATTGAAGTCGACTTGTCGATTAGTCGGTGCAACCCCTAATATATATATATATATATATATATCTATCATGTTTATAATTTGCATATCTACATCCAGGGTTTCTGCAGGTTTTATAAAGGTAAATTTTCAATTTAAGTGTTTTTTTATTAAAACAATAAATTCAAGGGAACTGAGAAATATATCAACATGTTCTCTGAATGTAAACGTCTAGGGAGCACACATCAAGCTGTATTAGCAACACTTTGTTGGAAAATACAACTTGCATTGTATTTTGTTGTTTTCAAGCACAAATGTCTAACCATCAATGTTCACACAAAGTATGTCTAACCAACCCTCAATATTCAAACAAAGTGATACAACACATTTTTTTACAAAATATTTCATGTTTTAAGCATAAACTGATGTAATTTCTCAGACAAGACCTATTTTCATTTCGCATCTGAAGTAAATTTATCTTGATTTAAGGATGTTTAGGTATTTGTATTAGACACAACACAAACATATACTATAGACGAAGATATTAATGTTTGCAGTGTATTCAACATTTAATGCCATTTCTGCTCCTATTTAAAAGCTTTCTAAAGCCTGCAATCGTGGGAGGGCGAATGAAAAAACTCTGTAACCTAACATAGATTTTTTTGCCACTGTCTTGGTTTAAAAACATGCAATAAAGACTAGCTCTGTTTCCTCGAAGGACATAAGGGAGACATGTTTGTGGGACTGATGGGCAAGAGATCTTCAAGAGGTATGACTTTACACTGCTCTTACACCAGCAGTTAATGTTTTTAAGAGTCTTTTAGGTGTTAGTAATTAATTTATCCAAAGAAAAAAAAGGCCTCTAACACTAGCTTTCTCTATTCTATCTAATTTTCTTTGTATTTATTATAAAAAAGACCCTCTAACACTAGTGCTCCCTATTCTATCTACTTATTTTGTTTATTATATAGATTAAAAAACACCTTAGGCTAACCGAGACTTGTCATTTGCACTTGCATATTATTGCTCTTTTGCTGGTTTTGATTGCTTCTATTGTCCTCATTTCCAAGTCGCTTTAATAAAAGCATCTGCTAAATGACTAAATGTAAAATAAAAACTGCTATACTGCAACAAGGTGAAAAACGGATTTTCATATTAATCTGCAGGTGATTTCAGAAAAACAATCCCAGAGACCAGCACAGCAATGGACAAATCTGGAGATTTGAACAAACAAGAAGGTACAACACTGAAAGAAGAACTGTATTTATGCAAAAATGCTGAAAAAAACAGCAGTTTATGAATGTGAAATCATGTTGTTGTTCACACAGCAGATGTGCGAGAGGAATGGGACAGACTGCAGTACTACTGATGACAGTATCCAGCGCTCTATTACAGACTTCACTAGCCTCCGTGAATCAATACACAATTATTCTCCACTCTTAACTGGCACCAACATAATTCATGAGAACATCATTTGGGAGCATTAAGCAAGTAAATGTCTTGCTTCAGGTATCAAATGTGATGTAATAAAAGCATGCATCAAACATGAGTTTTTTTCCCCCCAGTTCTGATTTAAATGAAAACATTTTCACAAATCTTTCAACACTAAAAAATCAGGGAACAAACATAAATCTAAAAAAAATATTTTTGTAAGGCCTCATTTTTCACTATATTCTACTGATGAGAAACTATTTTTTGCTTTAAAAAAAACTTTCAAAATATATGCTGGGGCATAAGATAATTTGGCAGGAGAAAATATGAATAAAACATGATTTCAAAATAAATAGCACTGTATAAAGAAAAGTGAGAGATACAAAGGGCACACAAAAAGAGACAAAAATGACACTAACGGCTGAAGCCATTGCAACAGACACCGTTGATGGAGTCATAAAAAAGATATAACGGCAGTACGAAATGTAACGTGTAAGTCCATTAGGTTCCTTTGGGAGGGGTCCATTTCAGAGAGCTGGGATCTATGGTCTTGTTGTTGTTGCCCCTTTTGGTCTCTTTGGCCTTCCACTCATCAATCAGGTCCTGTGCCATTCAGAAACAAAAGGGAACCAGAGAAGAAGAAAAAAAAACTTAATATAAAGCATGCACAAAAAACAAAATGAGGTGTTTTCCTCCAGCACGTAAGTTACATTTTTATGTAATAATATCCTTTCAAAATCATGCACGTTTTCAAAAAATGTGAATACTTAAAAGCTAGGAAAATGCCATTGAACTTCCATTATTACTCCACAGAGCAGGCACATACGTGCAAACAACAGTCTAAATATTCCTTTTGAAAAATTATTGGTTGAACCAAAAAGTCTATTTAAATCTATTTCAATGCAATGATATTTCTGCAAGAACAACAATGCAATTACTACTAAATTAACTTTTTTTTTTTTTTTACTATGCAAAAAAAATAAAATTGCATTTGCAGAGAAATAACTAAAAGATAATAAATTATCATCAACATAGTTAATTCCATGGAAACTCAGCACACAATAATAAAAAACATTTACATTTAGTAATTTAGCAGATGCTTTTATACAAAGCGACTTACAAATGAGGACAATAGAAGCAATCAAAACCAACAAAAGAGCAATGATACGCAAGTGCTATAACAAGTCTCGGTTAGCTTAACGCAATACAAGTAGCAAGGTTTTTTAATTATATAATAAATAAAAAGAAAAACAGATAGAATAGAAAAAGAATAGAGCAAGCTAGTTAGAGGCCTTTGTGTTTGTTAATCGTATAATAAATAAAAAGAAAAGGAATATATAGAATAGAAAAAGAATAGAGAAGCTAGTGTTTGTTTTGTTTTTTTAATATTAGAAGGAATTTTTATTTATTTTTTTATTTTTTTTAATCAAAGGCCACAGACTTTTGTGCGTTAAAAAAATAAGAATTTTCTGATACCTGTCGCTTCAAGACCAGATGCTTCCCTTTCCAGTACTTGAGCATCTGAAGTGACTGCAGAGTACTGACAATATCCACAGAATTCACTGCCGTCTCTTGACTGATCTCTGAACAGGACAAAACAAGAAATAAGACTAAACCCACAGTGATTTTACAGGGATGTCACCGTGAACATGCCTACAAATGCTCCCTTGCAAGGCAGGGGTAACATATCTTACCCTTGATGGAGATCTCTTTGCCCTTGAAGTTGTACATGTACCGCAGCAGCACTTCCTTCCAGTAGCTGCGATAACTGATGAGGCCCAAATCTGAAAGAGGGCGCTCTGGAGAACCTACCCTCTCCTCAACCTTTGACAGGAGGTAACCTAGAACCATGTCAAACAAAGACAGTGATGCACGTGTTGAAGAATAACAGCATCAGAGATAATGACATCACAACTACACCTGTTCTGAAATAACTAATATTAATGGGAACGGTTACAGTTTTAACATGTAAATGGTTATGATGTCTAAGTACTGATGCCATATATAGAGGCCTATGATTTCTGCGTTCTTGAAAACACAGGTGGTATTGCAGAATGCAGTTATAAAAACGGAACTTACAATATAACGTAGAATATCCCAGAATTTAATATTTTAATAGAAACCCACTTGTGCAGCACTTTGTTTGCCAAAACAATTAAATTGTTACATTTTCATTTGATTACATTTGAAAATGTTAAAACGGACGTTATGATTGTAATACAAAAGATAAATTATTAAATTGTTAAAGTTGTATTATTTTGACTGATTAAACATGCTTTTTGGTTATTAAGATATAATTAAACCAATAAAACGGAATTCAGAAACATTAAATTAAAAAAACTAAATAAAATTCTGGAAAAAATGTATTTGCTAAACTTATAATAAATTGTTACAATGTATCAGTTTAATGATTTTGATTAATTAAACATGCTTTTAGATTACCATCTAGATCTTCACATCACTAATCTGCAAACTCGTATAGACATAACACAGGTACTCACTGAAATCAATCAGCATCTTGCCGTAGCCCTGCCTCATGTACTGTGGCATAGTCAGGATACAGGACACATTGTAATTCAGGAACGAGTTCTTCTCCTGCACAAAACGGAGAAGCAGTTTAGCCAGTGCGCATATTACGTGACAACTCTTCTGTCTAGACTCGAAAGACACTATAGACTAACATTTCTCAATATTGTTCATAAAAGTAGCATTATATTTGCATGTTTTGCCAGTTCATGAGGTTTTCAGTACGCAATAGGGTGAAGTGCTCTTCAGACTGGTTAGTAACCCCACAAAACACTTAAGCCTGGTTCAGATTTTGTTTTCTTTTATTCACATAATTAGACCCTTAGAAAGGCACTCCATGCCAGCCGATTCCTCGTTCACATATTCAGAAAAGAAAACGGCAAAGATCAAAACAGCTGTCTTAAATTCAATCAGTCACTACTTCCCCTAGCTTAAAGCAGCATCCTACTGAAGCTAAACTAAACTCAAAGCTGTTACAGCTACCAACAGTTTTTGCACACACCAGAGATGGGCACTCGAGTTAGTGACTCGGACTCAAGTCGCATTTTTATAGACTTCAGACTCGACCTGAAATGCCTCCATACTTGACTTGACTCGAGGAAAAGTACTCGTGAATATTTTAAAAGCAACTCGAGTCTTAATCATTATATAACTGATATTCAAAAGGTGGACCACATCCGCACCCCGGCATCCATTCGGACCGCGAGCCGTAACAGCAGCACCAATTTAAGTGAGCAGCACGTCAAAACAGCGGAGCGGATCACATAACAAGCGCTCAGGGTCGTTTATGGCAAATATCTTTCAGTGCTATATCCTCTAGTATTTTTATCTAAATGTACTTTATTCAAGCCCTTCAGCTCCGTGCGCTTTCTCTCTCTCTCCGGACGCGTTTAAGAGCTGCGATGACGCGGTTATTTTAACAACAGAACAGAAACACGGTGAGCAGCAAAATCATAGGTTACTTTCACTAAAACACAGCAGAAAAAAAAAACAATGCTGCAAATATAGTTATTTTTCTTACTATCTATAACCTATGACTCTGACTGTTCAAACCAGATGTGACAAGATGTTTCTGATCTAGCATTATTAATCTGTAGGCTAAGAACATTTCAAAAGAAGCATGTAATTATAATTGGTAAAAATTGTTGTTAGATGGCTAGGATAGAACTTTAACTTTGAAACTGCTAGTTATCTTTTTTTTCTGCTCAAGGTGAGAATGTTTTGATTATTGTAGCTACATTGTTTTTAGTAGATAATGCTTTTTAAGTAAAATATTAAAACAGTATAGATTTCAGGAGGAAAACCCTGAACAGAAACATTATTTTTTTCAGTCACATGGCCTCGCATGTATCTAAATGTAAAAATACAATACATGTACAAATGTCTTTTTTTTTTTTTTTCTCCAGACCTCTGCTTGGAAGAAAATATAGAGGCCTCGCCTCTTGGAACTTTAATTGAATACCCCTGACTTATATCATAAAGAAATACTTTATTTGTATGGTTTTGTAATATCTGTGTCATATATTTCCTTATGTGTCATGGTAGATAGGACTCTTATTATAAATTTGATTACAGAAAAAAAAATGAAACATGGAATGGATTAATACATAGCCTATAAATAACAGGCTCGATGTACATTAACCTTACATCTTAACACCAATTTTTTTTTTTACAAAGCAGATCATATATCATATATTTTGGTTAGCCAAGGGTGTCCAAACCCTTTTTTTCTTTGTTTCTTTTATTTTTTGTTTCCCTTTTCTCTTCCACTCTCTCCTTTTCTTTCTCGTTTCTTTTTTTCCCCTTTCAACCTTCTTTTTCTTTCCTTCTTTCCCCCTTTCTTTCCCCTTTTATTTTCCCTTGGTCTTGGAGGGCCGGTGTCCTGCAGAGTTTTAGCTCCAACCCTAATTAAACACACATGAATCAGCTAATCAAGCTCTTACTAGGCGTAGAAACTTCCAATCAGGTGTGTTGAGGCAAGTTGGAGCTAAACTCTGCAGGACACCGGCCCTCCAGGACTGAGTTTGGACAGCCCTGGTCTAGCCTATAAAACAGCTTCGTAAATAGAAAGATTTCAATACATGAGGATTCTGAATGGGATTTTTTTTAGCGAGCCATTAAATGACTTGAGACTCGACTCGGACTCGTGACCAAAGACTCGAGACTTGACTCAGACTCCAGAGATAAAGACTTCAGACCTGACTCGGACTCCAAGTTAAAGACTTGTGAACATCTCTGGTACACACCCTCCGATTCTCCAATAACTACATAAAAGAAGCTTTCGAAAATCAGTCAAAAATTGGTTTGTGGGACACTGGCATTAAATGCAAATGTGTTGACAGTAGGGATGTCAATTTTTGATCATTTCCATGATCGATTGTCGTTTAAATGAACAATCAATTAATCGTTAACCCTAATACTGCAAAACGCATCTATTGCAGTGGCATATTCACCAGCATGACAGGATGTGCAAATGCCACTCAAAACACCAGCTTCCTCACCCAAATTAAAAGGGGTTTTAGTCTAAATAAAGGCTAGTAGCAGGATTGTAAAATGAATAGATATGATTATAATCATTTGATAAAATGAAGAGAGCGCACCGTACGTTTGGGATCATTTTACTTTGTTGGCTGTTTCATATCCCATCACGGAGACTGCTGAATGCGCCTCTTTAAATGGTTTCATGGTGCTCGTTGTTGTATTTTAAAACACAATCGCAATGTTTGCAATTTATATTATTGGCATTTAAAATAAAATGTTCCCAAACAAAACTGCGGCGCGTGGTCAGAGAACCGCTTCCACCAGCGGTGCTGATGCAAAACACACGGTTGCTCACATGAAACATTTTAATGTGAGTATTAATGACACAAGTGAGGTACAAAGCTTTGTTTATAAGAGACATAACTGGTGGTAGCAGACAAAGCTACAATGCTCTCTCCGTTATGGGTGTTTAGTGTACTGCTGCCTTGTTGTGCATTTGCGCGTCAGTGTTAATTTTGACAGCAAATTTTTATTTAGTTTTAGTCTTTTGACAAAGTCTTTTGATTTTATAGTCTAGTTTTAGTCGACTAAATCTACAGTAAATTTAGTCTGCTAAAATCTAATGGGTTTACTTTGCATTTATTAAGCATTTCTCTAAAATTTCCAAACTCATTATATAGGTTTGATATTAAGGTTTTATCATGATAGACGATTTAACTGCGGTGACACACAACATGCCTTTATGTTAAAATTAAATAAAACCACTTCTCATAAAGAACAAGAACATGGTCTTCTTAATATAAAAATACTTTTTAATGAAATGCCAATGGTTATATAGGCTAATTATGCATTCTTTATAGCAACTTGTTTACCATATTCTTCATTCTTTCAAGCAGACATATCTACTTCTATAAATAAATTTAGATTAATCTTTAGGGCTACTAAAGTTTTTCAGTCAAGAGAAGTACGTGATTTTCTGTCTTTCTTTGGTTGCTTGATTAACATCAATGACTTGGACAATAGCAACTAAATTAGGCTGATATCCCTTTAAAACCGAATGCACAGCTGCAATGGATGCAATGTACTGATACACCTTCTCTCTACTGTTTACGTTCACTTAAGACGTAATCAACTGTGTTTACGTGAATACACATCAAAACGGACAATTCGACAATTTTGTGTGTAATTCTCCGGATTTATCCATATGTCTGCTCTTCTCTTACTTCCACATATTGAAATTTTTTAACATTTTATGCGACGTGCAGCAAGTATGTTAGCTTATGTCCCGCCGGTTAATATGTACCCATAACCTCCAAACCATGCAGCAGATTCGTTCTGAATGAATCTCTTCCCAAATCGTCCCTCCCTAACATCTCGTATGTATTCGTTGATGAAAATGTCAATAGATTTACGTCATCTAAGAGTTTTCGTTCGTTATCGTCTCGTTGTCGTCAGTGAAAAAAATTAACACTGGTGCGCATGCGGGGGAGGGGTGCGATTTTCGAATAATACCAGGCGATCTTTGAATATTTTTGCCTGAAATTCCCATCCCTATCGTGTGTGTTGGTGTGTGTGTGTGTGTATAGGTGTGTATATATAATACTATATATATACAGTGGGGCCAAAAAAGTATTTAGTCAGCCACCAATTGTGCAAGTTCTCCACTTAAAAAGATGAGAGAGGCCTGAAATTTTCAACATAGGTATACCTCAACTATGAGAGACAAAATGAGAAAAATCCAGAAAATCACATTGTAAGTTTTTTTTAAAGAATTAATTGGTAAATTCTCGGTAAAATAAGTATTTGGTCACCTACAAACAAGCAAGATTTCTGGCTCTCACAGACCTGTAACTTCTTCTTTAAGAGGCTCCTCTGTCCTCCACTCGTTACCTGTATTAATGGCATCTGTTTGAACTCGTTATCAGTATAAAAGACACCTGTCCACAACCTCAAACAGTCACAATCCAAACTCCACCATGGCCAAGACCAAAGAGCTGTCAAAGGACATCAGAAACAAAATTGTAGACCTGCACCAGGCTGGGAAGACTGAATCTGCAATAGCTAAGCAGCTTGGTGTGAAGAAATCAACTGTGGGAGCAATTATTAGAAAATGGAAGACATCAAGACCACTGAAATCTCCCTCGATCTGGGGCTCCACGCAAGATCTCACCCCGTGGGGTCAAAATGATCACAAGAACTGTGAGCAAAAATCCCAGAACCACACGGGGGGACCTAGTGAATGACCTGCAGAGAGCCGGGACCAAAGTAACAAAGGCTACCATCAGTAACACACTGCGCCGCCAGGGACTCAAATCCTGCAGTGCCAGACGTGTCCCCCTGCTTAAGCCAGTACATGTCCAGGCCCATCTGAAGTTTGCTAGAGAGCATTTGGATGATCCAGAAGAGGATTGGGAGAATGTCATATGGTCAGATGAAACAAAATAGAACTTTTTGGTAAAAACTCAACTTGTCGTGTTTGGAGGAGAAAGAATGTTGAGTTGCATCCAAAGAACACCATACCTACTGTGAAGCATGGGGGTGGAAACATCATGCTTTGGGGCTGTTTTTCTGCAAAGGGACCAGGACGACTGATCCGTGTAACGAAAGAATGAATGGGGCCATGTATCGTGAGATTTTGAGTGAAAACCTCCTTCCATCAGCAAGGGCATTGAAGATGAAACGTGGCTGGGTCTTTCAGCATGACAATGATCCCAAACACACCGCCCGGGCAACAAAGGAGTGGCTTCGTAAGAAGCATTTCAAGGTCCTGGAATAGCCTAGCCAGTCTCCAGATCTCAACCAAAGAAAATCTTTGGAGGGAGTTGAAAAACCGTGTTGCCCAGCGACAGCCCCAAAACATTATGCTCTAGAGGAGATCTGCATGGAGGAATGGGCCAAAATACCAGCACAGTGTGTGAAAACCTTGTGAAGACTTACAGAAAACTTTTGACCTCTGTCATTGCCAACAAAGGGTATATAACAAAGTATTGAGATGAAATTTTGTTATTGACCAAATACTTATTTTCCACCATAATTTGCAAATAAATTCTTTAAAAATCCTACAATGTGATTTTCTGGATTTTTTTTCTCATTTTGTATCTCATAGTTGAGGTATAACTATGATGAAAATTACAGGCCTCTCATCTTTTTAAGTGGGAGAACTTGCACAATTGGTGGTGACTAAATACTTTTTTTTCCCCACTGTATATAAACTATAACACAACATATATACACACCCGTTCAAAAGTTTGGGATCAAACCAATTTTTTATGTTTTTTTTTTAAAGGAGTTTCTTATGCCTCCTCAATGCTGCATTTATTTGATCCAAAATACAGGAAAAAAATAATTGTGAATATTATTCCGATGTAAAATAACGTTTTTTATTTTATATACATTAAAATCTAATTTATTCCTGTGATGCCAAAGCTGAATTTTTAGCATCATTATCCAGTCTTCAGTGTCACATTATCCTTAAGAAATCATTCTAATATGCTGTTTTATTATCAATGTTGGAAACAGTTTTGTTGCTTAATATTTTTGGAAAATGTGATACTTTTTTTCAGGATTGTTTGATGAATAAAAAAGTTAAAAAGAAGAGCATTTATTAAATATAAATCTTTTCTAACAGCATACACTACCGTTCAAAAGTTTGGGGTCAGAAATTTTATTTTTTTGAAAGAAATTAACACTTTTATTCAACAAGTGTGCATTAACTTGTTAAAGTGATAAGAAGTGATAGCAGAGATTTATATTGTTAGAAAAGATTTAGGTTACACTTTATTGTGATAGTCACATTTGACATCTAAGAACATAATTAACTTGTAAATACATGTCAAATACAGGTCAACTATTCTCATTAATTGCAACACCTGTCTACTAAACTCTCAGCTAGATGTTAGGTAGGTTTAGGGTTGTAGAATAAGTTGACAAAAAAACGTGTTAGACATATTAAGCGACAGTACTACTAATACTCTACTACTGTAGTTGACATGTAGTTGCAACGTTACTTGCTGTTAATAGAATGTCTAAAGTGGACTATCGAAATCAAGTGTACCACGATTTATATTTTGAATAAATGCCGTTCTTTTTAAGTTTTTATTCATCAAAGAATCCTGAAAAAAGTATGCAGTTTCCAAAAAAAAAAATATTAAGCAGCAAAACTGATTTCAACATTGATAATTCTCAAATAAATCAGCATATTAGAATTATTTCTTAAGGATAATTTGACACTTTATACTGGAGTAATGGCTGGATGGAAATTCAGCTTTGCATCACAGAAATTAATTACATTTTAAAGGATATTAAAATAGAAACCATTATGTACTAAAATTGGAAAGACTTCTGTAGTTTGATCAAATAAATGCAGCCTTGATAAGAATAAGAGACTTCTTTAAAAAACATTACAAGTCTTACTGATCACAAACTTGGTAGTATATATATATATATTATATATATATATATAATATATATATATAAATATATCTGTCCTGATATGTCCGAAGCCCCGTCAAAGCGCAAGTCCGATATGAAACATTTATCTGGGGAAATTATAATTAAACATGACTTGGTTACTACATTTCAATACAAAATAACTTTGTATTGTTTCTGTTGTAATGTACTTTTAAAGTTCGTATCACATTGAAAGCGTAATTTTTATGTTACTGAATCATTTTCGCCAAAGAGACAGTCCCGTCACCATCACTCACATCCGCTTGCACGTGTTTTGCACATGAGCTGCACGCAGCCCAAAATTAAATTGCTTAATCAACCATCAATAACTTTAATCGATTGCATCTCTTATGGACAATTAATCGATCGTCGATTAATCTTTGACATACCTTAGTTGACAGTTTGGTGCTTATGTTTTTGTGATCATGTAATTCACAACATAAAGCCTCAAGCACCTAATTACCTTTGAGAAATATCCCACGAGGTGACAGCCTGTGTTATCAGCTTCAGTCATGACATAAAACAGGAAAGGCTCCACATCATAGTATAGTGTTTTATGGTCCAGAAACAGCTTGGCAAGCAAACAGAGGTTCTGGCAATAGATCTGTTGGGGCGGAGATAAATAAATTTCATATGTTTATCAAACAAACTCATCAACAGCATATAATTGAATATAAGAGGGAAAACAGTCCATGCCACAAAGCAAAACACACCTCCAAAACTCTTTGTATTCATACAGCCACAAAAAATGAGTACATTAACACCCAATGCCCACCTTGTTCTTTTTCCCATCAACCTCAAACACAGAGATGGCACCTTTTCTGTAGACTTCATCACCAGGAGGGTGTTTCCACACACATTTAGCCTGCATAGATCATGACAGCATGTCACATTTAACTTCATCTCCATATAGATTTAGCCAGTACTAAATGTTTAGACATGCAATCATAACAGAGATTATTAAGGGAAGTTTGATTTCATACCATGTGTCTGCGCAGGATGGTCTGACTCTTCATATACTTGAGGCAGAACTCACAGATGTACAGACGCCCCAGACGGGCGTATTCCTCAGGGTAGGGAGAATGGTACCAAGTGTCGAGCTCATAACGGCCAAACAGGATGGTCTTGATCATGTTACTGCCCTCTGTGATCTGACCCTGCAGACGCAGTTTCTCCTGCAAACAACAAAACCTTAGACATCAAATTTCTACATAAAGCTAAAATAACACATAAAAACTTGGGACTGGGCAGTAAAACCAAAATCTCAGTTAATTTCATCACAGTAACAGTAAACAATCATATGGTTATTTTTACTAAATAAAAAAAACACTATAATGTCTGTAATTTACATGACCACACTATAGGCCTAATGTCTGTAAATCAAATACTTAAATTATGACATCTCAAATTACTATTGTCTTTATTTACAATTTAATGGAATGAAGCTAAAGGGTGCAGTGATGCTCTGCTGTGTCAGGAGTGAGGCATGTCTGCTCATACCAGATCCTCCGCTGCACGGGCCTGAGCTTTCCTGAAGAGCTCTAGATCATAATCACTGGTGATGTTCTCCAGCAGTGGTTCACGAGTGGTTCCATGTGTCTGTCTGTGCTCCTGATACATCAAAAAAGTACAGACGTAGATGGATCACATAAATAAACATCATTAATAACACCCGAGCATTATATTAAATATAATGACACCGTATACCTTCATTAAAAGACAGATAACCATTTTTTTAAGTAATATATAGATATTTTAAAATATCACAGAGAGGACACTATTACCATGTACTTTTCTTTTTGGTCTTTTGTCAGTCCAGAATCCCTCCTCTTCCTCATCTCCACGACCTTCTCTTTATATCGAACTTGTCTTTGAGTTGGTGCCTGTGAAAGAGCAATGCAAATTAATATTATACACCCAACTTTTACTAAAAGGTACATAGTTTCTTCCAGATAAATCTCTCAATGGATAGCTCACGAGTCATAACCTCACTGCGGTTACCACAAAATTTATGGCTTACAAACAATCATAACTCATTTTAAAAATAGAAGGCACCACACGCTGCTGACGTTAGGCCTTCACATAAGTCTGTCTTTTTGGGACAAAAGTAGGGCTGTGCTATTAATCGAAATCGAATCGAAATCACGATTTGAGACGTTGCGATTTCCTAATCGCAAAGTCTGCGATAAGGACGCGATATTACTCTGTTCCAGAGCATATGCATGACTGCCAGCCTTGAGTTGCAGTCTTACTAAACAATAGAGTGAACGCACCTCCGTTCTCCCCAATCAGCACTGCTCTAGCCAACTGCGTAAACACCCACCATTAAAAAAAACAGAAAGCGGTAGAGAGACAGAGTGGGATTATGGGCATCTACTGGGTCAGATCGATAGATAGGCAAATTAAAACTAAAGAAAACGTATGCAAGGTAAGCTTCGAAATGACAGACAACGAGCAAAAAAGGTAATTTCCAAGAGCTGCGTCACAGCGCATATCAAAAGCTCCCTTATCGGTTCTGTTTTAGGTACTGGAGAACAAAAGATACATTCTTAGATGTTTTTGTTAGTACGTGAACGTTATCTTACACATTTTATCTCCCCAACAGATTAATTTGAAATAAGTTTATGATGCATGTTCGCTATTCCCAATTCAGAAGAGCTCACACACAGCCTGTCTGTGAATGCTTCTCATACTCGCTCCTCTCTGCCCCACGCGGCGCGAATCCCGCGTCACGGACGAGCCGTTCATGCTTGCCGCACTCACGCAGCCTGTCTCGTAATGCTCGTTTATACTCGCACCCGGCTCCGCACCGCAAGTCTTCACGAGCGCTGGCAGTATGGATGAGGCTTGACGGACGCGCGCAACCTGTGTCGACTCGCGCCTTGCTCCGCGTTTAAAACGAATGTAAATTCACATTCACTTGGATGAAATGAAACATTCAGCACATTTTCCACTTGCTCTTAAAATCCCAAATACTTAAAATGAATAAATCAGCCTATATAACATGTAATACTTTAATAATTGACTTAAGAAATACAGTTCTTTATTTATAAAAAATAAACAAATATTTTCTGTGAAATTCAGTAATTAAGTTAATTCTGTAAAAGTAGTTATACCATTATAATCTTGCCTGCTGAAAACAAACAAATAAATAGAACCCCTCCCACACCAGAATAAAAAATTTAATGGATTTCAGGGTTATAATGGGAATTGTATTGGTTTTAATGTAAACTATAATGGTGTCTATTTGATGGATTCTATTGGTGGGATGTAATCTGGCAGATGGCAACCAATAGAACAACAGTAATTCCTATTGGAATAATGCCCAAAACAAAAAGGAATTTTGTAATGGGTTTAATGGAAACTATAAGAATTTCTGTGATGGTTTCTATTGTTTTTTTCAGCAGGGTAATGATACCATACTGTGCTGCACATTATTGGCAATATTGAGCTGAAGCTTGACTTTGCAAATTTAAAATCGCAAATCAAATCGCAATCGCAATATCTGTCAAACAAATCGCAATTTTATATTTTCCCCCAAATCGCACAGCCCTAGACAATAGCATGCATGCACTTAAGAAACATTAACACACTTGTGTCATGTTTGTTTAGTGTTGAGCGAACATCTGTTTGGCAAGCACCTGATGTCGAGTAGCATGTCTGTTCTCCTCGTTCTGCCCTTGACTGCGCTCTTCCTCTTGTTTCTCACGCTCAATGGCTTTCACCTGATAGGGATGACAAGCATGCAAAGATAAACAACAGAGAAAGTGCTAAACAATACAAAAAAGGACAAACCACACATGCCCATGCTAATTAATAATTGCAATTTAGTGGACGACCAAAATGATGCTTTTAACTGTCAAAGCTCATACCATGCAAGAAACATTCAAAACAAAAATAATAGAAAAAGTAGACAAGCAAAGTATACTTTGGGCTTAAAGCACCTTGCACTCATCTGCTGAGAGGTTATGGTAGAGAGGGCATCCTGATATGGAGAAATGTCGCTCGTGTTTCCCCGTTAAATGTCCTGTGCAAAAAGAAATAAAGAAAAGTATACAGATTTTAGCTTTATGCCTGACTTTATAAACGATCCATTCAAATTTGAAACATTTTATAAAACAGTGAGCATTGTTTTTTCCAGTTAAGCCCTTGTATACCATTAGCACTGAATTTTTTTATTAAGCAGATGCAAAAGGAAATTAATCTGAAGAGCAATTACCTAGAGAATTGCACCCAGGTGTGGGGCACTTCATATTAAAGTTGTAGCTCTCGTGAAAGCGGCGGCGTTTTGGACGATGAGAGGGATCGCTGCC
Organism: Sinocyclocheilus anophthalmus; assembly: GCA_018155175.1. Taxonomy (NCBI): domain Eukaryota; kingdom Metazoa; phylum Chordata; class Actinopteri; order Cypriniformes; family Cyprinidae; genus Sinocyclocheilus; species Sinocyclocheilus anophthalmus. The sequence continues at coordinate 191,593 of JADLZN010008166.1, read as the reverse complement.
AGAGTCTTTCTGGTCTTTAGTCACACTCTCATCGTGGGATGCATTGGGGCTGGATATGTCGATGTCAGATTCAGATGAGGGCGCGTTTCCTGTGGGTGTCCTGGGGGGAGACTCGTCTCTCTCAGCTGCTTGTTTCACATCCGGTGGAGCATCTAGGTGAAGAATAGAAATAACACTTTATAAACATGCGTAAAGGTGTGCGTCAAACAGAAAAGCCTGGCCATAGGGATTTTAATACAAACAGTAACTTTCTTGAATAATAGAGCACAAATACATCAGTAATATGTTATGTTAAAGAATATATGTGACCTTGAAGGATAACGTCTCTCAAGCCAGTTAACACTTAGTTTCTGTTTTTTTTCCCCCCTCCATTATTTTCATCTTTAATGATTTAAGTTTACTTGCTGCTCTTAAAATATGGTCCATTTTTTGAGAGGTTCATTTGACTTGTTTTACATTCTAAAAGAAAACTGAAAAGCTTACTGCAATTTACATTGTGAACTTTATATATATATTTATTTTTTTTTTTTTTCAAAATGTACAGGATATATTAATGTTTATTGTTATAGCCTCCAACTTTTTGAATAAATTACAGGAAATAAAATTAGGATTTATTTTCTGATTAACTACAGAAGTTTTCTTGATGTCTCCATTTATTTTTATTTTTTTTTTGCAAAATATACAGGATAGATTCATGTTTATTATTTCAGCCTCCAATTTTTTTGAATGAATTACTAGAAATAAAATTAGAAAGAATCAAAAATAATTGTTAAGCTGCAGTAACACTAGTGAAATTTTGCATGCATAAATGTCATATAGTAAACTATGTGCTTTTTTAAGGTGTGTTACTTTAACACATACTTTATCCAAAGTGTATCAAAAGCCCTATTCGCACAGGATTAGTATTACCTGGTGACTTCCAGTCATTTATAATAATTGCGGAGGTTGTCTGTGATCTTAACCCCGTGCGAATCGGCCATGTCTGTAATTTGTAAAGTAAAAATTCCCCAGCAAATTACCTACCATATTTCGCCGAACACCGAGGTCCTGTGATAATATTAGTCCCGTGCGAATCGGCATCTCTGTGATTCGGCCAGCATTTGGCGGGTCGTATATAATTTTTCGAGGTTTTTGTTTCCTGTGCGCTTTTTTATCCATCTTTCGTGAAGAATGGAGCTGCGTTGGAGTGTTTGATAGTATTTTGTGTGCTGTTATATCGCTACACCATACAATTTGCAGAAAGAGAAAGCTGAAAAGGTTTTGAGGTTAATGTGTTACAAATAAATCAAGCATAAAGCTTGAGATATTATTTTAACCTGGTGAAATGTAAATGACACAGCGCACAAAAAGTTTCTTTTTTTTAAAAATCCATCTGGACCATAGAACGGGACTCTCAAAGCCTTGACATCCGGGTATCCGGGAGATAAGTCAGTAAATTCGAGTAAAATCACAGGCTTCGCTTATCCCGTGCGAATGCACCACACGAAATTCAGATGTGGGGGGGTAATTTCAAAATCACACAAGGTCCGCAGATAATACTAATCCCGTGCGAATAGGGCTAAAGTGAACCGTTTCTGAAGTGTTTTGGACAACTGGCACTTTAAAGAGAATCATCAAACCTAAAATCTATCTACTGACCAACTGTATGAGGTGCCAATATATCAGCTGTGTGTTTCTACCTTGAGAGCTCTGGCTCAGGCGCAGTGATGCTCGGGTCAGACGGGTGTTATTGCGCTGATTGGCTTCACTGTGGGAGCTGTCGGTCTTCTCGTGATCTCCAGAGTCATCAGAATCAGCAGTCCCGTCTGAACTACTGCCTGCTGTTCTCTGCAAACAGGGTGTAAACAGGTCTATCACTATGCACGTCTAAACAAGTCAGATTCAATATAATAAAGATGTCAACAACATAAATATGGTCAAAAACATACATCTAGCGTAAAAAGCAAACAGAAACGCTATTATACAATCTGGGTTGTGTTTGTATACATTCTCACCTAAAGCCAAACCGCTAACGTTAAGGTTAGTAGCTTATCAGCTTGAAACAAACCATTTCAGAGCCACTTCGGCGGTTTCCGATTCTCATGTGATAAAATGTTAGTTGCTAATACTGCTGATAAATCATTTTTATATTTTAAAAGAAACTAAACTATATTTGTCCAAACATGTAAGGTACATAAACACTGAGCTAGCAGTTAGCCCGCGCTGAGGCGACTGGACTAACGTTACTGACCTAACGTTAATTCTCGCATTTTCTCTCACCTTTCTCCGCGGCATGTTCTCTTCGATGAATCCAACCGCGGTACTTTTCACAAATTTGTCAAACGGATATGTTTGTTTTCTGCTATCTGATATAATGCAGCAGCTGTGCGTTCATAATTTTCTGTGTTTCTGTTCTCGCCGATTGTTGACTCTCTCGCGACTCGCGCCACACCGAACCAAAGCGGAAGTGACGCGAGGGCGAAAAACACAACGCAGTCGTTTTAGAAATAATTTTAGACTTGTTCTGAGTAACACTCGTACAAATACAAACGATGGCTTTCTGGTTTATAACATCATTGTTTTGGGATTTTATATACACAAGTCTAAGTATTTCAGAGTGAATCCTTGTTTTTTTCAAATGCAAAGATATATCGTTGTTTCCAAGTTGTGTGTACAAAAACATTTTGAATAGATGTTATGCGAAAATGTGTTTTAAAAATTTCAAACGTAATGTTGTATGTGATTAATTTATTATACTAGCTCGATATTATTTGCACAAGTTAAAATGACTGATATTTGTTTTCAAATAATGTATTTTTTAAAGAGTATTTCTCGTGTTTACATCCATGTCCTTCGTGTTCTTATGAAATAAGTCCTTTATTTAAATGTTTAAAGATTATAACAAAGACGTAGCTTTGTGCATTTGAATTTGGTTCCACATTGCAAAATATCGACATAACGTAGACTACACAAATTCTACAGATGGCGCTGCAGACATATTTGCAATGAGGCCATTATTAATGACATGCATGAAGCTGGCTTCAGTAACATCAGCTCTATAGGAAACACCAGAATCCTTCAAAATTACATATCCTCAACACAAAAAAACTTGTTTGTGATAAGATTGTGATAACCTATATGCAAAGACATTATGGTGATTTCAGATTTTCAGCTTCACCTGTAAGATTTGATCTGTAAGACAAAAATCTGTGTACACATTATCAAACTGAAATGTGTTTGGACTCAACATTTGTGTTGAGGTTTGCATCTGTTTCTCTGGCAGATTCTCACCCCTCCTCCTCAGGCAGGGGGTGTGAAAGGGAATATCATGGTCCGGGTGAGGGTAGAAACTACAGTGATTTTCCTGAATGTTCCACCAACGCCTTTAAATGGAAAGAGCAGGGGGTGAAGTATGTTCCTCTCCAGCAGCTGATACCATCCATCCTAAAAATAGAGCCAACCACTCAGACAGCCACAGCTCTCTCCAGTCAGTTCTGTCTTCTCTAAAAGTAAAGAAAACATCATAATCTATTAACCGTTTAAACATTTACACAGGAAACTACAAGAACAACTCTACGAGAAGTCAAAATGCCAAAGATTGTGAGACCAGAGAATTGGTAGGTGTGAACATGAGGGCTTGTTTGAAATGGTAGAAGCCGCATGCTGGTGTCTTTGAATGGTATGTCATTTTTGCAATGCCTTATTTATTTGAATAACTTTAGATCAGACAGTGATGCAGAAGTTTGTAACCTAATGAGATGTATTTTGTCTGAACTGGTTCTTTCATTTCTTTAGTCAACCAGCCAAAACACTGTGGTACGACCGGAAAAACTATGTGACTATCAACTTTGTGGTTCAAAACCCCAAAGATGTTCAAGTAGATGTCCAGGACACAAAAATTATTTTAAGGTAATACAATTATTTCCAATAGTTATTATATCAAATATATTTGATTGTTTTAGTGTTTCTCAGTTTCAAAAGAATCTTATACCAGTGAGAGTAAATGCAAAGCAGATTTGCTCACGTGTCAGGAGAGATCTTATCGTCAGATTTGCTCAATATGAATTCAAACATTTGGAATATCTGAGACTAAACTTGAATGAAACATAATTGGGAACTCCATTCAGATTTTTCAGATATAAAAACAAACTCTCAGATTGGGGGCTTTACTTAGCTAAATACATTAGCTAATAACATCAGCTAAATAATGTATTTAAACAAGTAAGCAAATGTGTAAAATATATCATATTTCCCTATTTTTCAGCTGTAAAGACGTAGATGACAACAATATCTACAATGAGATTGAATTTTATGACCGAGTATATAAAGCTGTAAGTATTTTACCGTTCAGTTTGTGATTTGAACCCTCAAGTTTGTAGTATTTCGATGGCATATAACGTGCACTTTTAAACCTATTATTGTGTTTTATTGGAGGTAACCAACAGAAGAAATATTAAAGGCGTATTTTGTTGTGATGATACATCATGATTCGTGAAATGTGTAAATGATGCTAAATGTCTTGACATTTCATCAGTGTCACAAAGTTTTCCGTGGCTGTCTTAAACAACTTTGTGAACAATGGTCTTTTAGGATTCAAGGGAGAAAGTCTTTGACCGAACAATTAATCTCTTGATACGGAAAGTGAAGGAAAATGTGGCATGGCCTCGACTCCAGAAAGATCTTGCAAAGGTATCTTATCTATCTATCTATCTATCCATCTATCCATCTATCTATCTATCTATCTATCTATCTATCTATCTATCTATCTATCTATCTATCTATCTATCTATCTATCTATCTATCTATCTATCTATCTTTCTATCTATCCATCCATCCATCCATCCATCCATCCATCGATTGATTGATTGTGCTCTGGTAATCTTTTTCTTGTCTTTTCAGCCCACATGGCTGTTAGTAGACTTTGATAATTGGAGGGACTGGGAACATGAAGAGGAAGAGGGCATGGCAGAATATGAAGAGTATATGGATGTAAGTCACTTCATCTGTTTGAAGAGTGTGATGCGACACCTGTTATCATTTCCTGCAGGATGTTGTGGCATGTTGAGATAATAAACAATTTTTTATGTGAAGTGTAATAACTCTTTTTGAAATGCAGATGCTTAATGAAATGAAGAACAAAGGAGAGCCTCCTGCCATGGATGACCTGGATGATCTTGTAAGTTCCTGAAGCAGTATCACATGGTTATGCAGTCTTTAGTTATTTCGTTTCAGTTTTGAGGTCATGACAACTTTTCTTCTTTACAGAGTGACTGAGTGAGCACCAATGCCCAAGATGAGCCATTACAGTTTTCTAAAATCATATATGTGCAGTAAAAGCCAATTCACATTGCCCTGATAAATTTGCAATATACCGCCACTGACATTGTGAGCTAGAGTTATATGTATGACATGGATGTAATATGTAACTGTCTTTTATAACCTTTATTTTTTCTTTATTGGATTTTCTTAATTTTTTAATCTTTTTTTAATTTATTTTGATTCAATTGATTTCCTTGCAAAACAAATCATCCTTGCTTTGTCAGAAACAAAATTAGATGTGCGTTTTCTATTTGTGACTTTAAAAATGCAAATAAAGAAATTGTTTATGTTTTTCATATGCTGTATATGTATGTGTTTTTCACATTAAAGATATCCAAAGAAGTAACTGGACCCGTAAGATACATTTAAAAATAGCTTTAAAAACTAAATTATAAAATGTTATGTTTATCAAATTATTATTATCATTATCTTGTAAAATATGTAAAAAGGAATAGTTCACCCCAAAAATTCATTTTGTTTTAGAACATTGCTCACCCTCAGGCTATCCAAAATGTACATGAGTTGGTTTCTTGCATAACAACACATTTTAGATTTTTAGATTTAAAGATTTAGCTTTACATTTGCACACCAATAGATCCTCTGCATCAGCTGATAAAAACATCACAATAATCCGCACCACTCACTCCAGTCTTTCAATTAAGGTCTTATGAAATGAAACGCTGCATGTTTATAATAAACAAATCTATCATGAAGGCATTTTACAGTAATTTTAAGCCATCGCATCTGTCCAAAATACCATAATCCATAAAAACCTTTATAGTGAAAAACTCTTGTTTTCTCACATCAAAATCCACCAACATATTTGTTTAGAACTGTTTTGGACTGTTTTCACATCTAACGGTGCTTGATCTGTGCATATTTCTCTCCTGATTCAGATGAGACAACTTTTTTTTTTTTAAACGGAGGACTCGTATTTTAGCTGGAAGTGATGGTTTAAAGTTAAAATGTCTTATGATAAATGTATTTATTATAAACACACAACTCTTCGCCTCACAAGATGCCGTTGGACAGCAGTCGTGTGGATTACTTCAGGAATATTGCGATGTTTTTATCAGCTGTTTGGACTCTCATTCTGACGGCACCCATTCACTGCAGAGGATCTATTGGCAAAAAAAAATTAGCAAAACGTCATAAATCATCATAGTTTTACATTTAATGCAATAACATAAGACCAGAATTCAACATAGGCTCACCTTTTATCCATTGAACAGCCTGTGCTCCTGCAAGCAGAGCAGAGCAGGTCTGTGAGCACAAGTGTTCACTACTGTTACGCATGGACAACTCTTGCTCAACTCTTTTTATGCAGCAGGATTGTGCCATCTTCGTTCAACTACGTCAGCTGGCAAAGGTGACCCCCTCGATTTAGGCCAAGTGGACCTGTAAGGCTGTGTGCTGTGGTTGTGTGTGTGTGTGTGTGTGTGTGTGGTGGTTTGGGGGTTTTTGGGGGTTGGTGTGAGAAAGCCTTTGCCATTTTATTACAGACCATTCATGCAACAGAGCTGAAAACGGGTCAAGCAGTCATTAACCTTACCTCTCTTTAACTGACTCTTGGTATCATTGTACAGCAGAAGTCCATTGGTCAAATCTTGTTTATCAGTGCGTACAAAGAGGAAGAGACCCACTCAAGACTCTGTACTACAGTGATAAAAACGATTAAGGAGGGAATGATTGCTGAGGTGGAAGCAAAATATCATATGATTACAGTGCGAGTATATCGTGATTTCTTGCAGCATTTTTTAATTCTGCCATGTCATTCCAAACCTGAACGACTTTCTTTCTTCTATGGAATACAAAAGTAGATATTTGGAAGAATATGCTGGTCGTGCTTTTAAATACATTTACAGGACAATGAATGGGGAATGAAGCTTTTAAGGACACAAAGCCACCATAAAAGTATCATGAAAGCAGCAAATCCAACTTTTGCACTATATTCCAAGTCGTCTGAAGTCAAACAATATCTTTGTGTGATGAAAAGACACATTTTTTAAAAAGTTGTTATTCACTAAAAATGAGATGTCCCCCATAGTTCTCCTCAGCACATTAATGAGTGTTAGGGAGGAAGAATATGTTGATCAAGAAAAGAAAGAAGTGTGCTTAATTGTTTTAAATGTGCACTTGTAGTGCACTTTAAATCTTAAAAGTATATTTGTAAATACTGTACTTACTGTACTGTACAAAATGAAAGGCAACTTAAGTGTACTTAAAGCAAATACACTTGTTTCTTAACACAATCCCTTTCAATAGGATTGACATTAAAGCATATTTTAGTTTAATATAACATTGGGCAGTAGACTTTAAACATATTTCAAAAACATTAGATTTAATTATGAAATTACATATAAAGATGTACGTACACTGAGGTCCTACATAAATGGGTCAGAAAAGCATTAAAGTTTGACTAATTGCATTTAATATAAATTAAGTATACATATTCAGTGAATTATAAATAACATGAAACAATTACATTCAGTTCACACTTAAGCATATTCCTTTAAAGTATATAATTTTTTCTTAGTATGCTAATATGTATAGGCTACTTCTTTTTCACAAGGGTGCACGGAAGTACCTCTCACCATCTGACAGAAGAAATAAAGTTGTACAGGTTTAGCATGACATGAGGGTGCAAACAATGCAAGAATTTTTGCGTTAACTACTACTACAAAAACTTTCTTTGCTTGAACACAGATAGAACTGAAGTTATTGTCTTCAGTCCCGCTGAACATACGGCAAGTAATCAACACAACCTCGAGACCCTAGATTCCTTCATCTCTCCCAAAGTTTGGAATCTGGGTGTGGTGTTTGATAACTCCTTGAAATAACAAATTAGGTTCTAGCTTCTTCCGTCTTCGTTCTCTTTCTAAAATCAAGTAATTTCTCTCTAAAAGCTCTCTAGAGGTTGCTATCCATGCTTTTATTACGTCTCGGGCTGGATTATTGCAACTCCCTCTATTTTGGTATTTCAAAGTCTCAAATCTCTCGGTTATGCAGCAGCTAGATTCCTGAAGGGGTGTAAAAATTTTGATCTTGTTACTCCCCTCTTGAGATCATTGCATTGGATGCCAATTCACTATCGAACTGAGTTTAAAGGGGACATATGATGCGATTTCAATTTTTCCTTTCTCTTTGGAGTGTTACAAGCTCTTGGTGCGTAAAGAAGGTCTGTAAAGTTGCAAAGACTAAAGTCTCAAATCCAAAGAGATATTCTTTATAAAAGTTAAGAGTTAACCACGCCTACCTAAAACGGCTCGTTCTAACACGCCCCCACATATCTATGTCACGATTTTGGGAAGATTTGCATAACGCCGCCAAATGTTCACGCAAAAGAAAGAAGGTGTAACTTTTATTCTCGCTGTAGTATTGTTGCTGCCGCTGCCATGTCGTGAAAACACTGTGTGCTTCGTTGTGAAAGCGAAACTACTTTGTTTGGTCTTCCAAAAGAGGACGATATCGCTTCGTCATGCATAGAGCTGATCTGTGCTGGTCACTGAGGAAATGCATCAACTTAGCGCTGTGGATCACCGGATCGGCTTTCACCGTGGACGAAGCGGAGTCCAGCACGGGGTCATCACATGTGGTTGCTGCAAGCCCGCCGGACGCTCCTTCATCGAATTCGCCGGCCACACCGTTCTCAAGCTGCCGGCCATTCCTCACTCTAGCCCGACGGCCGCCGCTCAGCAGTGTAGAGTAGGGCTAGTTGTTTGTCGTTTCTCTGATCACAAATGCAGACATGGTTTTATGTTTACGAGGCGCAATGCGTAAAAAGACAGTATAAGTCATTATAATCAGTAATTATGTCCCCACTGGTTGCAACAAATGCCTTGTTTGTAATGGGGTTTAATGTTTTTGTCTCATCGCTCCGGCCGGACACGGCATAACAGTATGGTAAAGGGGCGTAACATTTCCGTCACACGCTTGAGGTATTCGGCAAATCACAGCGCACTGGATAGCTGGCCAATCAGAGACCCCTTTAAAATCTTGTTACTTGTCAACAATCAAGCTCCTCCCATATGTGACTGTTTGTGAAAACCCAGCTAAAGTCATTTTTGGGTGATTTACTGTTGTCTATACAAAATCATCCTTCATAAGGTAAAGAAAATTCTGTGAAAATGTAACATTGATATCTTTATTACTGACTGAGTAAGACCATGTCAAAGATTGAAATCTTAGTGAAATTAATGGTTGAAATCAAACTTGATGCTTGTTATCTCATAATTAGATTTTGAGACTTTAACCCGGATTTCACAGAGATGGTCACATTTGTCTGATTTACTCCACCCCTACACTCTGGCGAGGGGACTAAGATCGGAGGTCAAATTTCTCCTCCAGATACCTAGAACTCACTTAAAGACCAGGGGATCCAGACCTTTTGAAGTGGCTGGTCCCACCCTCTGGAACAAATTTCCAGTTCACATAAGAACGGCTTCCACTTTATCTGAGTTCAAGTCATATCTTAAAGGAGTAGTTCACTTCCAGAACAAAAATTTACAAATAATGTATTCACCCCGTTGTCATCCAAGATGTTCATGTCTTTTTTTTTTGCCCCTTCTTCAGTCGTAAAGAAATTGTGTTTTTTGAGCAAAACATTTCAGGAATTATCTCCATTTAATGGACTTCTATGGTGCCCCTGAGTTTGAACTTCCAAAATGTAGTTTAAATGCAGCTTCAAAGGGCTCTAAATGATCCCAGCCGAGGAAGAAGGGTCTCATCTAGCGAAACATGTATATACTTTTTAACCTCAAAAGCTAGTCTTGTCTAGCTCTGCGTGAACTCTGTTTTCCCTCCGGTTCATGACAGTTAGGGTATGTCGAAAAACTCCCATCTCATTTTCTCCTCCAACTTCAAAATCATCCTACATCGAGCTTTGCCGATCTTCTTTGCATGTTCACTTTGTAAACACTGGCGGTACTTCTGCAGCGATGTAGGACGATTTTGAAGTTGGAGGAGAAAATGAGATGGGAGTTTTTAGACCTACCCTAACTGTCTTGGACCGGAAAAAAAAACAGAGTTCAGCAGAGCTAGACAGACGAGCATTTGAGGTTAAAATTAATCTAAATTATAATTTTTTTTTTTTTAGAAAATAACCGATCGTTTCGCTAGATAAGACCCTTCTTCCTCGGCTGGGATCGTTTAGAGCTCTTTGAAGCTGCATTTAAACTGCATTTTGGAAGTTCAAACTCAGGGGCACCATAGAAGTCCATTATATGGAGAGAAATCCTGAAATGTTTTCCTCAAAAAACATAATTTCTTTACGACTGAAGAAAGAAAGACATGAACATCTTGGATGAAAAAAGGCTGTGAGTAGGCTACATTATCTGTAAATGTTTGTTCTGGAAGTGAACTACTCTTATAAAACCCATCTCTTCTCTTTGGCTTTTAATATGTGGCTCCTGTATTGTCTTGTATGGCTGTTCCGTGCTTAAATGTGCTTTAGAAATAAAACTGGACTTTAACTTGAACTACTCTTTTTTTTCTCCCCAGCCAATGGCCAACGGAAAAGCAACCGGTGCATTGTTTGGGACAGAACAGTGCTGTGTGGCACACGTCCAACCTGTAACCTTCAGTAAGGAGTGAAAAACATTGATAAGGATGTTTGTGCAGTCTGTGATGTTTTCTCCAGGCCACAGACCACATAAGCAAAATGTTCTGAACTTTGGCCTACTACGCCCCTCACAAACCCGTACAGAAGAACAAAATGTAAACATGTATAAAAGAGGTTAGAGAAAAGTAGGCAATGCAAGTTAATATTTAAAAGCAGTCCTCAGAAGAGAGAATTAATCAATATGGATGTTTTTCAGAAAAAAAAAGTCTGTTCATGATCATTTTTTTATGAACGTAAACATTTTAAACAATGCAAAGAAAAACTTTTGTGTTCTAAATAAATGTGATAATTTTCTAAAACCCACTTTTTAATACAATTTGCATTTTTTTTCCACACACTGCGAAAAAAAAAAAATAGTGTAGGATTTACTTTGAAACACTTTCATTCAAAAAGTACCATTACATTGCACAAATAATTACATTTTTTAAAAACATTTTTACAGCGCACTAAGGAAGCCACTGCACCTGGACTCACTGGAACTGGGAAAAAAATTAACAGAGGTTTTGAACCAGAAACAAACACTGTAAACATTTATTATTTCATTATGCAACATCATGTGCAGTTAAAGTAGTCAGTAAGTGAATCTGAAAGATATGCATGCATTCATTCAGATTGGTAACAGATAACAACAAAATGATAAGTCTACCCCTAGAGACAATATTCCATAATTAGTCATAAAAAGATGCCAAGAGATATCCTATCTTTATTAATGCATGCAGGCACTTATAATCTAAATATATTAAGTAATACAACTGAAACTTATTGGATATACGTATATTCAATCCAACAAATGCAAATACATTTTTTAAGAAAAACTGAATGTTGCAATAATGAATCAAAAATTGCCTGGATATCATTTTTATGGGTAGTTTTGACAAATTGTTTGTGTTTCTGATTTTAAAATATCCATTTGTAAGAAATAGATCTAATCTAATGTGAAAAATGTGTTTTTGGAAGTTTTTGGTATATCGCTCCGAACAGATGAATGGTGTTAGAAGTTTTACATAAGCTATACGTTTTGAGCTGAATGATCCCTATAATATAATCCCCATGTACAGAGCATGACTGAGGGACCTTTGAACAGAAGATGTGAGTGAAAGTTAGTTAGTGAATGGACCAGCCGCCTTTAAAACCATTCACAGATAACAAGATATGCTGAAGACTTGCCTACAGCAAGCTCAACTAATCTTGGAGAGATCTCTTAAAGAGATGATTACAGCCACAGAAATTCATCATAGTCAGGTTATATTCGTGAGGACGAACATCTTGAAACTTTCACAATTGATTTGTGTCTCATAATGTGTAGACCAATGTTCAACTGTTTCTAAAAGACGTACTGTATGGGGGAAACGTCTCATTAAAAGGACACAAGTCAAAGTTATTTGAACTAAATTGCTTCATGGCTTATTAATATTTGAAGAACTGATTGTCTGCCAAATGTCTGTGTGTCAAGGTCAATAAACCTCCGCAAATATTACCAGAAAAATACCATTTATGAAAAGGCAAGGTTAGTTCAGGCTATGAAATTTCATGTGGTGCAACTCCTCAGAATGTATAAATGATCATTATTATTATTTATGAATATATGAATTAATAAAAAAAAAAACTAAAGATACATTTTCTTTCATGAAAATATTAATGAACAAAATTAATTTTTTATTGCTTTATGAAACGTATTACAAAACATTTTTGAAAATATTTAGATGTGTATATTCACATCATGTATTCAAGATATAAAATGTTACTTTTTTATTTGATATACCACATGCCATATATACAGTCATTAGAAACTTTTTTTTTTTAATTATTATTTTATTTTCCCCAACATGGACATTTGTCTTTCATAATGCAGATCAACTTTTCATATTCAATATTGTATCTAAAAGACACACTGTAGGAGAAGAAGAAAAACTCAAAATCTTTTATCATTATTTCATTTATTATTATTTTATATGAATCATTATTTTACAATTATTTTAACAAAACTGCTTAACTTTAAAGATACCATTTTCTTGGAAATGTTATAAAAATAAGTTTTTCTAAACCAACATGAATACAAAGTACATTTCAAAGAACTATATTTTCTAAAAGATATTTTCTTTCTCTCTCTCCAGCTCTCTTTTAAATGGACATATGGTTTTCATAATGCAGAGAATTAAAAAACAAATGCATACAACAAACTAAAAGTTCAAAACTGTTTAAATGATTTGAGTTTTGTAGCCACCCATCGTGTTCATGCCATCTGAGAGGTATTTTATAAAGAGTGCACTGCAAAAATGTTTGCTGAACCACTGCATTAGCAGGTAAATCACAAAGCTGCATGTTTCAGTTTTGTACAAATGTTGCACTACATGCCCTTTTCATGCTTGCTTTTTGATGAAATCCAACATATGACTCCAGGAACGAGTGCAGTGGGAAGCACCAAAGCCACAGCGCTCTTGCAGAATGACAGAGAGTAGAAAAGTAACTGGTTACTTGAGGAAAACGTCATCTTGTCCAGAAGCTGCAGCAACACCAGCGACACACCAATACATCCTGTCCTGGAAGAGACGCTGCTGTGTTCCCTGCCTGCTGTTTCACTGTAGCCTGACAAGTGAAGGCCAAGCCCCAGACCTAAAAGAGTGCCCATGTTCCTCAGCAGGCTGGCGAAGGGGGTGGTGTCCAAAAGGACCCAGTCTGGATTGACGCACCATTTCTGGGCCTTTGCCAATGTCCACAGCAGATCCACACCCACGGCTTTCAGAAGCACATAGAAACCCACGGCGAAGAAGAGCAGGAACACAGTCACGCTGATGTACTTCCTCAGACCGGCACTGTAGATCCACTGCACTCTGGAGAATATCTCTGCTACAATTATACCTGGGAATAAAAGACCAACAGCTATGAGAGCGCCTGGATCCAGCATGAAGCACTGATGCACTATCAAGTGAATATAGCGATGCTTATTTTTTCCAGCATCTATTAATTCAGAAATACATAAAAATGCAATTCAAACATAACATGGTTTGAATACACCTCTTATCCACTGTAAAAAAAAAAAAGTTTTAAATTGTAAATAAAGATTATTGTACTGTTGAGACATGAAAACAAGTAGTACATTTTTTTTACATGTTCAGTGTTACGTGCTGTTTTTGTAGTTATTTGTGAAATTTTCAAGCAATTTCTGGGTAAAAATATTTAAAGTAAATCATAGACCAAATCTTTTTCAGATGAGCATGTTTTTAATTTCTGAATTAAAAGTATTTTTGATATTCTGGGGGCTAAAAAAAGGGCAAAATATTGTATTATTATTTCTAAGAAAAATATTTGAATAAAAAGCTCCATAATATTTAAGAAAATAACATTTAAGAAAAGTTCAGGTGAGAGTTATAGTTTACAAACTAAACCCATTAAAAAAAACATTTTGTTACAGAAGTAAAATAAACATTAATAAACAGGTAGTAACTAATTATTCAATTTTAGTTAATGAACATTAACTAAAAATAAAACATTACAAACTTATTTCTCATTTCAATTTAGTTTAACTTGATGTACTGAAATAACCTACAAATGAAAAACAGAAATTAATAAAAACTATATGGACATTCAAAAACAAAGTGAAAAACAGAACAAAGAAAGTTATTTAAAAAAAATCTATCTATCTATCTATCTATATAAACTTGTAAACTATATATACATTTGTATAAAGAAAATACATATCTTTTTATTTGCTCTACGTTAAAAATGTATTATAACAGTTTTTGAAAATAATGAGATGTGTACACTCGCATGTACTCAATTTAATTTTTTTACTTTTTACATAAGAAAGTTTAATGAAACTTAAACGGTATATATATATACACGTTTTTCTAAACCAACTTAAATACAATGGGTGCATTTCTAAGAAATCGATTTTTCCCTTTTCTGCATGGTGAACGCTCTCATATGTCACTGACCCACGTACAAAAAGAGTAGAGACCCACCTGAAATAACTCCACTGATGACCTGGTGTGGGAAATGGGCTGAGAGATAGACTCTAGACATGCACACCAGTAACTCCACCAAACCCAGAAGCATCCAGAGCATTAGCTGCAAAACTCTGAAAGCAGGAATGACTGTCAGGTGTGTGATATTAAAGCATTACGCCTAGATGATCAGGCACAGGTGTCTCAGACTGACCTATAACGTAAAGGAGGTAGTTTTCTTTCAGCGAGAATGGAAAGCACTGCTGTAACCATCACATACCCAACACCCGCAGAACCCATGGCGTGACCCGACGGGCTTCCTGACAGACGAAAACCAAACAAGCAGTGTGGTGAAAACAGGGCAATGAAAAAATATATATCAAATCATTAATTGCGTGGGAAAGCAAATGCTGTTTGATTAGAGATGCATCTGTTCAGGGGCCTAAACTTGTCTGCTGGTTTCTCAGGCGAGTTTAGGACACCAGCTAAATCCAGCTTAAACAAGATAAAACCAACAATCCAGCTTAGGCAAAATACCAGCAGCCATTTAGATAAAATATCAGTTCAGGACAGGAAATTTATGAGCCTTTTTAATTGATCCAGGGTACTAATTCAGGTCAAGAACGAATGGATCCTCGCCAGCGTGTGTAATATTAGTAGTAATATGCATGACTTCATTAAAACGCAGCCCTTGAACCAACACGCTACGATAACCCAGAGGCAGATCCGTTTCCACATGAAAGATTAGAACAGCAACCTTGCTTAGATTGCATAACCACCGGTTTACAGAGTAGCAGATTTTATTTGGAGATAGAGCTGTAATTCATACACAGCATATAGTCAAAGTCGTTAGAAGGGGATGTCATGTACATTTAGTTGGTTTTTATTTTCTTGAGCGATAATGAGCAGTTCAGTGTATATTATTCTGATGACTACTTACCAAAATAAACAAACAAATAAGCTTGAAATAAAGATTGAAGTAGAAATGATTTTATGACGTGAGATCGACCAATCATAATCAAGTATTTCAGCCTTGCAATAAATACTGTAATATACCTGGTCCAGTTTCACATGTGATGGAGAACTGCTGCAGTTCAGGACGTTTTAAAGGGCCATAAAACTTCGTCTCATGCACCCACCAGTACGGCCTCTCACCGAAGAGCACCCTATGAATATATCACAAAATAATATGGAAATGCATCATTAAAAATCATTTCAATTATTCATTTAATTGCAGAGGGAGAACAGCAGCACAAAGAAAAAAATACAGCATGATTTAATAATTCATTTCAATTAAAGGCACAATATGTGATTTTCGCTGCTAGAGGGCGTGTATTTAAAACAAACAAAGAAACAAAGGCGTAGTTTGATGATGCCGACTGAGTGTGGAATCATGGGAGTTGTGGTCTTCATCCCCACAGCCGAAGCAATCCGACGGGACTCGGGCAGAAATCATGTTCATGGATGAGCTAAATGATTCATTAATGTCATAGTATGAAGCAGGGTGAGGCTGAACGCCGTCGAAGCGAAACGAGCCCGCTGAACGAGCGCGACACACGGTTCGAAAGCAGCGGAGCTTTTATTATGCCACAGTCGAGCGCTTCCGCTGCTTCCGGTCGTGCGTATGTGGGGTAAAGCAGCGCTGTTATATCATACTAGATACATTTGAACGTTCTGTTATAATGCTACTCTGTGCGGTCGTCACCGGTCTATTAAAACACACAACATATTAAAGCGTCTTTGGTGTTTCCATGTTTTCTAAAAAACAAAACCGGAAATCGAGGGGTTATGACGTCATTGGCAGGCGACACAATGACACTATGGACACGGTCTGTGTCACTAGTTAAAATTGCTTATTTTCTGGATTTAAACATTCTTTGAAACACCTGGGATAATGCAAGTACACAATTCAGCAAAATATATAACACTGTTCTAGTAGTTTTTGGATATTTTAATAAAAAAATCTTACATATTGTGCCTTTAAATCATTTTTCTTTGATAATAATAATTTAAATAATGCATGTTTATTATATTGTAAAATGTACTTTTATGAAATATTATTTTCTTAACCTTGAAAAATCTATTGTACAGTGTAATAAATCGGTGCGTTATCAGAAATATTACAAATTAAATTATCAAGACATTTCTATTAATTTTAAACATTCATATTTAAATTATTATATGATTTAATTCATTATAAATCATTAAATTGTGTTTTATGTTTTCCTGGTGCAATATTTAACTGAAAACTCACCAATTTATTACACTGTGAAATTTTTTTTTTTTAAGATTGATTTTCTTTAAGTAGAAACACAAAAACAGTATTTATATAATGTTTACTTGACCTAAACATTATTTTTACAATGTAATAAATTGGTGCACTATTGAAAATATTAATTAAATGACCAATTAAGAATGAGTTATTTCTATTAATATTAAACATATGAAAATTTAAGTCATTTATTAAATACAATTTTAAATTGTGTTCTGTTTTCTTTGTGCTGCAATATTTAATTTATAACATTCTGATAATGCACCAATTTATTACACTGTAATTTTTTCCCCGAAAGTTGTAAATGAAACAAACAAGCAAATACTATTTAAGTCTTTCAACTTCAAAATGTAATGTTTCATTCTATGTGTTACTTGGCATTACTTAGCCATTTCTGAGTCATTTCAGTTTGTTTCAAACCAACGAGCATCTCACCACTTCAGCACGAGGTTTAGCCAGTCTCCAACCACAGCCACCCAGATGAGTTTGACTCCCACGTCTCTGTGCAGATGAAACCAAATGGGGAAAAACACAAAGAAGGTGGCGTGGAGATCCGCCACAGAGGAGACCCACTGAAACAGATTCTCAGAGTCCCGGTACTCCGTCTGTAAATAGACGGCTAGGTTCACCCCCCAGCTGTGGAGCAGGTCCATCTCTGCAGTCTAAGATCGGCACAGTCACCCTGGAAAAGCGGAGGACAGACACAAGGCACAGGGATGGGGATCAAACTGCAGATACGCAGGCAGCCTGCCAGGCTTCGTCCAGCCGTCGCACCCTGGCTTTCTGTTCTAGTTGGACTTTATTCAAGGCTAGATGGATTGGTTCTGTTTGCATGTTGACTTGAGAACTCAGAGGCCCTCGATTTCAGGACCTTTCACCCGTGATGACGCTGATGGGACACATACTGATAAAATGCTGAGTGGACACACTGATTAGTTTTGTCTTTGGTTTCATGGAGTGTGATGTCACTAACCCCCTTACACTGCCTTGCGATCAAATTTTGATCTGATCTAGTTTTAATGGTTCTGTCTGGCTTGTGATCATGGGAAAAAGAATGAACCATACTGTCCTGCACTCTTAAAAATGCTGGGTTAAATACAACCCAGTGCTGGGTAAAATGGGGACAAACTCAGCAATTGGGTTATTTGACCCACTGTTGGTTACTACGCAGGAGTTTGGTTAAACATTTACCCCACCGTCTGTTCAAAACGCCCATATTGCTGGGTGGTTTGTCCCTATTTAACCAGCACTGGGTTGTATTTAACCCAGCATTTTTTTAGAGTGTGTAGGACAGATTCATTGATCCATTCGTGTTCTGACTTCTGTACTTCATGGCATTCTGAGATTTTTTTCAAGTTCATTGTTTTTTTTTTCCAACTGTGCACACTTTTAAAAATAGTACTACTTATTGAAATAATACACTTTAAAATAATATACTTAAGTGCAAAATGAATGTAATGCTAGTTGTCACTGCATTGCATGTTCATGCACTGCTGAAAATTTATTATAGTTGTGAAATGTATTTTTTTTGACCCCTAATAGGATCAGTTCATATTATTCTGTTTTTGTCCTTTGAATATGGTAAAGTTGAACGTATGTCCGGTATTGTTATGTTTTAAAACTAATTATACTTGAATGCACAGTAATTTCCATTGAAAGTGTATATTGTGTATTTGAATAGGTTTGTAAGTAAAAATGGTAACACTTTACAATAAGGTTTAATTTGGTTAACCATATTATTTAACATGAACTAATAATGAACTGCATTTATACAGCGTTTATTAATCTTTGTTAATATTAATTTCAACATTTACTAATACATTATCAAAATCTTGTTAACATGATTTCATCCTGTGAAGCTAACAATGAACATCTGTATTTTTATTAACTAACGTTAGTGAAGATTAGTAATACAGTAACAAATGTATTGCTCATTGTTAGTTATTACATGAAATAATGAGACCTTATTGTAAAGTGTTACTGTAAAAATACTACCTTTAAATGCAATCTCAAATAACACACTACGGTTAAAAATAAAATCAACTACTTTACATGTGCTTTAGTATTTAGAACAGCACATCAAATGTAGTACTTTATGTAGCCCACAAAACATTTACAGAAACTGTTAATTTGACAATCATAAAAGTGCACTTTTTAAGTGACTTAATTTGTTAAAAATTTCTTTCTTTAAGTCATTATGGCCGTTAATTTTATATCTCATAATAATATAATATCTGCAGGTAATTTTGGTTGGTAACACTTTTTTTAAGGTGTCCTTGTTACACGTTACATGAACTTACTATTATAATAACAATACATTATTCATAATTACATGCAAGCCAAAACCTAACCATATAGTAAGTACATGTAGTTAATTAATATTACTCAGTACTTAAATGTATAATTACACTGTAACAAGGACACCTTACAATAAAGTGTAACCATTTACTTTACAATGTGCTTTTAATACTTTAGGTACACTATAAGTGCACATTAAATGCAAATCAAGCACACTTCTTGAGGTTTGGATTTGGAGAAATGTACGGAGGTCCTGGGGCCCCACAAGCCCTTGAGGGCCCCACTCTCCATTCAATACCAAAACATCATACACTCTAAAAAATGCTGGGATTGTTTCAACCCTTTGGGGTCAATATGGACAACCCAACTGTTGGGGTTTAAATTTTGGTACATTTTTTAATTACTTTTTCAACCCAACATTGGGTTTGGCCTATTGCTGCCCCACTTGGGTTAAACAACCCAGCATTTTTTAGAGTGGAGAAACATGGGAGTGGGCTCTTTTGACTTCCCTTGCAGAGTTTTGTACCAACAACACCACGACATGTTTTCTTCTAGCTGTTAATGCAAAGATGCTTGGAAGGTACGCAATTGGACGGAATTAAACAAACACTACAAGTATCAGCGAGCACGGACGTACCAAAAACTTTCATTGATTACATTTAAGCGGTTGTGCATGAAGCACACTGATCATGTATGATTAATTCACTTATGTAACACGCATGTAAACAAACCAATTCAATATTATTCAGGCAAGCTTGCCTATGTAAGCAGTCAAAGAATGCCTGTCTGAGAGCAACAGGTTCCCATATTGCTAATATTATCTTCTGAATTGTTTTGGTCAATTTTTGCCCTATAGATTAATTACAACACGTGTTTGTTTTGGCAAAAAAAGAGAGACCAATAACCTAAAATAAACAAACAAACAAATAAACAAAATACATAAGTTAATAAACAGCTTGTTTTCCAATGGAACATGAATTAAATCGAAAAGCATTTAAACTTGTAATACTGTTTTTATGCCGATTTAAAAAAAAAATGACTTGAGTGTAACATTACAGTAAACATTTAAATATATTGAATTGATTTTTTTTAATATGCAGGGAAATTATAGCATAATGCAAATCTTAGGATTAATATT
Source organism: Sinocyclocheilus anophthalmus (assembly GCA_018155175.1). NCBI lineage: Eukaryota > Metazoa > Chordata > Actinopteri > Cypriniformes > Cyprinidae > Sinocyclocheilus > Sinocyclocheilus anophthalmus. The sequence continues at coordinate 171,023 of JADLZN010008166.1, read as the reverse complement.
CTTTATGTAACAAATTGATAATTTATTTATTTGTAAGAATCACTCATTACCTTATGTTTTATAATTCATGCAAATGTAGATTTTGACTAAATATATTAACATATATATATTTACATATCTTATTAGTACAAAATGTTAGATTTATTTTTTATATTCCATAGTACACACACACCACACCCCTATTCTTTATGTACAAATTAATATTTTATTTGATTTGAAGATCACTCCTCCTTAAAAAATAGATAACATATATTAATACGATATCTTAATTATTAGTAAATATATTTTATATTTATTAGCACACACACATATATTAGTGCTGTCAAACGATTAATCGCATCCATAATAGTTTTTTGTTCTACAGACTATATTGTATGTGTCGGTTTTATTTATATGTATATATATACAACACCATTCTTATATATTTTGCAAATATTTACAGTATATAAAGATATTTAATATATAAACCGTTTTCTTAAATATATACTGCATTTGTTTGATTTATATATCCTAATAACTATACCCGTAACACACTCATATAATTATGTAAATACAAACTTTTATTTGGACGCAGTATCGGTATCGTTTTGACAGCAATATCACTATATCTATATATATATATATATATATATACTATATATATATATACATATCCAAGTGCACTCATCATAGAATGTTTGGGAAAAGTTAATTTATTTCGTAATTCAACTGAAATTGTGAAACTCGTGTATTAAAAAATTCAATGCACACAGACTTAAGTAGTTTAAGTCTTTGGTTCTTTAATTGTGATGATTTTGGCTCACATTTAACAAAACCCACCAAATCCCTATCTCAACAAATTAGAATATGGTGACATGCCAATCAGCCAATCAACTGCAAAGTTTCCTGAGCCTTCAAAATTGTCTCTCCGTTTGGTTCACTAGGCTACACAATCATGGGGAAGTCTGCTGATCTGACAGTTGTCCAGAAGTCAATCATTGACACCCTTCACAAGGAGTTTAAGCCACAAACATTCATTGCCAAATAAACTGGCTGTTCACAGAGTGCTGTATCCAAGCATGTTAACAGAAAGTTGAGTGGAAGAAAAAGTGTGGAAGAAAAAGATGCACACCCAACCGAGAGAACCGCAGCCTTATGGGATTGTCAAGCAAATCGATTCAAGAATTTGAGTGAACTTCACAATGAATGGACTGAGGCTGGGGTCAAGGCATCAAGTGCCACCACACACAGATGTGTCAAGGATTTTGGCTACAGTTGTCGTATTCCTCTTTTTAAGTCACTCCTGAACCACAGACAACGTCAGTGGCTTCTTACCTGGGCTAAGGAGAAGAAGAACTGGACTGTTGCCCAGTGGTCCAAAGTCCTCATTTCAGATGGAGAGCAGTTTTGTATTTCATTTGGAAACCAAGGGTCTGGAGGAAGGGTGGAGAAGCTCATAGCCCAATTTCCTTGAAGTCCAGTGTTAATTTTCCACAGTTTGTGATGATTTGGGGTGCAATGTCATCCTCTGGTGTTGGTCCATTGTGTTTTTTTTGAAAACCAACGTCACTGCACACCTGTTTACCAAGAAATTTTGGAGCACTTCATTGCTTCCTTCTGCTGACCAGCTTTTTCTGATTTCATTTTCCAGCAGGATTTTGGCACCTGCCCACACTGCCAAAGCACTAAGTTGGTTAATGACCATGGTGTTGGTGTGCTTGATTGGCCAGCAAACTCCCCAGACCTGAAGCCCATAGAGAATCTATGGGGTATTGTCAAGAGGAAAATGAGAAACTAGAGACCAAAAAATGCAGATGAGCTGGAGGCCATTGTCAAAGAAACCTGGGCTTCAATACCACCTCAGTAGTGCCACAAACTGATTACCTCCATGCCACGCTGAATTGAGGCTGTAATTAAAGCAAAAGGAGCACCTACTAAGTATTGAGTACATGTACATTAAATTAATATACTTTCCAGAAGGCCAACAATTTATTAAAAATGTTTTTTTATTGGTCTTATTCTAATTTGTTGAGATAGTGAATTGGTGGGTTTTTGTTAAATTAAAAATTAAAAAGAACCAAAGACTTAAACTACTTCACTCTGTTTGCATTGAATTTATTTAATACACGAGTTTCAGAATTTGAGTTGAATTACTGAAATAATTTTTTAACTTTTCCACGACATTCTAATTTTTGAGATGCACCTGTATATATATACAGTGGGTACGGAAAGTATTCAGACCCCCTTAAATTTTTCAGTCTTTGTTATATTGCAGCCATTTGCTAAAATCATTTAAGTTAATTTTTTTTCCTCATTAATGTACACACAACACCCCATATTGACAGAAAAACACAGAATTGTTGACATTTTTGCAGATTTATTAAAAAAGAAAAACTGAAATATCACATGGTCCTAAGTATTCAGACCCTTTGCTGTGCAATCATATATTTAACTCAGGTGCTGTCCATTTCTTCTGTTCATCCTTGAGATGGTTCTACACCTTCGTTTGAGTCCAACTGTGTTTGATTATACTGATTGGACTTGAATAGGAAAGCCACACACCTGTCTATATAAGACCTTACAGCTCACAGTGCATGTCAGAGCAAATGAGAATCATGAGGTCAAAGGAACTGCCTGAAGAGCTCAGAGACAGAATTGTGGCAAGGCACAGATCTGGCCAAGGTTACAAAAAAATTTCTGCTGCACTTAAGGTTCCTAAGAGCACAGTGGCCTCAATTCCTTAAATGGAAGACGTTTGGGAAGAACAGAACCCTTCCTAGAGCTGGCCATCCGACCAAACTGAGCTATCGGGGGAAAAGAGCCTTGTGAGAGAGGTAAAGAAGAACCAAAGATCACTGTGGCTGAGCTCCAGGGATGCAGTCGGGAGATGGGAGAAAGTTGTAGAAAGTCAACCATCACTGCAGCCCTCCACCAGTTGGAGCTTTATGGCAGAGTGGCCCGACGGAAGCCTCTCCTCAGTGCAAGTTTGCTAAAAAAACACCTGAAGGACTCCAAGATGGTGAGAAATAAGATTCTCTGGTCTGATGAGATTAAGATAGAACTTTTTGGCCTTAATTCGAAGCGGTATGTGTGGAGAAAACCAGGCACTGCTCATCACTTGTCCAATACAGTCCCAACAGTGAAGTTTGGTGGTGGCAGCATCATGCTGTGGGGTGTTTTTCAGCTGCAGGGACAGACGACTGGTTGCAATCGAGGGAAAGACTAATGCGGCCAAGTACAGGGATATCCTGGACGAAAACCTTCTCCAGAGTGCTCAGGACCTCAGACTGGGCCGAAGGTTTACCTTCCAACAAGACAATGACCCTAAGCACACAGCTAAAATAACGAAGGAGTGGCTTCACAACAACTCTGTGACTGTTCTTGAATGGCCCAGCCAGAGCCCTGACTTAACCCAATTGAGCATCTCTGGAGAAACCTAAAAATGGCTGACCACCAACGTTTACCATCCAACCTGACAGAACTGGAGATCTGCAAGGAGGAATGGCAGAGGATCCCCAAATCCTGGTGTGAAAAACTTGTTGCATCTTTCCCAAAAAGACTCATGGCTGTATTAGATCAAAAGGGTGCTTCTACTATATACTGAGCAAAGGGTCTGAATACTTAGGACCATGTGATATTTCAGTTTTTCTTTTTTAATAAATCTGCAAAAATGTCAACGATTCTGTGTTTTTCTGTCAATATGGGGTGCTGTGCGTACATTAATGAGGAAAAAAATTTAATTAAATGATTTTAGCAAATGGCTGCAATGTAAAAAAGAGTGAAAAATTTAAGGGGTTCTTAATACTTTCCGTACCCACTGTAGATAGATATATATTTGTATTAATGCTATATTATTATATTATATATTATCTATATACAATATATATTATATTATTTCTATTTATAAACTGAGTAGATATTTTGCTGGTGAAGCTGATGTGTTTCTGAGGTCACAGATGAAGTTCATGATTCCTGCTACTCTTTTCGACGTCCTTTATGCGCGTTATCGCGTCTACAGGACGAGTGTTGGTGAAAGTTACTTTTAAAAGTAATGCTTTACAATGTTGCGTTACTCCATAAAAATGTAACTATTTGTGTTACTTAGTTACTTTTTATGGAGAGTACTGCGTTACGTTACTTTTGCGTTACTTTTTAAATCTGGACCGGGCTTGCTTGTTTGTTTTTAAAATAAAAAGTTATATTTTTGTCAAATATATAAAAGCTTTTCACACCAAAAGGGAAATGAATAAGCCTCAGGCTGAAGGGAAAGTAACTTTACGTCCGTACAGTAGAATGCAGAAAAATAAATCTCAACACACTTCAGCAATAAAAAAAAAAAATGTTTTCTCTAGAGTACTTTGTTTGCTTATTATATGATTGAACTGGATCATCGAAGGTCAGAAGAAAAGACATTGGTTAATAGAATGGGAATTAAAGGATATTTGTGTTGTTTAACATTTAATTATTGCATGTTTGTGTCATATTCTGAGTTGCATTTTTTTTTTATTCATTTTGAGGAATACTGAATCGGGTTTTTTTTGTGAGTGATTTTAATTAATGCATATTCATATTTATTTTTATTTTAGAACTACAGTAACATCTTCGGATTTCTCTCAACATGGGGACAGGAGAGCTATCAATCAATAAATTGGAAAAAAAAGTAACTGGCTTTACTTATTTGAAAAGTAACTCAGATATTCTCTTGTAAATTATAAAGTAATGCGTTACTTTACTAGTTACTTGAAAAAAGTAATCTGATTACGTAACTCGCGTTACTTGTAATATATTACCCCCAACACTGGACAGGACAAACAAGCTCTTAACTCTGACGTTTTTTTTTTCCTGTTTCACTCTGTGTTTTATTACACATGTGCAAGGTTCAAAGATCGTTTTGTCCATGCGTTGTGGTGGTGGGCCTGCCAGTATAAAAACCACAGGCAGGCGCTGGAGGACTATCACCCTTGACAAGCTCTCCAACACACAGTGCCTATAGAGAAAGTCTAAACATGAATGCTGTGATGGATACATTGCACGGGTTTGGAGTGAGTAGCACCCAATACCTGCAGACCCATTACAAAGACGCCCAAGGATGGTTTCTTTTCGTCTCCTTTGCGGCAGATCTGAGGAACACCTTCTTCATCTTCTTTCCCATCTGGTTCCATCTGAAAGAATCAGTCGGGATCAAGCTCATCTGGGTGGCTGTGATAGGAGACTGGCTCAATCTGGTCTTCAAATGGTAAGCAAATGGACCAACAAAGAGTTTACAGTCAAATTAAATCATGAATTTAATTTTAATGTTGTTCCATTCATCTATTTAAGGATCCTGTTTGGAGAACGTCCATACTGGTGGGTCCATGAGACTTCCTACTACATCAACAGCTCAATGCCGCATATTGAGCAGTATCCCATGACCTGTGAGACCGGCCCAGGTGCGTCTTTCTCCTCTAGAAGTACCACACTAATCCACTTAACACCTGTTTCATCATACATCAAAAGAGCACTTTGATCACTTAGCTGCTTCTTGATGCAGGAAGCCCGTCTGGTCACGCTATGGGCGCTGCTGGTGTTTACTACACATTGGTCACCTCAATCCTCGCCATAATGCTGAGCAAAGAGAAGAAATCCTCACCTAAGAGCCTGTAAGTCAATCTTTATCAGTATTAGGTCATTTTTACATTGTGTTTGTTTTTAAATAGATAGTTGCTTCTGCAATATGTTTATGATGTACTATCTGTTTTTTAATCAGATACTTGCGTGGTTCACTTTGGACACTCTTCTGGACAGTCCAGGTCTGTGTTTGTCTCTCTCGGGTCTTCATCGCCGCTCATTTCCCCCATCAAGTTTTCGCAGGAGTTATTTCAGGTAAACAGCTCAACAAATCGTCATTTACTCTTAAAAATAAAGGTTCCTAAAGGGGGTTTTCATTTTGAAGAGTCTTTCCTGCTCACCAAAGATGTATTTATTTGACCAGAAATATACTAAAAACAGAAATATTATTGCAATTTAAATTAACTGTTTTCTCTTTGGACATATTTTTAAATGTGATTTATTCCTGTGGTGCAAAGCTGAATTTTCAGTCTTCAGTGTCACATGATCTGTCAGAGATCACTCTACTATGCTGATTTGCTACTTCATATTTAATATAATCAAGGGTTAGGGGTAAATAAGATAAAAAAATATATTTTATTCAGCAAAATATTACAAAATATTTCTATTTAAGCAAAATTGCTGTTCATTGACTCTTACATTAATCAAAGAATCCTAAAAATATACGTATCATGGTTTCCACAAAAATATCAAGTAGCAAAAACATTTTTTCAACATAGATAATAAGAACCATTACAATATAAATTCATTAAATTTCATTAATTGAGCACCAGCAATAACTGATAATAACTGAACAGCAAATCAGCATATTAGAAGGATTTCTGAAGGATCATGTGCCTGAAGCCTGGAGTATGAGCTGAAATTCAGCTTAACATCAGAGAAATAAAGTCAGTTTAAATGTTTTAAATAGTTAACTACTTATATCACAATATTCAAATCTATATTTTTGATCAACAATGCAGCCTTGATGAGAACGAGGCTTTTTTTTTTTTTTTTCAAAAATACTAAACGTTTTAATTATTCTAAATGTCTAAAAATCATCTACACACAAAATGTCTTCTTGAAAATTAATACAATTTAATCATGACAACTCTCGGAAGATTTTTGCATGATAATGGATATGACAGTGTTAATGTATTTGGTCTTGGCGAAATAGATCTGCTACACTGCTGCTGCTGAATTGCTGCTGTTGGTTATTTCTGTAGTTGTAGATTATTGCTGCTGCTGCAAGCAAGTACAGGAACTTGCTACTGCCATTGCATACGGCAATACGGTGCCGTGAGTATTTAAGACATAATGCTGCTGCACAAATAGCATATAAAATAACCCCGTAGCAGATCTATACAGGTGGAGCTGGGGAAGGTGGAGGGTTTCAGAGAACTCTCTGAAAGAACTCTTTGAGAAAGCGCTCTGCAGGAATCTCAAGTGAATGCTAGCCAGCCATATAAATGCAAGGCAGTAAGCTCATTGGCTACATATGCAGCATGAGCCAATCAGCTTGTGCCAAATAGTTTAACGCTGTGAATATAATCAGTTTGCTTTAACAACCCATCAGCCTGCGCCATCTAGAGTTTCATGACTAAAATATATATTTATTCTTGTTTTTCACAGGCATGATTGTTGCCGAGGCCTTCAACAGACAGAAATGGATCTACAGTGCCAGTCTAAAGAATTACTTCAACATCACGCTGATCCTGCTTTCTTTTGCGGTGGGCTTGTACCTGCTCCTCAAAGCTCTGGGTGTGGATCTGCTGTGGACGCTTGAGAAAGCCCAGCGGTGGTGCGTCAATCCAGCCTGGGTCCACTTGGACACCACGCCGTTCGCCAGCCTGTTGAGGAACATGGGCACCCTGTTTGGTCTGGGACTTGGTCTTCACTCCCCGCTGTACACTGAAAGCAAGAAGAGCAGCAGTGCTCGAGTCAGAATGGCCTGTATCGTCGCCTCTCTGTCTCTGCTGCATCTCTTCGATTCCATCAAGCCTCCCACACACACGGCTGCCCTCTACTACCTGCTGTCTTTCTGCAAGAGTGCCACCGTTCCTCTCATCACGGTCAGTATCATCCCGTACTGCGTGTCCGGAGCCCTCGGTTTACAAAGCAAAAAACAGCTTTGAGCTGAGAAAGAACTGCAAAAGACTGTGTGCAACTACACAATTACTTAGTGTTTCAAACTAGCATGTTCATCCCATCAGTCGAAGGAACACTGCCAATGAACAACTTGCCTGTTTAAATGTGTTTTCTAACTAAGGGATGCAGACACTTAAGAGTCTAAATTAAGCACTGTTATATTACACATTACAATGGTGCGTTGTGCCTTTGCATCTACATGAAAAGGTCTGGCATCTGACAAAATAAGTGTTAAGTTCTTTTTTGAGAACTGAAATGATAAGTATATGTATATAGGAGGACAATGTTTGTCCTCCCTAAGAGGTGTACTTTTTTTGATGGATTTTCAGTAATATTTTATTTTTGGAAATTATTTAGGTCATTTTTTAATAAAACACTGAAAATATATCTTGTCTAGTATTGTTGTTTTTATTTGCATTTTTAATGTCCCTTTAACACATTCTGTCGACTAGAAGTTATGTTGCACCTACATGTCTACTAACTCTCATTAGAGTGTTAGTAGAGTATTAGTTGACTGGTTAGGGGAAGAATAAGTTCACTTGTACAGCGGTGGTCAGAATTATTGGCACCTTTGGTAAATATGATCAAAGAAGGCTGTGGAAATAAATCTGCATTGTTAATCATTTTGATATTTTATTTAAAATATTCACATAAATCTAACCTTTCATTGGAGAATAAGAATTTAAAATTGGGGGAAATATCATTATGACATAAATGTTTTTCTCTAATACACATTGGACACAATAAATGTCACCCTTTTATTAAATGCTTTTTGAAACCTCCATTCGGCATAATAACAGCTCTGAGTTTTCTCCTATAATGCCCGATGAGGTTAGAGAGCACCTGACAAGAGATCAGAGACAATTCCTTCATCCAGAATCTCTCCAGACCCTTCAGATTCCCAGCTCCATGATGGTGCTTCTCCTCTTCAGTTCATCACACTCATTTTCTATTGGGTTCAGGTCAGGGAACTGGAATGGCCATGGCAGAAGCGTGGTGCCCAGTGACCCATTTTTGTGTTGTTTTTGGATTATTGTCCGGTTGGAAGATCCAAACATGGCCCATTATAAGATTTCTAACAGAGTCAGTCACTTTTTGATTTTTTTATCTGTTGGTATTTGATAGAATCAAAGATGCCATGTATCTAAACAAGATGTCCAGGACCTCCAGCAGAAATATAGGCCCACAACATTAAAAATACAGCAGTATATTTCATTGTACACATGGGGTACTTTTTTATCCCTGTGTGTACCAAACCCATCTTGAGTATTTGTTGCTAAAAAGCCATTTTTTTAGTTCGTTTTTCTTGGGGGTTAACTGTGATTGTTGATAGTACAGATTTTTAGTCCTCCTCTGACAACTTCTGTTAATTACTGTATATGTCCAAACATTTTTCAGAATTTAAGTTTGTGTTCATTCAGGTGGACAATCAAGATTATTTTAAATGGAATAGCATCATTGCTGACATAGTGGTCCAGAACAACAGCACCAGCCTCAAAGGAAGAAGCAGGAGCTTTTCAAGCATGGAATCAAACTTATTACATGTTTTTCTCCTATGATGCAAGCGCAGCAAATACTTAGTCTAGACCAAATGCAATGAAATTCTCTTCGATTTAAATGACGAAGATCATTACTTTAGGATAATTCTGTCCTCCAGCAATCACACACGTGTTGTATATACAGTGGTGGCCAAAATTATTAGTACACTAGTATTTTCACCAGCTAAAAAAAAGTAATATTTATATATAAAGACTGATCTGTAGTTATAAGAAAACTTTGTTTGCAGTTCTTGCTGCTAAAGGTGGCACAAACAGATTTTAAGTTTAAAGGGGCAATTAGTTTTTCTCATGGGAGACAGCAGGTGTTGGAACAATTTTTATTTCATTTAGGTATACACAATATATGTGAAACAATACACCCTGTTGAAGAATTACAATAAACGTGTGTTTTCATTACCATATTTGTGCATCTACAGCTGAATGTGTTTTATCATCATAGAGAACACACCTATATATTTTTACTTTTAATAAATGCATACTAGAAAAAATACAGTGCGTCATTTTGCAGTTAAAGTTTAACGGTTTTGGTTAAGATATTTTGTTTTTGGATGCCTGTGTTAACTGTTTTGAGAACAGTGACATGAGTTTGGAGATGTGTCAAATCGATTGAGAAAAACTGTAAATCATATGGATTTGGAATGACATGAGGTTGAGTAAGATTATTAGATGTCTGTCTGATAGAGCTGCTGTCTCGGTTTTTTATTCTTATACACTTAATTTGGTATTTTTTGGCTATTATTATGAACCAGTCCAGTGGCTGATAAATAATGAATTATGTGCATTATGGTGATTTCTGAAGGGTGTGCATTACTTCAAATTAACAAAGGAAAAATATCAATACATATACTTCATAGGCCATGGAGTCATTTCATTCCGATCAAAATAAGACAATGTTTTTGTAAACTCAATAATATGACAGTGCGACACTTACAAAACGATTAGCCTTAGAAATATTTTTATTATTTCCAGTGTAAAGGCATTATCACTCATGCGCCAATTTACTCCAAAGTCCACCATCCAAGTAATGTTTCTCTGATCACAGCAGCACTGTAGCTACACTGGAAGCAAACAATGTTGCGTCGCACCGCAGTGGCTTGAGTTGTGTTGAAGCGGCATGTTATCTACAAATGTTCACAGACCAATCAGCTGTAAGATATAATTTAGAATTTGTTTCTTTAAATTGCCACTTAGAAATCCATTCATTTAAAAACTACATTTGCATGGGCTTTTTAAGAACAGTGAAAATTTTGTACACGTCAGTACTCTAGTCAAATTCTAGTAAAATTATTTAAATCTGAAGGTCCGAAACATCACAAGCTGGCTGTGATGCAACAAGTCAGAAGTATAATATACAGTATAAATCTAATATACTGAAAACTAATAAAACTAATAAATCTACAGCATGGAAACATAAATTTTTTTTTTTAGATGGAGCAGAATAATAAATAGGCTGGAGTAGTTATGTAGCGCATCGAAAACAGAAATGGAGCCTCTATCAACTGAAGGTGCATCATGATGTGTTGCAACGTATTGTGCGCTTCCAGTGTAGACTGCAACAAAGCAGTCTAGTTTTGATGAGTCGCGGCATGATGCATGTGTTCGGTGTAGACAGAGTCTGGATCGTCATGACCGCACCTGAATGTCAGTGTCTGTCTGCGGTCGTTTTATTCTTCTCCTGCAGTGAGTTTGCAGCTGTGCTCCTTCAGTAAAGCCTCAGCTTCTGCCCTCTTCACCAGACTGTTGGCCTTACCCTGGTAACGTCCAGCCTTTCCTGCTCCTTTACCCTGCAGCAGCTCTGACACCCTGCACGCGACGACACAAACACAGGAGAATATGTTTCAGAAGAGTGGCACCTACTGGAAGAATCACTGCACAACATAAATCTACATGCAACCTTGGGAAAACAATCAATCAGATTTAATATAGTATCATGCTCTTGACATGCAGTGGTGCATAAAGCAAATAACTATGAACAAAACTAAATTAGCAGCTAGTAAACTAGATGGAAGAATGATTCATGCTGAGTTACGTTGCTTCGGAGTTAAATCTGTGAAATAAGGTGTACTTCACGTACAACTGTTTATTGAGACTGTCATTTGAACACTGTGATACCGAGATGTGAAAGTCACTTTACATGCAGGCAGACAGTCTTTGTCTGTTTAAGTGGGTGGTACTTGTCCAGATTAAGCTGCCACTTGAATAAAAAAAAACATAAAAAAAAAATGCAATTAACCCTATAAAGCCTACTGTCTCATATTTGATATGCAAATTTATAAGGCCTCTAAATGATCAAAAACTTGTGTTTTTGAGAATTTTAGAATCTACTACAGTCCTTTTTTTTGTTTTTTTTCTTGGTTGTTTTCATCTGAGCTGACAGGCTTTATATTTTTTTTATAATAAAAGAGGCCTGTAGGCATTACACTGTAAACTGTCTCCCTGCATCTGTTGGTTGGAGGTCCGTCTTGCTCTGTGAAATCTTTACAACAAATACACAAGAATTACTTGTATATTTTTAGTAGTGCTGGGTCGCAACGAGTGTAATGAGCAGAGGAGATAATCGGCATTCCGAAAGCTTTTGTTACATAATTAAACACGCACGCGACAACGAATGTATTATGCATATCTAAATTAAACGAGCAGCACACATACAGTATATATTTTTTAAAAAATGTATAGTACAGTTTTTAATTATATATAAAGATTGGATAGTTTATTGAGTCTAAACAGTATTCTTAATCTGGTATTACCAAATTCAGGGTAACATTAGGAGCCGAGGTTGTATTTAGTTGTGTATTATGTCAGCTATCAGTGACACTTAATAGACAACTGGTGCAACATCATCGATAATATTACTTAACAAAAATTTTATTTTGGATGCGATTAATCGCGATTAATCGTTTGACCGCACTAATTTTTAGTAATGTTGGAAGATGAACACTTACTGGACTAATAGCAACTTAGGTTTCTTGATTAATGCATAATTTAAAAAAAAAAAAATCATGCTAAAAGTGTTAGTATCAAATAAGGATCCATCAGGCTTTTGAGGCGCGCTTATTTGTTCAGCTCTCAGTTATCATTATATCACATTACATTATATATTTTGACCCCACAACATGAGTTGATCATAAAAACTAAGCATGGAAAAATCATCTTAATAAGACATATATTGGTAGAGATAGAGTGACAACTGCTATTTTACGGTTGAATTTTTATTTACAGTCTCATTGATTTACATTAAAAGCTATTTCATTTGACAACTTTGCATTGGAACTGTACATTCTTCTATTTTTGCTCAGTTTGAGGGCTATGACTAACCATATGATTTTTGTCTTGGTCTTCCTTGAGTATGAGCTCCATACTTTATGAGGTATACAAGCCTGATGCATCAAAAACGATACTCAACAAAAAACACATAAAAATTGGATTTTTCCAGACGTTGGGTAAAGGTTTGACATACTATTCCATTTCGAAAATGTTGCTTTTGCTTACTATTATTTCACATGTCAGGCTTTACAGGGTTAAAAATGGGCAGAATGAAAGAGAATAAATTAGGATTGGTCTTACCGAGGTCCCACTTCAGTGACAATATTCTCAGGCCCGGCGAGCAGGAACAGTCCTGCACCCTTCTCCTCACCCACGGTCAGAAAGATCACGGTGTCCTACACAAACACAACAATGAGAGTATAAACTACACACCGATCTCCAATCTAGCAATGCACATACATGCTCCTCAATGAATAAAAGATGCGCTTCACCTGAAATCCAATTTCATTGGCGATGATGTTCATGAACTCATTATCACCGTCTTTACTGTGAAAAGAACAAGGCTTGGATTGAACTTTTGAATATCGGAAATGTAATCAGAAATACATCAGGACATGGAAGTAGAATAAGTTGACAGCCTTTCTTGTCGATTCGATTCACTCATACAGCTTTGACTAAAGGCTAAAAGTCAATCACACACTTGTGCAAGCTGAAGAAGTTTCCTCTGTCCGCTTTGTTTTTGAAGTTCAGCGCTATCAGAACAGCCATTTCCCTCAGGATAATTAGATTACTCTGTCAGAGGAACATAAAGGGTAATGATTAATAATTGCAAAAGTCCAAGATTAAACCTTGTCTACTGGCACAGTAGGTTACCTTCTGAAGACGTTTGATCGTCTTCTGTAGCTTGTCCACAGCATCAACGTGCTCATCTGCTCCTGTCCTAATAAACCACAGCGACAAACATAAGCTCATGCAAGAAGAAAGCAGACAGGTCACTTGACTCCAACTCACTTGAGAAGGCCGGTCAGTGATTTTTCAATGCTGTAACTCTTTTCAGCATATTTCAGCACTCTGCTGCCAGCTATGAAAATCAGGTTGGTTTTATTCTTCTTCCCTTTTTCGGTCCCCAAAATCTTTATAACCTAAGGAGCACATTTTTTTGAGTGATTAAACAGTAGAATAGCTCTGAATAATACACTCCACCTGTGGTCCACAGTTAAGTTGGCCTAAAATGTGCTTGACAGGGAGAGCAGGACTGACCTGAAGGTGACTGAGGTTGGACACATGAGTCCCGCAGCACATGTTGGCATCTACGCCCTCGATGTCAATGATCCTGATGGGCCCAGCGTGGTCGTCAGGAAGACCTCGGCTTCTCACCTGTTTATGAGAATCGAAAAAATGTGGTTTGTTAGTTCTGCGCAAAGTAAAAGTGAATTTGGGGACAGGATTACTTTAAAATCATTAAAGATATATGTCAGTATAAGTCATCAAAAGATCTTATTAAATTCTATAAACTTAGGAAAAAAGTAACCAAAAATTGATGAGATTTTGTTGAGGATAAAGGGGGAAAGATTTGCTGCCAAACTTAAATAAAATTAAATAAAAAAAAGCAAAGTAGAGGCAAATAGAAATAAAAGATGTTTTACTTTCTTATCTCAGTATAATATTATAGTACTTTTGGATCTTGCTCTTAAATTTCAGTTTTGTTGTAGTTAGCTTCATTCGGTTTTATTTTGTGGACACATTTCTATTGATTTTTTTATACATTTATTATATTTTAGCAACAAGGTTGCAGACTGTAAAGCCATTTACAATGTCTATTTTAAAATAAATGTTCTTTCTATACATCAAAGAATCCTGAAACAAAAATCACAGTTTTTTCCAACAGCAACATATTAAGCCGCCCGACAACATTTCAACATTAATAATAATGATAAATGTTTCTGAAGCAGCAAATCAGCAGATGTTTTAAATGAGTCTTTCTGAAGGATCGTGTGACACTGAAGCTGAACATTCAGCTTTACATCACAGGAATAAATCACATTTTAAAATATATTTAAACAGAAAAGAGTTATTTTAAACTGTAATAATATTTACATGTTACTACTTGTGTTCAATAGAGTGTTTTTTTATCAAATAAATGCACCCTTGGCTAGTATGAGACTTCTTTAAAAACATTTTAAAAATCTTAAACTTTTCATATTATTATTTTATTTCTTTTCGCTTTGAATATTATTTATTTATTGTTGTTTTTTCCTTTGATTAATTTTTCACCTAATTTATGTTGTGTCGCTAATCTTCTCATTATTATTGCGCATCACTGATATGTTAATGAGAACTCATTTGTTCTGTAGTTTGGGTAATAAAACTTAAAGTGAGTAAATGTTGTGAAAATTTGATTCCTAGAAAGACTGATAGTAGATTTCTGAAGGTGCACACATGCCTTCTCCACAGCAGGATCATCAATGGACAGGAGATTGACAGTGACTGGAATGTGTGCACGAATCTTCTCATTCACAGCCGCCTCCAAAGCCTCCATCTCTCCAGGCTTCACCGCGGCTGTGTCCAGCTCTATGCTGCTACGCTGACGTCCCAAATCCCTGGATCATTTCATAACCAGCCGGATGGTTTAACATTTAGAAATCTAATTCATTTCTGAGTCATTTAATAGATTCTGCCAAAGCTCTTACCAAGAGGTAGTTTTGTATCCAAACATTGCATCAGCCAAAGCTGTGATCAAGTGTTGACCTTTAAAAATGACAATAAGCATGTGATGAAATTAGTTTCACTATAAAACTTTAACCCTATAAAGCCTGCTGTATCATATTTCACATGCAAATTTCTGACTCTAAATTAGTGCTGTCAAACGATTAATTGCATTAAGTTTTTGTTTAAATAAAATATTTGTGTGTACTGTGTATATATTTTAGGGATGCACGATATATCGGCCACCATATCGTAAAACAAAAAATCGGCCGATAAATGCTCATTTGTTCTGTTATCGGTATCGGCCCGATAAATAAAATTTGGCGAATCTTAAAAGCCTGATAAATATAATGCATATTTCCTTTCAGAGAACACTTCAGATGCGCGCTGTTCGGTTTTTTGTCCTTTGGTGCAATTGTGACGTTGTAATATGTGTGTTTTATTTGATGCTATCTGATTTTATCTCATATAGAATGCGTTTGTTAAGTTAAAAGAGCGCTTAGTGTAACCGGTTGACTCGTCTTTCGCTCAGCGCCTCAGCCAAAACAGCAGTGCACAACAGTAATAACGATGATGGGAATCTTGTGTGTATATGAACATTATATCAATTCGTTTTATTGATCTGTGGCGCATTCATTTTTATTCTTTACACGTGTAATGATGTCCAATCACTTGTTTGCATTATTTATGCAATATTTTATTTATTTGTAAAACTTTTTTATGACTAAATTTGGTAATGGGGAGTAAAAATTTTTTTAAAACGTACACCGTTCAAACTAGGGTGCTTATGTTGAAGTGTTTGGGATGTGGTTTTTAATGTGAGACTTTTTTTTTGTAATCAGGCTCTCAAAAAGTATATCACAATTTGGATATAGATTGTATCGCCCACTATCTTTTTATGGCCGGCTTTCAAGATAATAAATAGAATGATCGGCTTATCATTTTATCTTGCATTCGAAAAAGTTGCATATCGGTGCAATCCCCTAATATCTTTATTTATAGTGTTTTATATACACACACACACACACATACATTCATGCATGGAATATTCCAGAACAATTGTTATGTTTATATAAATAATGTTTTATAGATAGTATTATATATATATATATATATCATAGCTAGAGCTATAATATATATATATATATATATATATATAGCACACCCCACTGTAAATATTTTTTTAAATAGATGCAGTTTGCGTAGTTAATCTACAAATGTAAAAGATGCACAGTACCCCACACATATTATTACAAAAAACTTAGTATTTTTGGATTTGATTAATCGCGATTAATCGTTTGACAGCACTACTCTAAATTATTAATGTGATCACAAGCTTGAGATAAACCTGTTGTAAACCAGCTAATTAATGCCGTCCGTCACCTGAATGACACACTTTTTTAGCAAACAGATAAAAAAAGCTTTTAGCATTTTATGTTTTGACCCCAAAATAAAAAAAGTTTACAAAAAAGCTTGGATCATTACTACAGCATTAAAGTATCATTCTTAACAAGACATAGTGCTATAGCAAATATTGTGCTTAGCATTTGGCAATGTAAGCAGTCTGCTATACTGTTAGAAAGATCTCAGTGATTTACTTAACAAGCTATTAGAACTTCGGCCATATAAATATCAGTAACTGCACCAAATTGCATATTTTGGCTCGGTTTCAATAAAACTGAGGTGTTGTTTTCCTCCTAGAGTGTCACTAAAGGTCCATATTCTCACTTATATCATACTATATGTGTCATAAAACCCTGATGTATCAAAAATGTGCAAACTTTTGTCTAATTTGATTTCTCCTGACTATTATTTCCTGTTTGCCTTCCCAGGGTTAAAGTAATAGTTCACCTAAACCCTCATTCCTTCCTCACCCGAATGCTGCTGCATGTGGTCAAAGCGTCGCTCCCAGTCCAGCTTGATGTGCACCTCCTGACCCTCCTCCAGAGCAGAGCTGATGAAATGCACCGCCTCGGGACCCTGTCTCAACACCCGCAGGACAGGGACACCTCCAACCGTCCCGTGATCATCAGGCTGGAAATGAAATAGAAAGACATCAATCTCAAATCATGCTCATGCAATGAACAATATATTCAGGGCTTGTATCTAGTTACCTGCATGGAATTACATCAGAGGGGAAACTCACCTGTCCTCCGCCCTCTGGAAACAGAATGGTGTCTTTCAGTTTCAGATTAAAGCCCTTCAGCTTGTCTTTCTTTCCATTATTCTCGAGGGTTGATTCTGCAGGCACACAAGACACGACACACGTGTCGAACTGTAAAAAGAAAAGTGGACAAACAACATGGGCATGGACTTTTTTTTCTTCTTCTTAATTTATATGTATTTGTCTTAAACTCATGCAGTGGCAAATTGATTTCAAAAATACCTTGTTAATGTTACTATCAGGATTGATCATGTCATTATTTTACATGAATTATATGTAGAGAGAAGTGTAATTACTGGACATGTGCTGTCATTGTAAACGGCAGAGATGTTCACTCATTCAGTCTGGCGATACACATACAGTGAAATATCATAACATTAGAAATAAGTCACATACCTCCTGCATATAACAGTCCCTCTGACACTGGAAAGCCATGTTCCAAACACAGTCTATGCTTCCAACAAGTGTAAAGTACAAGTGATCAGTATATGCTACAGTAAACTCAACCGAGAGTTAAAACATGGCCGCTGTTTTCAAAATAAAAGTCTCAAAACGTAACATTACTTGCTGTTCCTTTTGTCATTATTTGTGGAATTTACTAATTATTGAGTGGAAATCCTACTTCAGTATTTGTTTTCAGTGTGTATTAGTGTTGTGTTTTATTTGTCTAAATACGAGTATGCGAGTACATACATGTATGTAACGTAATGATTTATCAATGTTAGACTTGTTACCATAAAGCTACCATACTTCAGTACATTCCTTGTGATGTTAATTTAAATGTATAATTAATTACTTGACAGGACAATGTTTCCCCCTCAGAAATCGTCCCTAAAATCAATTCCAGGGGTATATGGCTCCTTAATTAATCCCCCTCTGATCAGTATGCACAGCCTTCTAATAATTATCATCTTACACTTAATTTGACAGATGTCAAGAAACTTGTATGCACAGTGTAGACACATTTGTTGTCCTTTTTTCTAGTAGTCCGTGAGAAGCCACTTACATTTTTGACTACAAATGACATTTAGCCTAATAACGTATCTCATGGAAGTAAGTATATTAGGTGTTTTAAATGCGGAAAATACTCAGCACTAATAACACGTTAATACGCGTGTTGCATATGCATGCTGCATGTATTTATTTTATTATAATATGTTTCATAGGATATTATGTATATGCATTAAGAATAATGCAATAAGGTACGGCAGTCAGCATTCTCAACAATCAACAAAACAATCAATAACGGCTTTCAACTGCAGGCAACAGCTCATTAACTGTGAAAGGATATGGCACGACTTCGATTTTCCCATTCTCATCCTTTTTGCCCCCCCACCCGCACACCCACCCAAAACGTGAGGTTTCGCCCCGCCTTCAGGGTGGTCACTGATCACAAACCCCAGAAACCTCATTTTGGTGAACAACGTGCTTCTGTTACCAATAATCCATCAACTTCATCCGCTGATTCCTATGCAACTCTCAGCACACGCGTGGTGAGCTGCCTTACAGACTCTTCGAGACATCTTCAGGCTCTTTCAGAGCGAGATCCTCCAAGATGAAGCTCAAGGCACATGCATCCCGTGGGTTTGTGATCACGAGCGCTCGTGGTAAGGTTTTCGACTGCATTATTAACAATCCGTTCACTGTATTCGCGCGCGCGCATTTCAGCCTAAATTCGAACATTCGAATGTCGTTGCGATTGCAGCGGATACAATGGCGCATCTGTTGATCATCGCAACTTTCTGCTGCGTACAGTTGCTCTAGTCTAATACATACATGCATGCAGGTGTAACGTTGTCCCATCTGTTGCCAATTCATCATGAAGTGTATGCATAAAAGTGGACATTTATTATGTATGCTTTGTTTTCGAGTGGTGGCAGTATGATAATTGGGACTTAAATGTTGGAATCTTTCTTAAAGGGGTCATATGATGCGATTTCAAGTTTTCCTTTCTCTTTGGAGTGTTACAAGCTGATTGTGCATAGATAAGATCCCTGAAGTTGAAAGACTAAAGTCTCAAAACCAAAGAGATATTCTTTATCAAAGTTAAGACTCTGCCACGCCCCCACATATCTACCTCACTATGTGGAAATATTTGCGTAATGCCGCCCAAATGTTCACGCAAAGAAAGAAGGTGTGGTTTCAGTAACCGCAGTTAGTGTTGAAGCAGCCATGTCAGGGAGACGCTGTGTGTTTCTAGGCAAAAGCACTTTATTTGGCCTTCCGGAAGTAGATGCATTTAGGAATGTTTAAGATTACTTACAACAGAACAGCAGTGCATTTTATGGACGACCGTTTCGTGAACCTAGGAGAGGAGGTAATTCTGACTTTGCTATGACAATCTGGCGCTTCTGAATCAGCTACTGTTTTGTTATTAGTTTAAGTATTTGCTATTGACTGTTCAAATGCAGAGTTTTGCGCATCGTGTGTGTGCGCCGCAACACCTGCGCGCTGTGGAGTGTGAAGTGCATTTCCGACGAGTGCTTGCGGTGTTCGGCCAATCACAATGCACTGGGTCAGCTGGCCAATCAGAGCAGACTGCGCTTGTCGGAAGGAGGGACTTTGTAGAAAACTAAGCGGGGCATAGAGGACCTACAATAATGTAGTGTTTGAAAAATAATGTGTTTTTTGAACATTAAAGCATGTCAACATATTCTGTTACACCAAATACACAAAATAATGATCTTTAAAAAAACATCATATGACCCCTTTAAGATACCAATGTTAGCCTACTAACGTTAGCATCATCAGGGGTACAGACTTCTTCTTTGAGGTACTTAGGTGTAGAACACTAAATAGACATTGATTGTCGCTTTATTTTAAACTAATTTGTTTGATGAAATCTCAGAAAAGGCCTGGCTATAGAAAAACCTGGCAATATCAGGGATTAGTCATTTTCCTGGATTGGAAAAGTCATCATCTTTTAGGAACCCTGTAATAATAGATCTTTGTAATGTAAATGTAATTGTGTTTGCATTGGTTTCATTTGGTTCTGTACTTTAGTTAAAAAAAGAAGAAGAAATCATCCAAAAGTATGATGTATGATGTTTGTCAAGAGACAAAAAAGGTCAAATAAAATCAATAGTTTTAAATGTTACAAGCAAGTTAATCTATGCTATGTTGTCTAATAGAACAAATGACGTTGAATTATTGGTGTTATTAAAAAAATGAGCTTTAGTTAAGTGCAAAATTACAGCAAAAATAACTGGAAAGATATGGTTCAATACATTTCTTACATTTTAAGTTATGTAAAGTAAGGTGTTAATGTATTATGAACAAACATGAATTACCTGAACAATAGTATATTCATAAAATAACATTAACCTAGTTTAATACATTCTCTACAAATTAATTTGTAAAATGATTTAGTTGATTTGTTAAAAACATTCATGTTGATAATTAATCCATATTGTAGCGTGTTGTAATGATGAAAATGTAAAAATAGAAGTGTACAATGAAATTAAATTGGCAGAGAGAGAAAAAAAGGTTTGTATTCAATGCATTATAATTTATATTTGAATAACATTATATTTGAATGAAAAAAACTGTAAAAATCAGAAATTTCCTCGCAGAAAATTACCAGTATTTATGTCTTTATTTACAGTATCTTACATAATGGTTGTGTATTTAGCTGCACGGCTGGAATATAAGCCGTATGGTTCAGGACGAAAAGGGTGTTTCTGGTTTTGTAGGTTGAAATAATTCTGCATTTGTCTAGATGGTTTCAGTGCAGGCGTTCTCAGATGACTAATGACTAAATGTAATTAGGATTAAGCAGGAGACATTTATTAGCTGGTGGGAAGACTGGAGCCTGTGGTGATCTCTGGGTAATTGGATGTCTCTCAGGTGTGTGTGTGTGTGTGTGTGCTCTGGAAGTCACTGGAAACACAAGGCCGGCAGCTGAGCTCCAGTCCCAGGGGGCTCAACTAGAGACTCACAGAAATATGAAAATCTACTATTTGCATGTCAAATGTCTTCTCTGCAGAAAGTTATTCAACTTTGCATAAAGCTGTTTCCTGTTGTATACAAAGTCAGTTCGTGTAAAGAGGACAGAGTGGCATTTACAACAAAATGATCTCAAGTTTGCAGTAAGTCTAAATGGTTACTTCTAATCATCCTTATCAGAAATGGTTTAGCAGTATTGATGAAGATGTATTTTGAGGCTCCTGACCTTAGGCTCGCATTATGTTTTTTTCCTGTGTGGTCTCTCTCTGTGGTTGTTGACACTCATAAAACCAAGAGCTCCGGGCTGTTTGTTTTGGGTGGGGTTGTGTAAATATGATGAACATCGCAACTAAAACGAAAAAAACAAAAATGCAAATATCGATATAGAAAATATGAGACATGCACACTGTGTGGAGGTGTGGAGACATGCTCCTAATATAGACATTTACTGTGGAAAGTATAGTGCTGTCGAACGGCTGTGGATGGTTTGCCTCTGACACACTCCGGTTAAAGCATGAGATGTACAGTGGGGAAAAAAAGTATTTAGTCAGCCACCAATTGTGCAAGTTCTCCCACTTAAAAAGATGAGAGAGGCCTGTAATTTTCATCATAGGTATACCTCAACTATGAGAGACAAAATGAGAAAAAAAAATCCAGAAATCACATTGTAGGATTTTAAAAAGAATTTATTTGCAAATTATGGTGGAAATAAGTATTTGGTCAATACCCAAATTTCATCTCAATACTTTGTATATACCCTTTGTTGGCAATGACAGAGGTCAAACGTTTTCTGTAAGTCTTCACAAGGTTTTCACACACTGTTGCTGGTATTTTGGCCCATTCCTCCATGCAGATCTCCTCTAGAGCAGTAATGTTTTGGGGCTGTCGCTGGGCAACACAGATTTTCAAATCCCTCCAAAGATTTTCTATGGGGTTAAAATCTGGAGACTGGCTAGGCCACTCCATGACCTTAAAGCTTCCCTTACGAAGCCACTCCTTCGTTGCCCGGGCGTTGTGTTTGGGATCATTGTCATGCTGAAGGACCCAGCCATGTTTCATCTTCAATGCCCTTGCTGATGGAAGGAGGTTTTCACTCAAAATCTCACGATACATGGCCCCATTCATTCTTTCGTTTACACGGATCTGTCGTCCTGGTCCCTTTGCAGAAAAACAGCCCCAAAGCATGATGTTTCCACCCCCATGCTTCACAGTAGGTCTGGTGTTCTTTGGATGCAACTCAGCATTCTTTCTCCTCCAAAACCGACAAGTTGAGTTTTTTAATAACAAAAGTTCTATTTTGTTTCATCTGACCATATGACATTCTCCCAATCCTCTTCTGGATCATCCAAATCCTCTCTAGCAAACTTCAGACGGGCCTGCACATGTACTGGCTTAAGCAGGGGGACACTTCTGGCACTGCAGGATTTGAGTCCCTGGCGGCGCAGTGTGTTACTGATGGTAGCCTTTGTTACTTTGGTCCCAGCTCTCTGCAGGTCATTCACTAGGTCCCCCCGTGTGGTTCTGGATTTTTGCTCACAGTTCTTGTGATAATTTTGACCCCAAAGGGTGAGATCTTGCGTGGAGCCCCATAACGAGGGAGATTATCAGTGGTCTTGTAAGTCTTCCATTTTCTAATAATTGCTCCAACAGTTGATTTCTTCACACCAAGCTGCTTACCTTTTGCAGATTCAGTCTTCCCAGCCTGGTGGAGGTCTACAATTTTGTTTCTGGTGTTTTTTGACAGCTCTTTGGTCTTGGCCATGGTGGAGTTTGGAGTGTGACTGTTTGAGGTTGTGGACAGGTGTCTTTTATACTGATAACGAGTTCAAACAGATGCCATTAATGCAGGTAACCAGTGGAGGACAGAGGAGCCTCTTAAAGAAGAAGTTACAGGTCTGTGAGGGCCAGAAATCTTGCTTGTTTGTAGGTGACCAAATACTTATTTTTACCGAGGAATTTACCAATTAATTCTTTTCAAAATCCTACAATGTGATTTTCTGGATTTTTTTTCTCATTTTGTCTCTCATAGTTAGAGGTATACCTATGATGAAAATACAGGCCTCTCTCATCTTTTTAAGTGGGAGAACTTGCACAATTGGTGGCTAACTAAATACTTTTTTGCCCCACTGTATGTGTGATGCAAAATCACACTTATGCACGGTAAGAAAATATTTTTTCAAAGTAAATGAAATGGATTATTGGAGTACGTTTTACAAGAGAATAATGTTTCAGTCATTCTACTTAAGAATGCCATTAATTCAGTGTTTCATTGTAATTGTTTGGGAAATTTACAATTAGCAATTTCTGAGTGAAAATTGTTTCTAAGCTTTTTTCAAGTAAATCCTACTTTCTGTGTGTGTGTATTATTGTTGTGACTTTGTAATTTAGTTTTTTTCAGTTTGCTACACTATCGTGTCAATATTTTTAGTGTTGGCTATTGTGGTAACTGTTATTTTTCATGACTAGAACATTTCGTTAAAGTTGTTAAAGTCTTTGTTAAAAATCCAAATTTATTCTCTTATTTTCTAGATTTTCTCCAAGAAGTGTAATAGTGACTTAACCAATGATGTTGTGTAGGGGGTGGGGCTATCCTTTTGACTGACCAATAGCAGACTGGATAAAACGCAAATTTAAGGAGGAGTTTGCATGACACTTGTTTTCAGCTAAAAACTAGGTATGTAACAATAATATCAATATGGTAATATCGTCTTCATATTATTGTGGTCACATGGTGATATAAAACGATAGGTCTTCCGGGCAAAAAGTGTAGTTTTAAAATATATTTAAACTTCTTATTCTGACATAAAACGTGTTTACAGTTGTGTTTTGGGCCATTATGGTTTGGCACAGTGTCAAATGAAATAAAACCGAAAGCACAATATGGCTTAAATCCCTTCATCAAGTCTGTTTTCACTGCGCGTTTCAAAGCAAAGCGCATATTTCATTCAGGCGATCAGCTCGTGATCTGGTGTTTTCCGCAGCTTCAGAACGGCTCCGTTCACAGTGAATGAATACAGTAAACTCATTTATTGCACATGCTGTGAGTTTAACGCGCATTTGGGAACGCAACAGCCACCAGTTATTAGTGGTCCACTGATATGTGTTTTTTGAAAGCCGATGCCGATGCCGATATCTTGGAAAGCAGGGTGGCCGATATAAAACCGATATAATTTTATTTATTTCAATTAGGCAATATCGCGTTCATAATCGCAGATAAATCGCATTCGATTACGAACGTGATATTGCCTAATTGTCAGTGAACTACGACTCTGTGTAGTGAATGCCGCTCCCTCTGAAAGCTGGTGATGGTGATTTACTACTAATAACGGGACCGGCTTTACTGACGAGATGCGCATGACAATTGCATGCGATTAATTGCCAACCAGCTTCGATGTCATTTTCATTTAGTCTTTCCTGTAATATGCCTGATAAAGTAGCGTGCGTGAGTGCAGTGCTTATTTGATTACAGCCTTTACCGGGGAAACCGCTGTATTTCTGACGTTCCAAAAGCGCCTCCTTCTGGCAGAGAATGAATTTGCATTTTTAAGTCTGTGGGAAACTGGTGTCTGTCAGCAAACATGAACAAAAAGCATGCTTCAGAGCTGTTTTGAGAAGGTGCTTAAGTTTTGAGCCGTGTATTATTACTATGAATAAGGCTTACTACTGCTACTACTATTACTATCTTGTACCCTGCAATAATCATTTACTCAAACTCTCTTTTATGAGATGAAGTAACTACTAAACTACTAAAAACAGAAAACGTTTTATGCATTTTGACCATTCATTTACACAACAATGGCGTTTTGGGGGCCTGAAAATGCAAACTTTTGAAAAACGGGTTTTCAAGTGATGACTTTAAAACATGCTTATTGTCTTAATTAGGGATGCACCGGTATGAAAATTTTGGCCGATACCGATAACCGATAATCCTTTATTTTTGAAAGCCGATAACCGATATTTTGGCCGATAAATCTATATCCAAATTTTTATATAATTTTTGAGAGCCTGATTACAAAAAAGGTCTCATCATTAAAAACCACATCCCGAACACTTCAACATAAGCAGCCTAGTTTGAACGGTGTATGTTTTAAAAATAATTTTACTCTCCCATTACCAAATTTAGTCATAAAAAAGTCTTACAAATAAAATAATGCATAAATAATGCAAACAAGTCACTGAACATCATTACACGTGTAAAGAATCAAAATAAATGCGCCATAGATCAATAAAACGGAATAGCCTCTGCACGGACAATAATGAAATGATTTTAATTAAACCGTATTGTTGATGAAAATAATAAGAGAAAAATACAAGTGGTGGTTGTTGTTATTAATAATGTATCGATGATTTTGAATAAGTAACAAATTAATACCACTGTTTTTTAAATAGCAGCCATTTGAGCTGCGCGTGCTGAAGCTGAAGAGCTGAATGAATACGGTAAACTGAAGCGTTTTGTTGGCAGCTTATTTAATTCAAGGAAATGCATCCTGAGATTAATATTAATACAACATAACCATAATATTACAACTTATATATGTACAAGATGATGCAGTTATTGCGTGCTATAGTCAGAATGTGTGATCCTGTTGTGGATGTGCTCTTCCCATTACAACGCGCTGAAACACGGCAACTAAACCCATAGAATTCACAACGTTTTATTATAATAATTTTCTCATTAGAATGTTATATACACGACATTCCCAATCATAGTTATTAATGTTGTGCACTGCTGTTTGTGTTTATCACCGGTAAACTGAAGCGCTATTTTAACTTAACCAAACGCATTCTTTATGAGATAAATCAGATATACATCAATTAAACACAATATTACAACGTACAATTCCACAAAAGTGGAGTGTCTCTGAAGGAAATAATGCATTTAAGATTTTTAAGATATTGGCCAAATTTTCTTATCGGGCCGATACGATTACAGAAAAAATTAGCATTTATCGGCCGGTACCGATATGGTGGCCGATATATCGTGCATCCCTACATACAAAAATTTGAATTTGTGAAAATGACGTCATGAGCATGCATATTATGTATTAAGTCTATATCAATATATGCGCACAGGCGTGTACTGTAGTATGTCTTTACAAAGTGACATCGCCAACTACTGGCCTGACATGAGTAATACAGCATTTTAGCCACTGACCTAAAGAGAAAACCTGTCATTTGTCATGAATGAAACAGCTTCACAGTCTTTTCAGCCACACACAGGGGTGTAAATTTCGTCTTAACAGTTTTTCAACAAAAATTTAGAATTTTTGTTCATGGTATTCAGCTGCAACTAAAGGGTTTGCAAGAAGAGACACAGGATGAATGTTTCATATCATTTTTTAATCCCATTGGAATCGAAACTGGGAATCGAAAAGAATCGGAATCGGAATTGATAAAATTGAAACAATACCCAACCCTAGTGCTAAGGAAGAACTTTTACGTATTTAGTACAGTCATTGTCATAGTCGTGTAAACGTACTATCGTTTGTACGGTTTTACAATGTTTTAATCTCAATACAAAACTTTGTTACATTCAGAGTTTTAATTGAGTCATGTTGAAAATCACAAGCACAAGATTCTTAGCTGTTGAGCATTTGCTTGGCAAACAAATGTTAAGAATTCAGACTATTACTGTTTGCAAATGAGAAAATCTATATAATGTGTGCATATTTAAAGATCTGCTGTTTTACATTAAGGAAATTCCTCAGCCAGATCAATAACTCCACTCTGTGGTTTACAGTCACTTTTAGAATGGTTATCTTGATACTGTAATACATGTCTATTGACAGTTTTAATATCATAAATGTATTGCAGTTGTTAGGTTTGTTTGTCTGTCTGTTTCTTTGTTTGTTGTTGTTTTCTTAATTTTGAATATTCTGTTGCATGGGTCCAATATATTGATACACATCCAACATGAATGGGTCCGATATATTGATATACATCTGATTTTTCTTTCTTTCTTTCTTTCTTGTTCATTTAAGACGTAACTGATGTTCAAGCACGAGAAGACGAGGAAAAAAAATATTAGGCTTGCGCGCTGCCTTAGACACATCTTCACTTGAATGTTCAAATTGGCCAGGTGCATTTGTCCATTAAAGCGCAAGAAGTCACCAAAGAGAATTGAATGCTGGCCCCAGGCCATCGGGCAGTAATTATTGTCAAGCCTTGAACACTATAATATTTACAACACCAAACACTCGACAAGAAGAACAAAAGTATGCATCACAATCTACGAAATATTCAAACCACGGTCATTGGGGGTTTGGGGGTATGATTTCAGAACTGCCTGGTCAGAATATGCCCTATTCAAATTATTTGAGACAGAATTTCTGTATTTTTGATTGTAATTGTGTTTTTGACACCATCGGAAGCTGCTGATAAACTTGACTCATTTATTTTTCCAACCTCGCTGCCACAAATGGATGAGGTGTATTTTTTTTTATCCTTCCGGAAACAAGAAATCTGTACATATTCTGTGTATAAAAATTAGTAATAAAATTGGACCCCCCATGGAGTTGGGCCTGGTTGTTTAGCTATTGTGTGAACGTGTTGTCGGAACCGCGCTGTGATCATTCGCGAAAAATGTGGGTTAGCAGGTATCGACGGAAATACGGGTACAGGAAGTATACGGGGCATTGGCCACCATGAAAAAAAAGTGTATTACGAATATGGGGTGGGTTTGGTAGCCGACAGGGCCGAGTACACACGCAGACCCGTGACACTGGAACCTGTCCCTATGTCACCGTACATCGCTACAAGACCGCATGTGCCGAAACAGCAGGCAATCTCGTAAGTAGAACAGTACTGCTTTCCGTGAGTGCCATGCCTGATGCGATATCAATGAAGATATTGTCGGCGGGTGCGTAGTGCGGCATAAACCGGAACGGTAGGAAGCTCACTCACCGTTCACCACGGAACTACGTGAAAAGTGCAATTCCCTGGGTCGTCTCGAATGAAAGATACAACGTGCCAAGAACTACAAGTGTAAATCATCTAGGGGTATACAAATGCCAGAGCAAATGCGTGGTATCATTAACAAATCTATTTGGTGGCATGGTTTGTTGTGCCAACATTCCGACTGAAGCACAACTCAGGAAATGAGAGCATTCGAGGAGCTTGTGAATGCAGTAATTATACTTGCTCTGATGGCAGTAGGTAGCCTTTCGTTAACTAAGCTAAACATGCTTAACTTAAAACTGCCTAAAGCAAACTTCCCTTATTCACAATTTCTAAACTTGTTGTCCACAAATGATAACATTAAACCTTTTTACTCCACAGCCACCATCAATGCGTCTTGCGTATCTGTGGGGCTTCTTGTCACGAATGAGGCAGAAAATATGTGCCTAGGCTCTTTAAAAGAATCAGTCTTCTACAATGGATTGAGAGAAATATACTTGATTATAATCGTGGGCAGATATGGCTTGAAGACACCACACGCGTGGTTGCGGAGTCGACTATGTGTCTTGGTTTTATACATATCAATGTTTTGAATCTGACTACAGGTCAGGAACAGTTACAAGCTACTACGTTCATGCAACTCACCATAGCTAAAGGTCCAGACTCAGTAAGCGGCATCTACCTCCATGGGGGTTCACTAAGAGTGTCCGGTCTACTATAACGGTGACTTGATATGCACGGATATTATGTATGTCAGATGGGCGTCCTCTGTGCTGCCAGGTATCGATGCAAACGGACAAGTGCATCAAATAAGATGTTAATTATAGTGCTATGGCCAATCCGATCTCTTTGTGGGGACTGTGTGGTTGTTCTACTCAACTGTAGTGAGTGTAGTAATGACATACAAGTATCAGACGGACGGAACCGTTCTAAAAGTTAACGTGTGATCTGGCACCGGTCTTAATTCGAAAAAACCCAAACGAGAGCCCAGTGGCACCTCATGCTTCAGTGTGTATTTTTTTTCAATTACAATTTATATACAGGTATATAACGTCCCGGCCCAAAACATAGTAAAAGGGTGTCAGTAATATAATTACTCGGCACCTCACTGTCTTCCAACGCACAAAGGCGCGGTAAGGACTCTGTACTCAGCACTTACGAATCATTCTTATAATATACATCATGACAGATGCTCATACGGAGGGCGGGGCCATGTCAGAGGCAGGCAGTGATTACTACGCACCGGTAAAGGGGGCACTTACACGTACATGTTAGAGGAATTGGTTAAGAGATCCATGTTGCCTGTCAGTGGTTCAACCGAAGTTACGAAGCTACAAGAATTCAACTTTTTCCTGGGTGCACAGAGGACCACACAAAAAGGAATAAGTGTGCGTATTCCTGGCGTGGTCTTGCTGGCTGAAAACACGAATAACCGTTTAGCCGGCCCGTGGATGGGAGACTGGGGTCCCAAATGCGAATTCATGGTGGCAAACCAGCGGTATTTACTTTCAGCGAAACAGCTATTCGCAATATGCGATCAGGTGATACCCGTCTTGTATCTTGTCACGCTGTATCCTATGAATCCAGTGGTTACAATATGAGGTGTTATTCTTGTGAGGCGCAGACACGTGATAAAGTCTCCTCAGTGTTGGGAGAAGGTCGACACTGTGTG
This sequence comes from Sinocyclocheilus anophthalmus, assembly GCA_018155175.1. Lineage (NCBI taxonomy): Eukaryota > Metazoa > Chordata > Actinopteri > Cypriniformes > Cyprinidae > Sinocyclocheilus > Sinocyclocheilus anophthalmus. Next base: position 141,103 of record JADLZN010008166.1, on the reverse strand, counting down.
AGCTGGGCGGTCCACCTCAAAGACTCTTGATACACCAGTGAATGTGGGTCCAGTAATCTTGAAACGCACCATACGACCACACTGTCACAGGACATCAAGTGGAAACACTATCGCCTCAAATGTGTTAGAGAGTCGAGATCCTCTATCAACGCAAGGAAGAGTGTTACGGTGTATCAGAGATCAGTGCGTGTACCATGTGCAGGAGTCGTCATAGGTGCGCTGTGTGGGGATTGAAGTACAGCTCTCTCTCCCACTCTTCAAATCCAGACTGTGAGGTGCGCTCTGCGGCAATGGCACCGATCCCCCACGTGCTCCCCGTACTGGCGACTATAAACTAGCTGTCACTCACTGCGTAGGTGTTGTTCATCACAAGTATTACTATGTGAATGATAAGTTCAAACATGCATGATGTGATGATGCACTCTATGATGGATGGTAAAATGGCAAGCACTAATTCCCGAGTATGAGTCACCATACTTGTCACACGTCACTTGTTTCACATTAAGATTGGAATAGAACACCATTAATAGACATTGCATTTTTTTTTTTATAGTCGCCCGAATCAAACGCATGTAGGAACATAACCAAAATCCAACATCCTTGCTTTTGAAGCGCAGTTTTGTAGTTCCATTCTCATGACAGTGTGTGTGTGCGTGTGTGTGTTGTGTTACTTGTTCGCAAGTGCATATTCAGGTAACTGGCTAACATAGTTATTAGTGGCATTGCGTTCAAGCACATCGCATGAGATGTACCATGACAAGAGCATGCATCCACACTTCTGTATACGTCAGAACATCAACTAATCATACGGGGCTGACGATGTGCAGGCAAAAGGACAGTCAAGAGGCGAATTACCTCAAAACCAGTATTGCTAGCTCTGTTCTGTTAGTGCTGTGATTAAACCTCAGGACGATGCTGGTAAGTAATGGCTATTAGTTTCAACTCAATGTGGACATGCATGCGGTTGCCCGAGTGTTATCTGTCGCAGGACGAGAGCCGTGATTAACCGACAAGCTCACTGGGTGCTATGTGTGGCCGTCCTTATCGGCCCGCTGTCAGCAGTGCATGCTGGCCTGCTATCACTAACTGTGATAGTTTACGAGTTTGAACATAATGTAACGTATAGCTGTGCACAGTCCGGCCACATAATATTAATGGTTGGGTGAAGGAGAGAGGCACCACACAATGGGCGCGTGCTGCTACTTTTCACTATTATTGATGTGTGTAATCTTCCGTTCACCCATGCCAGTCATGTATGTGTATATACTGCCACAGCCCATATACAGCATCCATCAGCTAGACTATATTTACCTACATATATTTTTTGATAGAAGTTTTGGTCAGTGTTGGATATTTATTTTGCAAGCTCATTTCCCATATCAAGTGAGCGACTCGTGCATTGACTGATCACAAAACCCAAAATCTAAAATAGAGAAATTTAAATGCAACACTTTTGACACAAAAAAAGTTTAAAGCCATCAATCTTTTAAAACTAAAATCACTTTTTTGTCAGTCAAACCTAAAATATTTGCTCGACGTACCCCCTGAGGGTTAAATGCAGGTAAACATGACAACAATTAAAACTTTAAATACTTGATATTTTATCTAAATGTTAAAAATTTGTATTGTGATAGATTTATCACAACAGTAACAGGGGACATAAGATAAGACAACGCCACGTCAGATTCCCTCATGAACCCCACTTATATGCAACCCGGAAATCTTCAAGCATAGTACGTTTCTTTATCGATATTACTATTAGTACCCAATCCGCACTCGCCTACTACATCATATCGTGCGTGGAACAGAGTCTTCCTTCATATTATGACGAGATAAATACACGTCATGTGAATAGGTACACATCATGTGCTAAATCTCAACACTTACACATTTTCTGATTAGACCGTCTGCGGTCAGCTAAGATGGAGTCTGATCTACTATATCGTGATTCATACCTCCGAGTTGTCGATAACTCAGCATACTGTGGACCATTTAGTGTGATAATGAGGGAGTTTATGACCCATATCGATTTTTTCGAACTTCCTGTAGTCCCCCTGGTCCCTGTCTTGCTTCGTGCATTTTGAGGCAGAATAGCTCCTGCATAAGGCATGTGCACGCACGAACTAGCCAGCCGCGTAGAGCAACATATATTGCAGATAATAGTTAATGGTGCGCTGTGTAGAACAATAACGAACATGTTAAGACTAAATGTAAGCAACTGTGGAGAAATGCATTCTATCCTTTATACTCGTGATGATAGTATGTTGACATTGAAAAGTACAATTATGTGAGAGTCAATATTACTGTTGCATGATCATTGGGCACACAATGGATGACTAGAGTTCTCATTCGTCGTTCATCGTAGGTCTAGTCTATGTGCTCACATAGAGTGATCCGTGGCTGAAGTTGCTACAAGGGCGGTGATACATAGCTGTCAGTGGAGCAAGTTGAGAGCGGATATCAAATCCTCACTTAATGAAATAAAGACTTACTACTAGCTACAAACTGTCTCTGTGTCGACGTAGTATATTGTAAGGCTATAGACTAATAGCATCAAGTCATGACATACAGACAATACACAGTTTCTAGAAACAGTGCAGGTTGATAGGATATTATCGTTCAGTGTTTGGAAACGTAGTAATTGTAAGTGCGCCCTCGCACGAACTTTAAAAATCGTATAGTCCAATTCGTAGTGGGGCATACTTGTTTTCTTGTGCTTGATGTGTGTTGTGTGTGTGTTGTGTGTGGTGTGTGTGTGTGTGTATATATATAATAATATATATATATATATTATACCTTGCTATGTGTACTGCGTTAGACTAACCGAGACTTGTCATTTGCACTTATATATTTTGTTAGTTTTGATTGCTTTCTATTTGCTCTTCTCAATTTGTAAGTCGCTTTGGATAAAAATGTCTGCTAAATGCCTACATGTAACCAGTGTTCATTTAATTGACATAATTTTCACCATAGTTTTTGTCAACAACATTTTTGTCACAAATGTAAATGAGACAATAACTAAATGAAAACTCGTTTTGAATGACAAAAACTATGACGAAAAATCTACGGCCTTTTCTCCAACAATTAGGAACAAAAAATAACACAAAAGTTGTTTTTTTTAATGTCCACTTTGGCGCGTTATTCATGGTAAACCGCAGTCAGTTTTGTCCTTAATGAATGGAAAACCTTTGGAGGATATCAGATGTGTATTTATCTTTTGTTTGTAGGTCTGTTGCAGTAGGTCCCTTAAGTGAAAGCAGACTAATTCTTGCTACAGGTTCCCTCCATCGTTAAATGCTTAGAAACATGCAGCATCACTCTGTGTTGACGTCATTTTAACTGAAACAGGAAGACAGGGCGGGACATATCAGGCAGCCCCGCCCCTTTTTAAAATAGCCAATAGCGTTCTTTTATATCACAGCTTGGGCTAGAGCCGTTCAGAGCCGTTGAGCTCCGTAAAGCTGCATTGGACAGGGTATGCCAGCCACAATCTCATCCATATTGCTATAAAATATAGCATTCGGTGTAGAATTCAAATAGCTCCGATACATTTTGTGGTCTGCGCCTGTGATCCGCTCCATGTTATCGTGTCTCTGGACCGGAGCAGAGTGTGTGCGCGGTGCGGTGGTTAGCGTGACACAGCGCAAAACCAGATTTCTTTTTTTCCTCAATGGAAAGTATATTTACACTGTTTGAATCGTTCCCTGTCCCCTATATAGTGCACTATTCACTGTTCAGAAAATACTAATTCTGTGGACAAGTGACCGATTCCAGCCTCGGCTTCAGCGTCTATTTTATAGTGTAGGGGGCGGGCGCTTTGGATTCTAGAGAGCATTTGATTGGACAGAAATTTTGATGAGAAGCTGAAGTACGATGTGAAGACGGAAGTGACGAACTGCGAGCTTTAAATGCTTATATCTTCTAAATGCGAATTTTGTCACTGTTTTGGAGCACACTGCCTTATAGATAGCATTAAGACTAACATATTGATACTAACGCCCAAAAAACTTTCATTTTGATTTCATGGGGACTTTAAGAAACAAGATGCAAATAAAAATTTTAAGCAGAAATGATTAATGAAACAAGTCAATTTTAATTCATTTGTGAACTCAATCGACTGCTTAATGGAATTAAGGCATGAGGATGAGTAAATGATGGAATTTAAATTTTGAATGAACTTTGTTGAGTCTCCTTTAATGTCTCAGACAGTTACGTTGGGATAGAAAACTGAAAACTTGGACAGTTATTTAATTGCTAAAATATGATATGTCATTTTATATGTCATGTTTTGCCCTTTGTGTGGCTACAGCTGCAGTTATCATAACAATATTTCTCATTTTTATCTTTTAAACTCAGTGGGCCATTCAAAACATTTCTGACCACATTCTTGTATAAATCTAGATAAGGCGGGTGAAAAAAGCTGATACACAATACCAATGGGAGTTAGAGGGATGACAGTTTAGTTCAGTCCCACACCTTGTTCGCTTTGCACAGGAGAAACTGTTAAGTAACTTAAAACCACCTCAGTTAACAAAGGCTGTCTGAATTCAATAGATGGGTTAAAGAAATCATCTGATCTACAGACTTGCATTGTTATCAGGTTCCTTTTTTACAGAAAGTTTCAGTTTGAGTATTATCTCAAGGAAAGTGTGATGTGTTTGCCATACTCAAATGAGTACCTATCATCATTTCTAAAATAAAATCAGCAGTAGTTATAGCAACTGTTTGCAAACACATGGTATGAGTAAGTTCTGATGAAACTTAACGTAGTCACTGCTGATAGTGTAATTTTATAAGTAACCAAGCAACTGGATTACAGAGTGAAGCAACTTCCTAAACTTACGTGTGGTCTTTATCATCATTAAATGAATAAATTGGATTGGTGACTTATAGGAAAAGCAGTCAAGAAGTGTGAACTCCTTCAATATTGTTTAAAAAGCATTCCTGTATGCACCATGATTGAAAGAATAATTTATAACAGTAGCTATTTTTGAAGGTTTTTATAGCCTGATTACAAAATGAGTCAAGAAAGAGATGTCAAAAAATCTTTTTTTGACCGCCAGTCTGTTTCTCACACTTTGGAAATGGAGGGTGGAGTTGGAACACATTGTATTGTGGGATACAATATTTGACACAGTGTGCTGTGTTGTATATGGTAAAATGAGGCCAAAGTTGCATCTGGTTTCATTTTTTTCTAAAACCACTGAATGACACAGAAACTCACCACAGCACTTTTGTAAATTTCCACAGTTCACTATAAACCTGGAAGTTTGTCTGAAATTTGACACGATTGTGGACAGCAACCCAAAGTCAGGTGATCATCTAAAGTCAAGTGATAATCGCTAAAATTACAGAGGTCTTGTTAATGATTTTTGGTTCTTCATTTTATTTTTTCGAATTGTTGGGTTTAAAGACACAATAATGGACTTAATGATAAATAGCTGCCTGACTTTTTTTTATTTGTTATCATTAATGTATACAGTTGAGGCAAAAAATTTAATTTAGTTGTTCCAAACCCATAAGACTTAAGACCCTTAGTTAATCTTCAAAAGCCAAATTAAGATCTGTTTAATGAAACCTGAAAAGTTTTTGCATTGAAAGTCCAAGTAACCAAAACTTAAAAGGTCATAAAGGCATCGTAAAATGAATCCATATGAATCAAGCGCTTTAATCCTAGTCCTGTGAAGAGATGCAATCACTTTATATGATGAAAATATGACGTCAGCAGTTTTGTATTTAATAATTCTAGAGGTCAAATTAAAAGTGTCCCTGAATAAGAAAAGGAAAAATCTTTTTTAAAAATCTGTGTCAAGTTTTTATAACTCTACTCTTTGTATTAATGTTGGTTTCATATGGTTTTGACTAAAAAAAAATAAAAAAATGTTTTTAATAAAGGTTTAAAGGGATTGTTATTTCACCCAAAAATGAAAATTGTGTCATTTACTCACCCTCATGTTTGTTCCAAACCCGTACGCCTTGTTCATCTTCTGAAAACAAATTAAGATATTTTTGATGAAATCCAACAGCTTTCTGACCCTCCATAGACAGCAAGGATACTACCACAATCAAGGCACAGAAATGTAGTAAGGAAGGACATTGTTAAAATGGTCCGTGTGACATCAGTGGTTCAACCGAGAATACATTTTGTGGGCAAAAAAAACAAAACAACCTTTATTCAATAATTCTTCTCCTCCGTGTCACCCTAGCACTATTTTGGAGAGTACCACAATGCATGCACATGCTTTGATTGGCGCGGAAACAATGCATGCGCATGCTTTGATTGGCCCGTAAACAATGCATGCGCATGCTTTGATTGGCGCGTAAACAATGCATGCGCATGGATGCTGCGACGGGAACCCGCATGCAATGTTCCTTGTTCACGTTCGAGGAAACCTCGTATGTGTCCGTGGTACTTCCAAAATGGCGCTAAGGTGACGTGGAGGAGAAGAATTGAAAATGTCAGAAACTCTAAAGTGGTCGACTTCACATTGCTTTCATATGCAATTTTGAACAACCACCTTCCTATTTACAATTGTTCTGGTAGCACGTGAAGGCAGCATCAGTGAAAACAGTCAGAGACAATGGTAGCTTTAGCAACATTAGCCTTAAATAGTGCCAAGAACCTCTTTATAGGAAGGCAATTTGGAAAACAAAATATGACGCGCTTACTTTGTCTGGGGCTGGTGTTCGTGCACGAAGCATTGGTATTGATTAGGGATGTAACGATATTATCAATACCGTGATAGCAGAACTTTTCTCGATATTACGGGTCAACATGAACGATATGGAAACGATAGTCCCTTCGGCAAAAAGTGTAGTTTTTTTTAAATATATTTTGTTTTAAGGCATTTGCTTTTTTGTCACAGTATCTGTCAACAAACGAACACTGAACGCCCAATATGTCCTTAATCCCTCATCAAGTCTGGTTTTTGCTGCGTGTTTTTAAAGCGATCGCACACATTGTTTTTGAGGCGATCCACTCGTGATCCAGTGTTTTCCATCCTTCAGAACAGCTCTGTTCACAGTGAATGAATGCAGTGAACTTGCTTATTGCAAATGTTGTGAGTTTAGTGCCGCCCCAAGTAGGCTTTTATCTTTGCTGCAGATTTTTTAAGAAATTTCATTCGGAGTTTTTGTACGAGTGCCGTTGGTTTCCTGAGCTGAGTTTCCCTCAAAATAAAGGCTCTTCTGCTCTTGCAATACAGCTGAAAGGACCAGGGGGGGCATGAAACTGGCTGTAGTAGTTCCTGACAGCTAGCAGTTTAAATGGGTAACGTTACTGCAGTCCAAATTCTAAATATCTCTTTCAAGTGTTACAATACGAGAGCGAAGGTGTTATTGTTAATTTCCCTAATTTAGTGTACAGCAAAAGGGAAAGGGTAATATACCATGACTACTCTTTTCCATTTATTTTTACAGGTGCAAATTTTTACAAATAAAAAATTACAAATATCTGGCAACCTACTGGTAATTGTTGTTGTTTTTATTATTATTATATTTATATTCTAATTTGTTTGTGCTTCTAAACACCAGTGGTGATGTAATTTAGGACTGAGATAGGTAATATCACAAATACAGTAATGGTGGACTGCTGCTCTCCAGGCTGTGGTTTTTGGTTTTTTTTTTATGTTAATAGGGCAGAGAGCGTCACAAATGGGTGGGATTTCTCCCTACGATGACGTCAAGGTAGGGAGAAATCTGGAATCGCTTGTTCTGAGAGACTGTTTATGATTTATTGGGATTTTTACCATTATAGGCTAGGGCTGTGAAAATAATCGAATGCGATTTTCATGCGCATCTCATTAGTAAAGCCGGTTCTGTGATTAGTAGTTAATCTCCATCACGTGCTTTCAGATGGAGCCGCATTTAATACACAGAGCCGTAGATCACAGACAAGCTACGCAATATCACGTTCAAAATCGCAGGCGATTCGTTGCCAATTATGAACGCGATATTGCGTAGCTTGTCACTGATCTACGGCTCTGTGTAGTAAATGCCGCTCCATCTGAAAGCACGTGCTGGAGATTTTACTACTAATCACAGAACTGGCTTTACTGACAAGATGCGCATGAAAATCGCATTCGATTATTTGCACAGCCCTATTATAGGCTGGTTGTTTTCACATGCTGCGGCCACACAACTGTGTTCAAACACCTTATAAAAGTGATTTTTACATAATAGGTCCCCTTTGAATAACATGTGGTTTAAATATCAAGCACAATAAGTAATACAATTTTTCTGACACTCTGTATACATGAATGCACACATCATTATTCAAAAGTGTTTTTAAATATTTCCCATTCTTTCCCCAGCAAAGCACATACAATGAACATAAATATTAATATGATTACAGAATTGTTATCAGATATGTATGCCATCAATCCTGGAAAATATGTTTTTAGGTAAAAAGTCCTTTTAAATATGTTTTAAGGTTAAAAGTCACACTTGCATCAGAAAGATATAAAAATGAATACTATTATTCATAAATATAAACATGCTCATCACGTGTTTTCAAGTCATTTTATGTATTTAATTCAACTAAAAATTCTAAGTTCATCATATGTTATCATTTGTATTGACAACTGAAATTTGTACTTTTAGTTCATTATCCTTGGGTTTGACCACAGATTGTTTGCTTGTTTAAATGGATAACTCATTCTCAGTTTTAGAAGTAGTATCTGAAGGCCCTAAAAACTCCTCCCACAGTCCTAGACTATAGTTTGTCCTTGTTTCTCAGAGGTTGCATAGCACTTAATGTAACCCGCATGGCATCTGCAGATACATACATTACATGCTATAGAAAGAACAGAACTAAACTCAGTCTTGTGCACTTTGTTAAAGGGGTCATATGATGCGATTTCAAGTTTTCCTTTCTCTTTGGAGTGTTACAAGCTGATTGTGCATAGTTAAGATCTGTGAAGTTGCAAAGACTAAAAGTCTCAAAACCAAAGAGATATCCCTTTTAATCAAAGTTAAGACTCCCTGCCACGCCCCTAAAACCTCGTTCGACACCGGAGAAAGCCCCCAGATATCTACCTCAACTATGTGGAAATATGAGCATATGCCAGCCCCAATTGTTCACTCTTCAGAAAGAAGGCTGGTTTTTCGTTACCCGCAGTTGGTGTTGAAGCAGCATGTCAGGGAGATGCTTTGTGTTTCTAGGCGAAAGCAAAAGCATTTTTTTTGGCCTTCCAGAAGTAGATGCATTTAGGAATCTTTAAGATTTTCTTACAACAGAACAGCAATGCATTTTTTGGATGACCGTTTCGTGAACCTAGGATAGGAGGTAATTCTGACTTTGCTATGACATTCTGGTGCTTCTGAATCAGCTACTGTTTTTTTATTAGTTTAAGTATTTTCTATTGACTATTCAAATGCAGAGTTTTTTTGGGCATCCGTGTTTGTGCGTTGCGTGCGGTGAGCTTGTGGTTGGGTGTGTGGTGTTGCCGTGCGGCGCGTGTTTGTTTTGAGAAGAGAAAGAAGAGAGAAGAGACCGCAGCGTCCACAGTATAGAGTCAGAGGTCATTAACACGAACCCGCGGCTTGTGTTACTGCATCATTACTGTAGTCTGGGGGTATGTCACCGTTAACGGGGCTTGAAACTGGATGGTGTAAAAAAAAAAACTGGTAAGGTGGGGGAGGATAGGCGGGGGCTGTAAAGGAAATAACAAAATTGGGGGAATACCTGGTTGGGAAAAAAAAAAGGTGGTGGGGGGTGTCACAAAAGCAAAAAACGGGTAAAGCTCAAGTCGTCTTCGAGTAGGATACAAAGGATGAAGTAACGAATGAACAAAGACACAAAGTGGAAATGGTTGGCGTGAAAATGTCGGGCCGGATCCGGTAAGAGAGAAAAGAGAGGAAAAGAAAAAAAGAGGGGATAGAACGATTAAGAGCCGTGGGAAGGAAGTGTCGGCCAAATCAAAACAGAGAAGAAAAGGTGGGGGGGCGACTATGGGGTGCAAGCATGGAGGAGAGCGCAGAAAGTCCAATAAGCAGAAAAAAACGTAAAAGCAGACAAATTGATACGGTAAAAAAGAAAAAAAGCGAGGAAAAATGGAAGGGGCTTTAAAGATAGAAAACACTAAGGAACATTGTATGAGAGAGTGACAGGTCATCCAATATAAATTACCTCCAAGTCGGTGCGAAAAAATGGGGGAAAGAAAAGGGGTACAAGGTAATGATGAAAGATGAGGGGGTGGGGGGGGAAAGAAGAGGGAGAAAAAAGTGGTAATGAACAAACGGGTTCATAAATAAAGTAATGGTTATTTGTTAACATTAAAGAGGCATGATCCACCCAATAGAAGTCTTAAGTTCCGGCAGAATATACAAACAAACATAAGGAAAAAAAAAATCTTTAAAAACGATCATATGACCCCTTTAAGTCATTAGTCAATGGTTACATCTGTTGTTTGATGTTAACGGTCACATTCTCAGCCTGGTTATCTTCACTTCTTTTTTTTCTTTCTTGAAATAGGTTTTAAAACCCTCTGGTAAAGAGAGGAAAAGGAGAGCTCTTTCACATAATTGATGTCAATATAACCAACGCAGTATGCAAATGGTCAAAGTGGACAAAACCGCACCCTGAATGACAATATTCCTTTTTATCTTAATCGCTAGTAAAATAGGTATTATTTGCAGCTTTACTAAACGTATTTGTTAATTATTTGTATAATAAAGGTGCCTGTCCCATTTATCCTATGTTTTATTGCATGCCCTAAATACTTACCAAATATAAAAGTCTAAAAATCTAATAGAAATTTATAATTAAAATCGAAATATAAAATCTAGAAAAAAAGGTTTATAAAATGTATTATTATTAATTTGCAGTCAATTTAATATGTTGACTTACTATGCAATACACCCACAGATTTTCTTTTGCAGCTATTATCTGTGCAATGTGCATTACAATTTAAGCGATATGACATCCTTGAACATGGAAAGCAATATAAATTACAAATAAATTCTTAACTGAGCCAAGTTTAATTCAATTTTTCAAGAAACAAAAATATACCCGCTCTGCACTTTTGCACTTTTTTACCAGTAAAATTAGCTAATAAGTGCTTAGAAAGCCTAGGGCTGAAACAATTTGTCGACATTATCGACAATGCCAACAATAAAAAATTGTTGACAACTATTTCTGTTGTCAAATATTTGCACTTATGAGACGTGCAAATTAAACTGAATCAGTAAATGTATATTGCAAAACAAACACACAATAAAAATGACAACATGAGAAAACAGAAGTTAAGAAAGCATCTGATCGTATCGATGTGGAGGTTTGCATAAACGTCACGATTACACTTTATGCAATAGATTGCTTTAAAGCACACAGCTTTACAATATTAAGTGTCATTAGTGTCACAAGTTATTATAACTTATTTTTTCTGCTCCTATCCTGTAATAATATGGAATAGCCCATGTGTACCTAAATTTTAATGAATTGCAAAGCTGAATATAGCCTACTGTCATCTGCCAAAATGATCGACAGTTTGTCAGTTAATCATTCTAACAATCATTAGATTAATGGATTATCAAAATAATTATAATCCCCTATAGCAGCTGACGTACCCCTCATGTTTCCATATTTAGTTGCTAAACTGTTATTTCTTTTGTAAACAAAGTTTGTACTCAATTCTTGTCCCTCTATCCGCATAAAAGAGCAACTTTAACATCCTGCAACTAGGGTTTTTGAGTTAAGTCGAGTTATAAAGTCCGAATCAGAAAACGTGATAACCGTGAAACCGTGATATTTTCTGAGACGATTATCATACCGTTACAACCCTACCTGCAACTGCAGTGTGTGGTTGTGCAGCTTTAGTATCTCTTAACATTTTTATGTTCTTCCAAACAATGTTCTTTGCTACAACTTGTTTTGAAGTTATCAGTATTGCATACCTCAAATATTTTATGCTCAACATATACATTAACATAAATATATAGATTAATATTAACCCCCCCCCAAGGTCATTTTTTTTTACTATAGTCGGTAGTAAACCATAGTGAAAACACGATAATGTATGACAAAAAGATTGCTACAGTCCAATATAGAGTTTAACATGAATATGCTCTTTATGCTATGACCGATCAGAATAAAAAATTCTGAGTAACTGAGTAATAAAAGAGGCGATAAAGCAGTGGTGCAGAACAGTGCCATTGTTTTGTTTTAATGTGTTGATCTTGCTCGGCTTGATTAGAAGTGATTTCATATTCGTTTGCTTGTGGGGGTGAAAAATGTCTCAGGAAACCACAGTTACACTCTGATATAATTTTTGTATGTGAGCTATATTCATTTATTTTAATTGAATTGCATACTCATTTCAGATAAAATTTTGCACTTCTCTTTACCCCTAATCTTATCATATATATATACTGCTGTTTCCTGCAAAATGGGGGAAGGTTTTTCATGGCTATAACTACTTTTGTGTAGTATAGCTTGCAGTCAGCAACAAGTTGTGACAGGAAGCAAGGCTCTTGCAAGTGTGTGCCATTGTAGAAATAAGGACCCTCTCCCATTATTTCTTGTGCACATTTGCAACTTGATTTATGATTTTCCTGGAAACGAGATCACAAGTTCTGTGAATACAAATGTGCAACCATTTGCAGAGACTACTGAACAGTTTGAATGTGTTTTGTCCACACAGGTTAATTTCTGTAGTTACAGACAAATCTACCATCCCTAAACAGCATGTAAACAACTGTGATCTGTCACTTTCGACACGTCTGTCGAACAGTGTCTGTGTGTTTACGTAGATTGTTCTTATCCAAAATAAACTGCAAAGTGGGCTGAACTCGCAATGAAATGCAAGTAGCGACAGATCTTTTCTTCTGTATGGTGATGCACATCCAAGACGATTATAAAAAAATGGTGGGCATGGACTTTTTCCATTTTTTTTTTGTGGATTGGATGTTGAGATGTGGGAGTAGTACTCAAAAGTGGAGGCAGATGAATGTGAGCTTGCAGTAGGGGGCAGGTTTATTTTGATTAAAGATATGATGTAAAAAAAAACATTTTTGTAGAAAATTACAGTTTTACAAGGATGAATTATTCACAAGATCTATAGCATGCATTCAGACATTTCTAAATTGAAAACATTTAAATTCATGAATTTTCATTTCATGCCGTGTTTTTTGTTAACTAAGTCAAGCAATACTGTTAACAAAACAGGAAGTAGGTCTACATTTAGATCCCTATCAGTTTGCATATTAACATCGGAGAGGCACTGATGATGCAATCAACAGGTTAGTGCACCTAGTGACTAAACATCTTGAGAATCCCCCAGGGCTTATGCTAGACTGTTATTTGTAGATATTAGTTCAGCCTTTAACACCTTGCAGCCTCACATTATTTTGAAAAGCACTGGGGGGGGGGGGGGGGGGGCAGCAGATGAATGTCAACCCCTTTATTATTAAGTGGTTCCACTCATTTCTGACCAATCGTAGTCAGCAAGTCAGGGTGAATAGGACGTTGTCTGAATCTATTGGCGCTTTTCCACTGCATGGTACGGCACGGTACGGTTCAATTTTGGGGGGTTTTCCACTGGGTACAGGACCTGGTACCTGGTAATATTTTTAGTACCACCTCGGTTGGGGTTTCAAGTGAACCGTACCGTTACCAAAACGTGACGAGTAAACTCTGCTGATCACTTATTGGCCGGAGAGAATCGTCATTACCACTGAACTTGCGACACAAACACAACAGAACCACTAGATTTAAATCAGCACAGCCAGCGGAGGATCGAACGCAACGGTTTTGAACGAGCGCACCTTTTTTTTAACAACCAAAAAGTTTTGCTGTCTGTTGTGGAAGAACAGACGTTCCTCTCGTTGATAGCAGAGGAGCAGATCCAGCGAGAGCTTGATGGGGTGACGCGGAATGAAAACGTTTTTTTTAGGAGTCGTGGTAGTAGAGGCGGCGCAACTATAACGACATGTGAATAATCCCGCCCACTCTAAAGTGGTACTGAACTGCAGTGGAAACGCAAACCGTGCCGAGCCGAACCTTGCCTAGTCCGTACCCACGCAGTGGAAAAGGACATATGAATTTAATCAGCAACTGGCGCCCACAGGTTGTGTCCTGTTCGTCCAGTTCTGTTTCACATTCTACACTAATGAATGCAGAACTGTTAATAATTACACGATTAAGTTCTCTGATGATACAGCTATTTTAGGTCTCATATCTAGAACATCAGATGTTGTTACTTACAAGCATGAGGTTCAGAAATTTGTTCAGTGGTGTGATGAACATTTCCTTATTATTAACACGAAGAAAACAGTGGCGATGATGTTTGACCCCAAATCCATTGGAGACCACTCACCAGTGGTCATTAATGGTCAGAATATAGCCCAGGTGGACTCTGGTGGAGTGTTCAGGTGGAAAATGTCTGTACTAGGGTCCAACGGTGACTATACTTTCTTCGTAGGCTTAGGGCTGTCGCGATAACCGCAATATCGCAATACTGTGCTATTGACGAGCAAACCGCCAAAGAATGCAAGAACCGCAGCAACTGCGATTTTTGTGTGTTTTCTTTTTTTGTAAGGTTATGCCCTTCTCGTTTTACATTTCATGCATGTGGACTGAATATTAAACAAGTTAGTAATGATAACATAATTTGTACCATGCTTATTTGTACAGGGGCTCCGTAGATTTGCACTTAACAAGCCTAAACAGACAGTGAATGAGAGAGAGATCGACTGAGCGCATGCACTGGATAGCTGGCCAATCACAGCACACCTCGCTTTTTCAGACCGATGAGCTTTGTAAAAATCGACGCATTTCAAAAAGGCGGGGCATAGAGGAGAAACAATAATGTACATTGTGGAAAATAATGTGTTTTTTTTTTTTACTTTAAACCGCATAAACATATTTCATTACACCAAATACACAAAATAATGTTCTTTTTAGCAACGTCATATGACCCCTTTAATCTAATGAAAAATCTTGAAGACCCCTTTCATAGAGACTTAAGGTAGTTTTTTTTTTTTACTCAACCTGAACACCCTGGCAACTGCATAGCAACATGCCCTGGAGTTTTACTTGGGCAAGCACTAGATAGAGTTTTGGTAAAGTTTTTCACAGGTTCAAAACGATCTTTATGTAGGGGTAACCAGTGAACTCATGGCAGATATCCTCACTAATGCAACCCAGATATTGTCCGTGATAGATAGTTCCCTTCCCCTTACTGCTGTAATGTAAACAGTCCTGCCACACCCATGGAAACACTCAAGAGCTCCTGGAATTCTTGCAGTCAGACGATGCATGTGGTCCTGATCAGTGTGTTTCTGCTTCAGCTCGCAGCCATTCGGAGAACTAAACGTGCTTCTTTCTGTAAATAGACGGAGATTAAATATAGCAGGCAGTTCACTTTGCTGTGTTGACTGTGTTGACTCCGATGTTGTGTAATTTGGAAAAGTTTCTTTTAAAGAGTTTCTACTGTGACTGGAAATTATGCTAAACTCTGAAGGAAAGTGAAACTGGTGAGTGCAGTTGCACGTGCTTTTTAACCGTTGTCTTTTTTTGTCATATCGCATATACCTCTGTGGACGTTGTTGCACTATTCAAACTGTTTTCATGCGTTTGCTATCATATACTTGTAAAAACTAGTCAAAACACTTTTGACTGAATTTATTTCTCATCTTCAAGATATTTAACGTCTAAAGGTTTATTCTCACATTTTTTTATGTATTTAGCAGATAGTGATTGAAAACTGTATACTAGTTCATTTCTAATGCTAGATGCTGTAAGAACTAAAGATTTATTTTAAATTCTTGAAATTAGTTTTGGAGATGAATAGAATATGTCATGCAGAATATGTGCGTTATAAGTACTAATAAACAGGCAATATGTTAATAATAGGCATGCTAATAAGCAACTAGTTAATAGTGACAATTGGTCCCTATACTATAGTGTGTTTTTAACAAATAAAATATACATTTTTACACATTTTTACTAAATATAAGTGTAAAACACACCATTGTTACTTGAATTAAATGTTACATAAAATAAAATATTAAAATGTCAACTTATTTTATTTCATATAGTTAACAAGATAACAATACATTTAAATGATTAAAAACTATACAGATATTTAAAAACAACTAAAACTAATAGAAGTTGCAACAACTTTAACTAAAATTAACATGAAAGCATAAAATATAAACAAAATCAAATTTAAAACATGAACAAAATCCAGGGCTCGGCATTAAGCTCGTCCCCCAACAAGTGGATTTTGTGAAGGGGCAAGTGAAAGAGAATTTTACTTGCCCACCCGGACAAGTAACCCATTTAAAACGTTATTAACAAACAATAACTAGGGCAGCGCCAAAACTTTAGCGACAATGATTCTGATTTATTTACTTTCAGTGTAAATAGTGACTGATAGCAGATAATGTATCGACAGTATCAAGGTCGCGTCAGTTGAGGTTCACGCAGCCTGTGTGACCCGCGGAGAAATCAGAACTAATAAGCGCAACAGCACACACAAAGAAACAAACACGAACAAACATACTGCAGTAGAAAAAAAAGATAAATATTCTATATAAAATAGGTAAGCAAAATCACACGACCAAGAATGATGTTTTTCCAACTATCAGCACGATTGCAAATGTGACATTTATTTGATGCGCATCCTCGAGCAACACATAATAGTGATTCGTTACTGAATGATTCAGCATTTTTGAACGAATCGGGTGAGTCAATCATTCAGTGAGCCATTCAAAAAATGTATTGAATGAATCAGCCATTTGAACGAATCTGTTGAATCAGTGACTCACTCATTAAGACCTACCGCCACCTACTAGTACTTTGGTTTCATATTTAAAAGTATCATTGCATTTTTCCAACATTTCATATTTGTATGTTAAAAAAAGTAAAACATTAATCTTATAACATTATTTATGCATTTGCAATTTTACTGGGTAAATGCATTTATGGAACCTCTTATCTTCATGAAACAGTCTGAGTAAATACATCTAAATGGCACTTTCGATGGAGCTTCAGTGTTTCCTCTGCAGTGGAAAGATGGGAGTTTGTTGATACTGATTTAATTTGAATGGTAACAACCATACAGTGTTTTATTATTCTAAAAATGTATGTAAGTAAATTATGACACGTACATTCAATAAGCTCAGGAAAATAGTGTCCTTCACAAAGTTAAAAAGTGTCTTAGAAATCAATTTATGGCAAATATCACAAATATGCTGATTAAAGTAAGACCTGATAGAGCACTGATGAGACAATTGCTTCAGAATAAATTACATTTATGCCAAAAAAAAAAAGAAGCTTTTTTCCCCCGGACAAGTAACTTTTTTGCTTGGGCAAGTGAATGTCTGATTTACTTGTCCAAAGGACAAGCGCATGTCAAGGCTTAATGTCGAGCCCTGAAAATCTATTATAGTGTATCTATTATTAAATTAATCTTAAATTGTGTGCATACATGCTTTGTATGCCTTTGCAAACAGAATGTAGAGTGCTTTCTGAATCATGCACTTTTGTCTTTTCTGGTACAGTACAGACATCTATGAAGAGGCTGTAGTTGTGCGTCATATTTGGATTAAACGTCTGGAAATTGTGAGCCATTCCTCCCCAACGCCCTTCACATGTCATGAGCATGGCCAGAGAAGGACTTCGTGTTTCATAGCAGTGTGTGCCTATTCCGGATTCTCCATTACATTTCTACAAGCTCAAGGGCTGATATGAATAAAGTAGCATCGTGGTCAGAGGAGGAGGTCTCGCTCTGGCTGACCGATCAGGGCCTGCAGGAATACTCAGAACCATTGCGAAACTATGACGGACCGGCTTTGTTAAGTATTACGACGGATGACTTCAGGAGGTCACCCCTCTCCAGGGTTACGTCAGACGGTGGTCGTCTGCTCCTGGAAAAGATTGAGACTCTTAAGATCGAGCATCACATCGACGTCCACAAGAATGGACATGCCAACGGGCACATGGTGTTGAATCATAACGGGAATGCTGGGAGTGCCGGAAAGGCTCACCGGAATGGCATGGTGAATGGCTTCCACAAGGAACTGGTGCAGATTCCCATACCAGAGCCATCTTCTCCACAGTTCCCTCCTGAGTGGGGAAAGACCGCTGTGGCTCTTGTCTATGCCTTATGCTGCTTCGTCTTGACCACCGTCATTATTTCTGTGGTCCATGAACGTGTGCCTCCTAAGGAGGCATCTCCACCGCTCCCTGACAAGTTCTTTGACTTTTTTGATCGAGTGGAGTGGGCTTTCACTATATGCGAGATCAGCGGAATGATTCTGATCGTCTTGTGGATTGTACAGCTGAGTCTCTTAAAACACAAGTGAGTTTTCTAAGTATCACACACTGTGTATGTGAATCATTTGAGAGTCTTGCATGAGTGCTGTTTGTAGGTGATTCTCATAAATCCTGTAATGTCCCAGGCATAGTTTACCACAAATTCAAAAGAAATACATACGCTAATTTGCTTAAAGACAGTGAGGAGAATTTTTAGACTTTGACATTATTCCTGCCATTTAGCAGTTTAAGAAAACTTTAATGAGATATATTTTATTATTTGGCATAACAGTATAGCGTTGCTAATGTGCACAGAATATTATTAAAATAATATATTATTCATGAAATTCAACAGTAATCAGAAGAAAATATCATTACATTGTTTGCATTGTAGTAATGAGAATAATTATCCCTGTATAAGTAATATGTTGTGTTATTGGTTCACAGGAGTGCTATATGTAAAAGGGAATATTCATGAAGCGTGGGTCACAGGACGCATAAAAAATGAGGGGTAATTGTGGGTTGTTTCATATAATATGAGCGCTCAAGATATTTATATGCACTACATAACAAAACAGTAACGAGCTGTCTGTCTGATTACTTTATAGAAAATTATTATTTAAATTCTATTTTGTGGTCGTTACAGTTACTCAACAATTTTTACACAAAAAAGTGAATGGGTTTCCCTTCGTGATTACTTTGTTGATGAATACATATGTAGGGTATAACGTAGTTTTTATTACTTAAGTATTTATTTTCAGGTACAATGATTCTTAAATCCCATAAATTGGAATTCCTAACTGTAATAAGATCACTATTTTTGACACTCTTGGTAGTGAAAGATGCATAGTTGCCCGAATTATATTTTTCATAATACGCCACAATGCCTTCAAAGATCAATCTGTAATGAGAAATATATATATGTATGTGGTTACGGATTAACAAATTAGAAGTGAAATTTAAAATTCATTAAAACAAGTGCACCTCGTATATATGGGAGTTCAATTAAATTATATTACGAGGATGTCGCGTTATAGGAAATACTATAAAACATTTTTTTATTCAGGTTAGAGCACATTTCTGGAGCTTAGTATCGGGGTGGGGAGGTAGGGTGTGTGAGCGACAGTATTGAGGTGTCCATTACTGTGGATAAAGGTACTATCGGATTATCCCAGCTTTTACTTCGCTGATGTTTGATCCTCATTGGGTAACGGAATGGAGAGATGCTAGTAATACCGGCATAATGTAAATACCTGGGTGGGGAGCGGTATAATTGGTAGGTCGGCCGGTCATAGTTCTGGCTCGGGAGGCCATAATGCAAAAACGTATTCTCATTACTGTAATGGAATTTTTTTTTTAGTTTAAATAAATATCTGTAAAGAATTTTTGTATTTCACTGTATGAATCATCATTGAGAATCATCATGTAAAATGTCTCTTTAATTGTCATGACTGTACCTTCAAAATTCAAAACCTTAATGAATAGACCAAGTCTAATTTCTTATCTATGTCTGTTAATTTTAGGGTGAAATGTAAAATGTGACTTGCTTGGACATTCGCTCTGGTAGTAGTGTGGTTAAAATATTTAACCACCACATCTTCCTTCCACAGATCAATTGTAGGTCGACGCTTCTTTTTCATAGTCGGGACGCTCTACCTCTACAGGTGCATCACCATGTATGTTACTACTCTTCCTGTGCCTGGCATGCACTTCAAATGCTCTCCTAAGGTAAAAACAACAAAATCTCACTTTCTTTTCCCATTCCCATATTATTTTATAGCATTGTTAAAATTCATAATCAGCACAACTAACTTTGCAATGTTCGACATGTAGGCTTGTTGGCCAGTTAAAGGAATAGTTCACCCAAAATATTTAGAATACAGTGGAAGAGGATAGAGACTCCCTTTAAAGCTGTAAAATTAGAAGTGTCATTAAAAACTTGTTCGTGATTCGCATGTTCAGGCATAGACTATGTAATTGTCCTGGCTCCTTTAATGATCGATACTGTACTTGTATAATGTTCCATTTTTGGGAAAGATTACAGAATGCTATTTGTTTATATGTGATGTATTGTTGGAAGTGTAGTGTAACAGGAGAGTTGAGGTGGCCATGTATGTTTTGAGCAGTTGATGTGAAGTATTTGTGAGTGCTCTATAAATGTCCTCAGAGCAGAGGTCACAAAGGGACATATTTCACATTGCATGGAGAAGCCGTTCATGGAAAATGTGCTATTTTCATCTGTTTTCCCTTCTATATGCTCTGGCAAACCATTTATATTGAGGAAGACACAGGGGGGGTAGAGTGTCAGAAAGACGTTGACAGGATTTTAAAAATTTGCATTACTTTTATGGGATCTGCCGACCCCATCTCATGAGAAAAAGTAACCACCAAGGTGGTGATTTTGTATGAATTTCTTCAGTGGGATTCATATGGAAATGTACGTTTTTTTAGGAAAAAACTTGAGCATCCACCCCTAAACCCAAATATTGTTTTTCTAATTACTGTTATATGAATAATATGTTCATATATGTGACCCTGGACCACAAAACCAGTCATAAGGGTCAATTTTTAAAAATGTATATGTATATCATGTATACCATCTCAAAGCTGAATAAATAAGCGTTCCCGATTTCCCGATATTTGGCCGAGATACAACAATTTGAAATCTGAGAGAGCGAGGGTCAAAAAAAAAATCTAATATTGAGGAAAATCCCTTTAAAGTTTGTCGGCCAATGAGTTACTTAGCAAGGTTCATATTAATAACAAAAATTAAGTTCTGATATATTTACAGTAGGAAATTTACAAATCCAGGTCATGGAAGCATGATCTTACTTAAGTCTTGTTCTATGGATTTTAGGCATAAAAGAAAAATATATAATTTTGACCCATACAATGTATTTTTGTGCTATTGCTACAATATACCCCGGAGGGGCTACTTAAGACTGGTTTTTGTGGTCCAGGGTCACATATATTAATAAATATAAACTATATTTTTATGATAATTTCACTAGGACAATTTCAGCACGATTTCAACAAAATGATCATTAATCCAACAAAATATTATTCTCATTATTCTAATGCAAAAAATGTAAATGATATTTTCTTATGTTTACTGATTTTATGAATAAAATATTGCTGAAATACTATTTTCATAACAATTAAGCACAAATTGTACTTATATGATCATTACCGTCATGCAAGACCATATTATTCTCATTACTGTAAAAAATTTTAAAATTATTTTAATTATAAATTCTCTTTGTTTTATTCACCTTAAAACAAAGAGAATTTATAATTAAAATAATTTTCAAATTTTTTCAAATAATACTTTTAGGGTTGTGAACGTCTGAAAAGTTGCGTACAAAATTTATATTACGATTGTGATATTCAGTGCCGATCCTAGACTTCTGGGGGCCCTACGCAAACTGTGTCGGCTTGGGAATGAGTGGTTATGAACGAATGAATGAAATCCGTGTTTCACTCCGTCTCGAATCGCGCTCGCAGAATGAATGCAATTGGTCGGTGTCTACGGCTCGTCGGAGCTTTCAACATAGTTTTTTTATAGTCTCGAGCAAGAGTGTACGACATTCACATTACAGGATGTGACTGATTTTTATGTAGAAAGGGCGACAGCGCACCACATTAAAAGAAATGATAATTCATGATTCCATAACCGCTAGCCAAATTCAAAAACAAAACTAAAATTAAATCACCTTTGAGAGCAAGGGGGCCCCCTGGTGTTTCGGAGGCCCTACGCAGCTTGCTCTGGTGATGTTACAGTCAGTTTGATCTGCAAATTTCAGGTATAAGACAGACCCCTCCCCCTCCAAATTTTATTGTTTTTTAATACCAGTTTCTTTTTACTTTTAGTGTAACGCTTTTTTGATGGCCATGTACACTGGTTATTTGACAGCTTAAATGTTTTGAAGCATTCCGTACATGTGAATTTTTGCTGGAAATCAAAACCAATAGTCCAGAAAGTCCAAATCAAAACATAAACAAACAAACAAATAAATAAAATATGTATTCACATTTCATGAAAAACAAATGTTTAAAAAAATAGTTATATAGATTTAAAAATCAGACTAGTAATTTTTGTCGCGTTAAAAGTATTAAGAGTTTAACTGTTTTTACCTGATTAGTTTACTTATTTTTTAATTTTTTTTATTTAATTTTTTTTTTTATTTGGAACATAACAATTTTACCCAAAGTACATCATACCAGGGTTGATTAAAATATGCAAAGTATTTACGTCTTTTTTTAAAGAGTCGCCACACAAACTTTTCAAGTGTTCTGGTTTAAAAAAGATTGGGTCTATTTTCCTGTCTTTAACCATGAAATTTGCTGTTCAGATTGTTTATGATCCTAAATGATAAATAAATAATTTAAAAAATCCCTCAAAAATGGGCTCAGATTGGTCAGCTGGCCCAGTGTTCTGTGATTGGCTAAACCACCTAGTGTGCATTTAGAAACGTCACGCCCCTCAGCTCAGAATGCACTCCGGTTGTATTGTAAACAATGGCGTCGTCAATATTGCTCATCAATTTGAGCCCGATTGAGACACAGAGGATATTATTGAACAGGATCGCACATACCCTGTCCAGCACAACTCTTACAGGACGTTTCAGAATGGTATGTTTCTTTGTTGTTGTCTCATACTTTTAGATGCGCTGTTGTTTGTAAATGCTACTGCTTCTGTTAGCTTCTAATATACTGTTTCATCCTGATTAAAGCTTTAATACAGCAGAATACATGAGAGAGAGTGATTCAGAGCAGAGCGTGTGCAGAGCAGAGGACGCGAGGAACAGTATTAAGAACCGTTGCTTTTGAACATTGATTTTGAAACTGTGAATCCATTAGAATCGTAAAAACAGAATCACGCATTCATAGATTTTTTTTCACGCACCACGAGTTTTGACGGCTTGGCAACAAGTCTTCCTCTTCTCTAAAGCTGCACAACATGGCCCCGCCCCCTTTATTGCATGTTCCCGGGGGCAGGGTTTATGTAAATTTCAGGGTTTGCGATGCCACCAACCCGGGAAGTATCTCATTGTAGTCCCTACGAGCCGTAACTGTAGGCATTAAACTGCCTAGAATTAAACGCACATATCTCCGTTTGCTGAACTTCAGCTTTGCAACACTGATTGTTATAGTGCTCAACAGCCATTACCCGCACTAGCATAAAAACAATCACAATCAACCACCCCTTTAACTCTAAATTGTGTTGCGTAGTTTAAGGGTTAAATAAGAAAATAAGGGAAGTAAATGTCACATAGTGAAAACTTTTGAAAATGTGTAATTTTCTTCATAGAAAAGAATAGGGAACTATTTTCCCCATCAGTGGCCCTCTTTCCGGACTGCATGAATCTTATGACAAAATCTGCACGTACCGGAAAAATGAGCAATATTATTGTGAAATGATTGTTTAGAGAGTAACTCCTCTAGTGTTACCATGCTGACAGTCCACTGGTGATCCTTTCACAACTGTGTGTGTGTGTGTGTGTGTGTGTGTGTGGTGTGTGTGTGTGTGGGTGTGTGTTTGAGAGAGAGATAAGCGCAGACTCAATATGGTCGATGAGATGCTGTGAACACACACACTAGCTACACAAGGCAGGAAATCCACACCACGGGACCTGCAGGAAACACATATTATCAAGCCCAGCAACTCTTTCACTCTTGTTAGAATCTGCTTTCTTGTTAAATGCAGTTGCTGAAAGAAAGCCCAGACAAAAACAACCAAGAACTTTGTTTTCTGGGAGCCATTTTTTGCTTTTATGTGGAGTCTCAAAGGGCTTATTTGTTGATGTATGCTCTCGACATGAACACATGCTGAGTTTGTAGAAACAAAATGGGACCAGCAGTGTATGAAAACAGGTTTTAAGGAATGATAGGAGAATGTCATGATGCTAATGCTCGTTTGTTGTTTCTGGCAGCTGTATGGTGACTGGGAATCTCAGATGCGGCGGGTGATGAAAATGATTGCAGGAGGAGGTCTGACCATCACAGGCTCTCATAACATGTGTGGAGACTACTTGTACAGCGGCCACACAGTCATGCTCACCCTCACTTATCTCTTCACGAAGGAGTGTGAGTAACAACACCGTCCCCTAGCGGACAGTTGAAGCACAAGTTTTGATTATGCAGTGGTACCAAAAAGTATTTGGATATGGAGATGCACTTAAAAGTGTAAGAATTTTATTGCTTTAGATGATTGTGATTTTTGCATTCCTGGGTCTGTTTGGATCAGGTGGATCAAAAGCTTAAAAAAGTAAAAACTTAACATTTGTCAACCAAAACTATATTTTATATGATCAATATTTCCTCACAGATGAGTGATTATGCAAATATAGCGACGTTTTTATTGTTACTGTGTTATTACCATGTTGTTACTAAATTTTCACCTTTTTATGATCAAACAAATTAAAATTTTTACATTTTACATGAACTACAGGAAACCCACTCTGACCCACTCTAAAGAAAAAAAATTTAATCTACACCAATAGCCTCGTGGTTAGTGCGCCGATCGGGTGTGCCTCACACGTCCTGAAAAGTGAAGCTGCGGGCTCTTTGATCGCCCCCTTGTGGCTGGCTGCAGTACAGGTCATAAACCCCCGCCCTCTCCGGTAACCGATTGGACTTGGGGGGGGGGGGGGGAGGCAAAATAAAACAATAAATTACACTTCCAATACAATTTTCCGAAAGATGGTTTTTGTCATTTAAGGTAGTTGTTATCACGCTGATATATGTTCAAATGTAAGTTTTTGTGATAAGTTTGATTTTATCTAGTAATTTGATGCTATAAAAACAGGGGCGTGTCATTATGGTTGATTGTCGAATCAATAATCAATACAGAGTTTGATACCGCGGCTCCACCTCACGACACTACTGCACAGACTCTGACTCCAAACAAATCTCTACTGCACCACAGACAAACAAACGCTGGCTCAAGAACTAATCTCAAAAATACACTTTCTCTGCGCAGAAAAACACACTCTGGCTCCAAACGAATCTCTACTGCGCAGACTCTGACTCCAAACGAATCTCTACTGCGCAGACTCTGACTCCAAACGAATCTCTACTGCGCAGACTCTGACTCCAAACGAATCTCTACTGCACAGACTCAGGCTCCAAACGAACGAATCTCTACTGCGCAGACTCGGACTCCAAACAAATCACTGCTGTGCAGACTCAGGCTCCAAACAAATCTCGACTGCGCAGACTCTGGCTCCAAATGAATCTCTACTGCACAAACTCTGGCTCCAAACGAATCTCTACTGCGCGGACTCTGGCTCCAAATGACGTCATTTTCGCAAGATGGCAGCGGCCATACTGAGATGCTTTGGCTTCACTTTTCTATAGTGGAAGGAATAGGAGACGCGTCGTCCATCTTTTTTTTACAATCTACGGCGCAGATATATAGCGCAACTGTGATCGGGGCGACCTGGGTTCGATTCCCGTCTTGAGGTCCTTTGCCAATCCCGCTCCCCTCTCTCCATCCAATGCTTTTCTGTCTACTCTCTACTGTCCATTAAAGGCATAAAAGCCTAATGGATCAACTTTAAAAAAAAAAAAAAAGAGAGGACATTTTATTTGAATATATAATGCAAAATTTATAAGAACACATAATTTGAGAATTATTTGTCTGTGTATTCATTCCATTGAAATCAATGGATTTGAATATCTTTGAACTTATACTGTATATATCATGATATTCAAAATATGTATCAAAAATACATTTATGAAACCTACATATTCCTTTTCTAACAAAACAACATACATATTACTCTAGAATGTTTTCAGACAATATATATTTATTGTACTTGCATGAAGTTTCACGTTTTCATCCATTTTTCATGCTACAGTGGTTCAGTAGGGGTCAGTGGATCACAAGAAGTTCATATTCATGTTTATTAAAAATATTCAGTCCCAAAA
The DNA here is from genome assembly GCA_018155175.1 of Sinocyclocheilus anophthalmus. NCBI lineage: Eukaryota > Metazoa > Chordata > Actinopteri > Cypriniformes > Cyprinidae > Sinocyclocheilus > Sinocyclocheilus anophthalmus. Next base: position 114,912 of record JADLZN010008166.1, on the reverse strand, counting down.
GTGTGATATATGCAAAAGAGGTTACATATATTTTATTGAGCATTACATTTTTTTTTTTTGAGACACTGTAAACATTCCAAAAGATTTTGATAGTCTTGGCTCATTTGCAAAGTTTAGTTCCTGTGCTAAAAATGATTAATTGTGTACAAGTTACTGTATGTATCGCTTCCATTTCTTTTCTGTATCTTAACTTGTAATCGTTTACTATTTTAAGACATTACAGCATTGATAGTTTGAGCAAAAATGTGCTGAAATGTTCAGTGCAAAAAATCTTAATGGTCCTCAAAATACCTTTTGAGACGACTTTATGTAAGTTTTGCTTGCTGTCAGTAGATTCTGAAAACTTACAATAATCCAAATAAGAACACATCACATAACACGCCCAACCTGTGACACACATGCTAACATTGGCACGCAGAGGGAAAATCACTGGCATGTGAGCAATAGGGAAAACTGCATTCCAACATACATTTGAACTTAATCGTTCCTCATAGGAGGTATAAATACTATATGTGAGAATTAACCTGCGCTAATCTACAGATGCGTGTGTCAAACCAAACACAGCAAACACATTCAATCAGACATCCAACACAACACTACCGAGCTTTATTACCAAGTATGTTTACAAACACAAGGAATTTGACTTGACGACAGGAGCTTCCAGTGTAGAAGAAAGTACAAACATAGTGCAGACATACATGATAGTGTAGACATACATAGGAATAACACAGTAGGGATTTAATATAAAACTAATATAATAAAAAAATATATATATAAAAAAATTTGAATAATGTACTATATACAGTACTATATATGTAATATATACATATTCGCATGACCGCTGTGCATCCGAGGTGCTGATTTCAGTGGTTAACCAGAACATTTGCCCAAAAGGTTGCTGACCCTTGCCTTATTTCATTGGTTATCTATTAGGTAGCTTATGTTCTACATTATAAGACCCCTGATTTTCTTGCTCCTCACAGATTCTCCTAGAAGGTTCTGGTGGTACCACTGGGGCTGCTGGGCTTTGTGTGCAATAGGAGTGTTTTGCATCCTTCTAGCTCATGACCACTACACGATTGATGTCGCCGTGGCCTACTTCATAACCACACGTCTCTTCTGGTGGTATCACACAATGGCCAACCAACAAGTACGTCTGTCTGTTTTGTTCAAATTTCCATTCAGATTTCTGTGTCAACCTATTTATGGTTTATTTGAACCTTCTACATCTGTATCTTTTCTAGGCTCTCAAAGAGACATCCCAGACCAACTTTTTCACCCACGTATGGTGGTACCGATTTTTCCGGTACCTGGAAAACAACGTTCTCGCCGTCGTCCCCCGCAGCTACCAGAAGCCCTTCTCATGGCGATCGCTGCATTGGGGCCACGTGAAGTACACGCGGATAGACTCAGATTGACTAATGTGCAAATGCTACATTAAAAGCATCTCATTCCTCTATGATGTCCTCACAGGATTGGTTTTGGATGTAAAACTTAGCACATGTAGGGCTGAAAACAGTAATGGCTTTAGGAGAAACCATTGTCAGTGATTTTCTTCTCTCCAAATTGTGTTATTGGACTTGCGTTGGCCCGTAGCATCATCCTGAATTTCACCAAAAAAAATCACAAAAGACGAGCCAGCAAACTAAATGCCAAGTTATTTATTTGTATCTTCAGTGCCCCGTTTACAGGCACGAAGCCATCTTTTCAAGCTATTTTTGTTAACTCAAGTAAGCAATTTGACAAACTGTAAATAGTGCATTTTTGCATTTACAGCCTTACATTTTTCTAGTCGTCTGCTAAACAACACGTGCTGTCGGAGAAGGTTTATATGAATATATTAGTTATATTTTGAACTAATTCTTTACATCGAGAGCTATGGAAGATGTTTATCGTTTGGATAATCTAATGTTCCTCAGTGCCTTAATAGTTCATTGCGAACTGTGGTCTGACAGTCAACTGTAGTAATGTTTTTATGTTTATTCAAAGACAATTTCAGTGTTTTGAACCACGTATGCTTGAAACAGAACTCACCTCGTCGCTCGAATGTAACAATACTGTTCGTTTTGAAAGTGTATTTCCATGACTGTCAGCAAAGATAATTCATTTCTCCGATGTTGTTTTTGGAATGTATTTATTTATGTCTTTGTTCTGTTATATTTCATTTTTGTCTTTGGAATCTTTTTTGGCACATTGTTAGTCTTTCTGAAAGCTGGTGCTTTATGGTTCTGACTGAAATCCAGGTCTCTGGGGTGTTCAGTTCTGGGTTTGACAAAATGATGTGAACCAATCTATCCTTTCCATGAGCCAGAACAGATGCCCCGTTGACCATCCAATACGACAAGCTGCTATATTGTGATATAATAGTAGGAGGTGTTCGTCCATTGACAAAGAAATAAATTACAAAATATCAGCACAAAACGGATTTGCTTCATTATTTGATTCTTTTCTTTAGTGACAGTGTCCATATAGACAGTCTTATTTATCAATATTTGTAATGATATAAGAATACGTTTTAACGTTTAACGGTCCTATTATGCTTTTTCACTTTTTTTTAATGTTAGTTAGTTTGTAATGTTGCGTTTGAGCATAAAAAAGATCTGCAAAGTTACAAAGCTTAAAGTCCACTTCAAAAGGAGATGTTTTATTTAAGAGAAATCACTTTTCAAAAACTACAACAAACGACTCGTTTGGAGTACAACGCATATTTTCCGGGATTTCAAATATTGACGAATGGGACGAGACCTTGTTGAGCTGCACTATAGAAGGCAACGAGAGTTATCACTATGTCGGAGACATGCTAGCTTTCCCAAGGCAGATGAACTTAAGAGTGGTTACAATCATCCGGTTTTAAATTGTGCTCAAATTGATTTGATTTTGACACATTATTTACATTGAAGCTCGCAGGTGGCTATGGTAAGGTGCATGACATTTCCCGACCAAGCGCCGAGTGCCGATCACAACACACACTGGCCCAGCTAACCAATCACAACACACACTAGCCCAACTAACCAATCACAACATACACTGGCCCAGCTAACCAATCACAAGACACACTGGCCCAGCTAACCGATCACAGCACACACGGGCCCAGCTAACCAAACACAGCACACACACTGGCCCAGCTAACCAAACACAACACACACACTGGCCCAGCTAACCAATCACAACACACACACTGTCCCAGCTAACCAATCACAACACACACAATCACAACACACACTGGCCCAGCTAAACGATCACAACACACACTGGCCCAGCTAACCAATCACAGCACACACTGTCCCAGCTAACCAATCACAACACACACAATGGCCCAGCTAACCAATCACAACAAACACTGGCCCAGCTAACCATCACAGCACACACTGGCCCGGCTAACCAATCACAACTCACACTGGCCCAGCTTACCGATCACAGCACACACTGGCCCAGCGAACCGATCACAACACACACTGGCCCAACCAACCGATCACAACACACACTGGCCCAACTAACCGATCACGAGCACGCACTGGCCCAGCTAACCGATCACAACTCACACTGGCCCAGCTAACCTATCACAACTCACACTGGCCCAGCTAACCTATCACAAGCACACACACTGCCCAGCTAACCGATCACAGCACACACCGTCCCAGCTAACCTATCACAGCCCACACTGGCCCAGCTAACCAATCACAGCACATTTTCGTATTTCAGAAGGTGGGCCTTCATATGATACAGGAACTATTCGAGCCGTTCATGCCAGACTGGTGAGAGAGGTGTTGTAATAATGTAAAAAAAAATTGAAAAATAATGTGTTTTTCGAACAACCTAGTATGAGAGCCTGATCTAGTAAGGGGGGTGAGGGAGGTGGGATGGAAGGGGTTTGCCCCCAAAACAAAATCAAACTTTGTAAAAGAGCATAATAGGACTCCCTTTAATGTGTCTGTTACAGTTTTAATTATACATTTACTTACCGTGTGAATATGCCTAGTACTTTAGGGGTTGCTTTTGGTTTTGATTAGTAGAGGTAGTTGTCATGTAATTGTGCATAATTGCTTTAGTAACAGTGTGGCCGGTGTTGCAACGGCATTAAAGTACAGCAAGTTACATAACAGATTATTTCCAAGTAAACAGTAAAGTAACGCATTACTTTTTAAATTTATAAGAAAATATCTGAGTTTCTTTTTCAAATAATAATGCCAGTCCCGTTTTTTGTTTTTTTTTCCCATTTATTTAAGTGCCGAGATGTTGTGTGCCCTGTGTGATCATGATGTTACTGTAGTTTTAGATTAAATGTGAACATGCAGTACTGCGATCTGTACTCATCTCACGTCCGTATTTCCAGGTAACTTCAGTATTTAGTTTGTTTTTTAAATTTCCTCATTCTGAGGCTTATTCATTTCACATTTGGTGTGAAAGGGCTTTTACATTTACAAAAAACAGAACTTTTTTTCTTTTTTTTTTCTATATGATATATTAAAAACAGCAACCCCAATGCCAGGATAAAAGTAACTAAGTAATGTAATTAGTTACATTTTTAGGGAGTATACACATGATGGAAAGCATAGCTTAACACAGAACAAGAAAGGACTATTATAGATATTTAGTCATAACCATTTTACCCACAGCAATAATACATTTTATTTGTTTTATTTGCTGCATCCCACTTTGAACCTTCTAGATTTAAGTATTTCATAGCTTGGAAGAAATCTAAGCATTCAGCATCTTTTTCTACTGCATACATGTATCAATTTTTTATTTTTATTTTTTAAATAAATTTACTCAACATCTGCATTTATTTTGTTACATTTATTATTAACTGAAAATTCTCTCTGTGGTTAAATAGGTCTTGATATGGTGTGCGGTATTTCAAATGTTATGCAACTAATCTAATCTAATCTGAGAGTTTGGTTTCACACTGTCAACATGACATATAGCTATAAACAGTGCAGAGAATATTACCTTTGTCCTTGTGCTGTATACACTATAAGTGTGCACTTGTTCCACACTTGATTTGCTTTTCAAAATCTACACCGTTCAGTGAATTTGAGAGCAGAGTAAAACATGTAAGTACTTTTCCCACTTATTATATAGATCAGGAAAATGTTTCGCCTGTTTGATATTATGTTTTCCTTTGCAGAATAAGATCATTTAAACAGAATAAGAGAGATCATACAAATTGCATGTTAATTTTTATTTAGTGCTGTAGTGAATAAGCAGTTTCACATAAAGATGTTTACATAAAGTAAAAAAACAACAACAACAATAACTGAATTTACACAAATAAACCAGTTCAAAAGTTTACATACTCTTGAATGTTAATACGGTGTGTTGTTGCATATTCTGCAAGGGGTATGTAAACTTATGAGCATCATAAGTCAAAATCATACAAGTCCAAATTAATATTTTTATTTAGCAAGAGTGTGGAAATTGATCAAAATTGGCTGTAATACTTAATTTAAAAAAATGTATTTAAAATAAATGCTGATCTTTTGAGCTTTGTATTTTAAAAAAAAAAAAAATCCTGAAAACAAGTATGAATGTTTCCCTAAAAATATGAAGCAGCACAACTGTTTTTGATATTGATAACAAGAAGGAATGCTACTTTAGCAGCAAATCAGCATATTTGAATGATTTCGGAACCCTGAAGACTGGAAGAATGGCTGCTGAAAATGCAGCTGTTCCATCACAGGAATAACTTGCATTTAAAAATATATTAAAATAGATAAAACTTATTTTAAATTGTAATAATATTTCAAAAATATTCACCCCAAACATTTGAAGTGTAGTGTTATTAAGTTTAGCAACATAGAAATATGGATTCATGCTTCAAACTTCAGACACAGTTGTTTAGTGTGTGACATGTGTTTATATTTTGTATGACACCATGTTCTCTGTGTGTGTGTGTGTGTGTGTGTGTGTGTGTGTCTCAGTGAAGGGTGATGGCGCGTAAGACTGAGTGCTGTCGGCTCAATGGTCTGGAGATCTCCCTCATAGTTCTCTTCCTTTTGATGACAGCGGTCTCAGTGGGGTTAATAACAGTCCTGGCCCTCAAACTGGATTCAGAAAAACGTAATTCTGAACTGTTCACATGGTTTAATTACAAGAAAATTACAGCTTATAAAAACTAAAATGCATTTGTCTTAAGCAATATTTTTTTGTAGTTACACATTGTAAGACCTAGGAAAAAGATATGATTTTATATTCATATATTTAATATTTAGAAATATTTTTTGTTTTTTTACTTAGGGGGGAGTGCAGAAAATATTTGATGTAGGATTTACTTTGAAACTCCGACTTTTGAATCTCAATGTAATTTTTTCCATTCATAAGCTTATTGAAGAATCATATGGTGTCTGGTTTGAATTATTTGTGCACCAGAGGAAGTGACTCCAGAGGAGCCGAGCCCATCAGTGGATCCTCCAGAGAACCCTTATCTGATTGGTGTGGGTCGAGCTGACTGTACCGGGCCTGTGGCCGATCTGCCCATGGTCAGTTTCATTTCTCTCAATCTCTTTCTGTTCAGTTGATTTCTTAGATTTTGATCATTTGATTTTACTCTGACTATTTCCAGCTGTTCTGTTTGATTATTGGTGAGACCTTATAGCTGGAAGTTGATAGTCATCAGTTGTTAGCGACTGATAATATTTATGACTGCGCACTGATCAGATGTGATGATAAAGGACAGATATCAATGTCAAAGACTAAGTTAAGATTCTTGTGAATGGTGATTTTGTTTTTTTGTTTGTGGAAAAGATGGGTTACGCTAATACTGAGCAGACGGTGAGAGGGATCCATACACGTCTGTTCAGCCGAGCCTTCATCGTGGACGATGGCAGTAAAAGAGTGGTGTTCATCACTGCAGACATTGGCATGGTCTCTCAGAGGCTGAGGCTAGAGGTATAGCACACACACATTATTCCGGGTTTCTTCTTCTGTAGTCATGAGAAAAGTTTACATAAAGCACTTCTCTTATAATTAGCATGTGTGTCATTGACAATGGTCATTATATATATACAGTATATTATATGTATATATATGTGACCCTGGACCACAAAACCAGTCATAAGGGTACATTTTTGAATTTGAGATTTATACATGATCAGAACGCTGGATAAATAAGCTTTCCATTGATGTATGGTTTGTTATGATAGGTCATTATTTGGCTGAGATACAACTATTTGAAAATCTGGAATCTGAGGTGCAAAAAAAATCTAAATATTGAGAAAATCGCCTTTTAAAGTTGTTCAAATGAAGTTCTTAGCTATGTATATTACTAATCAAACATTAAGTTTTTATGTATTTACAGTAGGAAATTTACATTATCTTTATGTAACATGATCTTTACTTAATATCATAATTTTTTTTGGCATAAAAGAAAAATGGATATTTTTGACCCATACAATGTTTTTTTTGCCTATTGCTACAAATATACCCCAGCGACTTAAAGGTGCTGTATGTAAGTTTTTGACTCTAAGCATAAAAATACCATAATATGTTTGCAGATGTTTAAGAAACATGCTAAGTTAACATAATTTTTTATCTGAAAAACAATGCTACAGTCAGGTATTCTCCTTTGAAAATGTGCGTTCCGTGCCGGAATATCGGTCTCTGTTTTGGTTTGTGAAAACCGCCCACTGCCAGTTTACCCAATTGCATTTCGTCACCCCGGGTTGCCAGTTGGCATTAAACAGAGCGTATTTCATTTCATTCATCGTCAAGTGCGCTGGTTCCTGTTGGTGTCATCAATCTGGCCAACCTGTGTGTGGTGGTCAAGTCTGAGGAGGAGTGTGCGGGTGATACAACCCCGCTCCAAGATTGTTGGAATTTTGGACTGCAATAACCTAGTTTCACCACGCCTCATTGTCATCCACATACAGCTCCTTTAAGACTTGTGGTCCAGGGTCACATATTATAAATGACCCCAAACGGAATGATATACACCACCACACACACACACACCGCACGCACGCACCCCACACAGGGAACAGCACACCGAAACACACACACACGCACACACCAGTTGTCATTCCCATGAAGGGAAAATTGCTATAAATTTTTCCCAGTAAGAATACAAGAAACATTAATAAGAATAATAATAATAATAATCCTTATTATTATTTTAATATATATACGTAGAATTCTGAATATATAGTACTATAGTTGTTATTAAAAAGCTCTTTATTAAGTGTTTGTTTAAGTATTTTGGTACTATGTTTGTATTATTTATGAGTTTGGGACAATTCTATACCTTTTCTATATTCTACAAAGCTTTCAAAATGTGTTTTACCATACTTTCTACTTTGAAAAATTCTTTTTTTTGATTTTTTTTGTTTTTTATTAATATATAATACAAAGCTGTCATGATTTTGTAGTGTTTATTATTCTGATTTTATTTCATTATGTTACACCAACTGACATTTTTTTGGGAATGATTAAATCAAATGTCTAGTACAGAACTGTATAAAATGTCGAATTTAAAACTGAGAAAACTGAAATTTCAATACGAAATATTCCATTTTTTCAATAAATCTAATAATCTGACTCATGTTTCAAACTAGATTTTCTCCTTATGATCATTTCTGGCATATTTTTACTTGTTAGTGACTGTGTTTACATGCCGTTTTATTGTGATTTTCAAATCAGCATGTGCCACAAATTTTACTATTATGATTCCTATGATTATGAGCTTTAATCACATCAGTTTGATCGTGTTTACGTGAGGTAAAGTTTAATCGCAATATTGCCCAAATCTCATTAGAATTGCATTATGAGGGTGAATTTAAATATCATCGTCCCAAACCATTTTAGGTTCTGCAAGAGCTTAAGGCGAAATACGGAGACCTGTACAGACAGGACAATGTGGTCATTAGTGGCACACACACACATGCAGGCGTGGGTGGCTATTTCCAGTACACCCTCTTTATGATCACCAGTAAAGGCTACATTAAGCCGTCTATACAAGCCATCGTCAGTGGAATAGTCAAGGTATGCTTTACTGACCTGCTCTCATTTGAAATGCATTTCTGATATGTTAACATATAAATGTGTACCCTTTGAATTAGTTCATGTTAATGCCTTCAGCATGTCATTTATAATATTTTCCATCCTCTGCATCAGAGCATTGATCTAGCTCACAGGAATTTGAGACCTGGACGAATTTTTATAAATAAAGGACAACTAGTCGACAGCAACTTGAACAGAAGCCCACATTCATACATGAACAACCCTGAGGAGGAGAGAAACAGGTTTGTTTGTTTGCTGATGTGCTCATATTGGTCCAGCTGCAGTTTAAAGTAACCCAGCTTTTATTATTAAAGGGATAGTCCACCCCAAAATAAAAAGGCCTCATGTTTCTATCTTCTGTAGAACACAAAACAAGATATTCTGAAGAGTCTTAGTAACCAAACCATTTTGGGTCCCATTGACTTTCATAGTATTTTGTATTCATGCTATGTAAGTCAATGGGACACAAAACCATTTGGTTACCAACATTCTTCAAAAATATCTTCTTTTGTGTTCCACAGAAGAAAGTCAGTCATACAGGTTTGGTACGACAAAGGGAAGTAAACGGAAATAACTTTTTTTAGCTGAACATTTATGTATTTGCAGTTTTGTCTCAAAGTTGTTTTACAGTCAAATGTGACAAACATCCCCTACCATCAATACAGCTGTAAGTCACAACACATTCATTTCTGACTCTGTTTCCAACCCAGATATGAATTCAACACAGACAAGCAGATTGTCATCATGAAATTCACAGATCTGGATGGGGATGGTATGGGCTTGCTCAGGTATAATATAGCATTTACTTTGGAAAGCCTTACGTTTCAGTGCAAACATTGCAAGATCTTATGGTCTTCAAGGTAACTGACTTCACTAAATACATTGATAATAAATGCAATGCATTCATTTATTGGCTATGTATCTGTCCTCAGCTGGTTTGCTGTTCATCCCGTCAGTATGAATAACACCAATCGCATGGTGAGCTCGGACAACCTCGGCTATGCCTCCTATGCCTTCGAGCAAGAGAAAAACATTGGCTTTCTACCCGGTGAGGTAAAAGGTCAACCTTTTAATTACAGCTTTCCCACTGAGCCCCATCTTCAAGGTTAATTAATTGTCTTTATTAGTTGTAATCTACTTGAGTTCACAAGGACATTTTGCCATTCAATAAAGCCAATAAATGCTCTAAACACAGAGGAGGTTTACTGAAGATGTTAATTAATGCTGGTATTATGCAAGATCTGTAACATTTCTGTTGCTTATGTCGGCAGTTATCTTTAATAGACTTTTTGACTCAGGGACAGAATGAAAAGCTCCGCACTAATGCGTCACACTCTGTGTACCTCCAGGGTCCTTTTGTAGCTGGTTTTTCCTCCAGTAATCTTGGAGATTCATCTCCCAACATTCTCGGCCCCGTCTGTGTGAACACAGGCGAGAAGTGTGACTACCTTAACAGCTCCTGTCCCATCGGTGGAGTGAGTTATTATTACAAACATGCATTATATTAACAGGATTGTTCACAATTTACTATAGACTTGTACTAAGAATACCTTTAATTTTCTATTTCATTTTTACACACAATATGTGGGGTATTAAGGACACGGTAATTAAAATGGTAACATATATATATATATTATATACATTATATATATTATTGCTGTTAAAGCGATTATCGCATTCCATAATTAAAGTGTTTGTTTGGACATTAATATCTGTTCGTTACTGTGTATATTTCTTATGTTATTACAGACACAGCACATACCCATATATTTGGGAAATATTCACATTTTTACATGTTGACATGTATTGTTTATATTCAATAATTATATAAGATATAAATATATTTAATATATAAATTAACATATTTCTGTAATATATACATGCATGTGTGTGTATTTACAGTATATATACATAAATATACACTGAACACACACACATTATGCAAACAAAAACTTTTATTTTGGATGCGATTAAAATCGTTTGACAGCACGAAATAGATATATGTATTATATCTATATATATATATAGATATATAATATATATATATAATATATTAACTTTGTCACATTCCACAATTAAAATATTCTTTTTGGTGTGATTGTTGATTTGGCAACAGTAAATTTCTTTTTATTTATCTATATTATATACTACCTTTAAATACCATGTCGATGTTTCAAATAAAATGTATATACTTTCTATAAAAAATTATAATAATAAACAAAAAATATAAATTTATATATATATATGATTGATGATTGCTTAATTGAAACATTAAGTTTTGTATTTCAACTTAAATATTTGAAGATACTTCACTGTGTTCACTCTCCATGTGCCTTTCAACAGAAAAAAGAATGCTTAGCTTTTGGACCAGGTGAGGACATGTTTGAAAGTACCAGGATGATAGGAGAGAATATGTACAAAAAAGCAAAGGTTTGTCTCATTTGTGATATTGTTTGATCCTTGATATGTATCAGTGATTGTGGTGTGAGTGCATTATTTTACCTAGTCAATTTGTTCTGCAGGAGCTGTACAGCAGTGCAAAGCAGGAGCTACATGGGCCCGTTTACGGCGCACATCAGTGGGTCAACATGACCGATGAGACTGTCCCATTGAACTCAACTCATACAGTGAGTACAGGGTTCCTGTGCATAAAATACGGCTAATGAGACCAGAAACATGTTCTAAAAGAGTACTCAAATCAATTACAGGTGCATCTCAATAAATTAGAATGTCATGGAAAAGTTCATTTATTTCAGTAATTCAACTCAAATTGTGAAACTCGTGTATTAATAAATTCAGTGCACACAGACTGAAATAGTTTAAGTATTTGGTTCTTTTAATTGTGATGATTTTGGCTCACATTTAACAAAAACCCACCAATTCACCATCTCAACAAATTAGAATACTTCATAAGGCCAATAAAAAAAAAAACATTTTTAGTGAATTGTTGGCCTTCTGGAAAGTATGTTCATTTACTGTACATGTACTCAATACTTGGTAGGGGCTCCTTTTGCTTTAATTACTGTCTCAATTCAGCGTGGCATGGAAGTGATCAGTTTGTGGCACTGCTGAGGTGTATGGAAGACCAGGTTTCTTTAACAGTGGCCTTCAGCTCATCTGCATATTCTCTTGTTTCTCATTTTCCTCTTGAAAATACCCCATAGATTCTCTATGGGGTCAGGTCTGGTGAGTTTGCTGGCCAGTCAAGCACACCAACACCATGGTCATTTAATCAACTTTTTGTGCTTTTGGCAGTGTGGGCATGTGCCAAGTCCTGCTGGAAAATTAAATCAGCATTTCCATAAAGCTTGTCAGCAGAAGGAATCATGAAGTGCTCCAAAATTTCCTTGGTAAACGGTACAGTGACGTTGGTTTTCAAAAAACACAATGGACCCAACACCAGCAGATGACATTGCACCCCAAATCATCACAGACTGTGGGAAACTTAACACTGGACTTCAAGCAACTTTAGCTATGAGCTTCTCCACCCTTCCTCCAGACTCTAGGACCTTGGTTTCCAAAATGAAATACAAAACTTGCTCTCATCTGAAAAGGACTTTGGACCACTGTGGTCAACAGTTCAGTTCTTCTTCTCCTTACCCCAGGTAAGACGCATCTGATGTTGTCTGTAGTTCAGGAGTGGCTAAACAAGAGGAATACGACAACTGTAGCCAAATTCCTTTACACGTCTGTGTGGTGGCTCTTGATGCCTTGACCCCAGCCTCAGTTTATTCCTTGTGAAGTTCACTCAAATTTTTTAATTGATTTTGCTTGACAATCCTCATCAGGCTGCGGTTCTCTCGGTTGGTTGTACATATTTTTCTTCCACACTTTTTCCTTCCACCAAACTTTCTGTTAACATGCTTGGATACAGCACTCCGTAAACAGCCAGCTTCTTTGGCAATGAATGTTTGTGGCTTAACCTCCTTGTGAAGGGTGTCAATGATTGTCTTCTGGACATCTGTCAGATCAGCAGTCTTCCCCATGGTTTTGTAGCCTAGTGAACCAAACTGAGATACAATTTTGAAGGCTCATGAAACCTTTGCAGGTGTTTTGAGTTTGATTAGCTGATTGGCATGTCACCATATCCTAATTTGTTGAGATAGTAATTGGTGGGTTTTTGTTACATGTGAGCCAAAATCATCACAATTAAAAGAACCAAAGACTTAAACTACTTCATCTGTGTGCATTCAATTTATTTAATACATGAGTTTCACAATTACAGTTGAATTACTGAAATAAATGAACTTTTCCACGACATTCTAATTTATTGAGATGCACCTGTATATGTGAATAGCACTTTTTAAAATAACCATTGTTGTAAAGGCAACTTTAAAGACATGTTCTATATTCCATAAGTCAGGGCTCCATTTAGATTATAATAATAGTTTACACTTTGGTGAATTGGTCGAAAAATCTGTCCAAAGTTGGCAATTTTTGGACTTTATACACGCATTTTAGATAATTATATGTGCAAGCATTTGACTAGTGAAACACCAACTTTGTGTAAAATTGTGTTACGATGTCATGTCCATGTAAACTCACTTAACAAAAACATAAAGATTCGTGCTGTTCACATTGAGTACAGTATAGTTTCATCTCAAAAGAACAATTTAATACAGCTTTACAGATCAAAAACACACATTTTGTAGTGTATAATTCCTGTAGGTACATTAACACAAAAAAAATTGAAACTCACATTTCTGCTTTTAAATTTCCAAATTATAAGTGCATCACCAAAACATGTTTTTCTATTGTTTTTACAATCTGAAAAAAATGTGAAATTTGTTGAACCATCAGTTGAACGTCACAGATGCTGTCTGTAGAGCTTAACATGAACCAGAAAACTCCTCATTGTGGTGTTCATGCCAACACTGTTTCTGTCATCAGGGACGGACGTGTAAACCTGCTCTGGGCCACAGTTTTGCTGCTGGTACAACTGATGGAGGAGGAGAGTTCAACTTCATGCAAGGTAAAGAGATGCATTTCATAAACAAATATAGCCCAAATATAGTCATGTCACATGCTTGACAAGTATTTGCCAATTTTTATGGTTTCATATTTGACAGGCAGATAAATACAGAGTTCTGGCATGAAACTCTAGATGGTGCAGTCTGATAGGTCTAACTCAATCTGACCTAATGACATCATTATCACATGGCACAGCTGATTGGTTCTCTCCTGTATAGGTAGCTAATGAGCTCAATGCTCAACGTTCAAATATATGACTAGTGCTTGCCGTAGCAGTTGCAGCTTGCTTCAGAAACCCTCCACCTTCCCCAGCTCCACCTGTTTAGATCTGCTATGAGGTGATTCATGTATGCTATATGGGGGTTATTTCATGTATGTTATATTTGCAGCAGCAATATTGCTTACATGCTCACAGCAGCATGTTGTGGATGTATTGGCAGTAGCAAGTCTTGGTACTTGCTCTGCCGCAGCAGCAGCAGCAGAAGCAGCGTAGCAGATCTATTCCGCCAAGACCAAATACATTAGCATTGTCATGTACATTACCATCCTCCGAGAGTTGTCATGACAGAAGTATGGTTATGCTTGTGACCAGGGGATACAAATGGAGATCCTTTCTGGGATGGAATAAGAGATGCAGTTTTGGGACCGCCGTCCAACGAGACCACAGCTTGTCATCGGCCTAAACCAATCCTCTTCAGCACTGGGGAGGTATGAGGACAATTAGAACTCATGAAGAAGCAGAATTATAAAACCTAATATACAATACGTTATCTTTTGTTAAGATAAGATTGTGCCAAAAGGGAAAATCGCTTAAGAATTGGCACTTTTTACAAGTACGTGACAATAGGTAATGGCAAGTATGTATTAATAACACCTGTCGGATTGTTTTATTTGCTTCGAAATAATAACATTGATAATTGTTTTTATGCAGATGAATTCGCCCCTCCCATGGCATCCAGCCATTGTGGACGTTCAGATCATCACTATTGGCTCTTTAGCCATAGTTGCGGTCCCAGGAGAATTTACGTGAGTTCTGTTAAGAAAGGTTAATATATAAAACAGTGGCTCTATAATGAGCCAATATGGTTTACCCCAAATTGTTTTCTATGTTCTAGTACCATGTCAGGGAGAAGGATACGAGAGGCAGTCAAAAAGGTACAAATTGCACATACACTAGTGGTAAAACATTTGGAATATTTAAGACTTTTTAATGACTTTAAAAGAAGTCTTTTATGCTCACCAAGGCTGCTTTTATTTGATCAAAAATACAGTAAGAACAGTAATTTTGTATTATGTAATTAAAATGAAAAATAACTGTATTCTATTTTAATATTTGTTTAAATGTAATTTATTCCTCTGATGCAAAGCTGAATTTTCAGCATCTTTACTCCAGTCTTCAGTGTCACACGATCCTTTAGAAATCATTCTCATATGCTGATTTTGGTGCTTGATTTGATAAATTATTATTGGTGCTGAATTATTAAAAATGGTTCTTATCAACATTGAAAATAGTTTTTGCTGTTTGCTGTTTTGCAGAATTTAAAATATAAATATTTTGTTACTGTATATTATAAAAGTTTTTTACTGTCACTTTTGATCAATTTTTTTTTAATCTTTACCTTAAACATTTGAATGGTAGTGTATGACAGTTTCTACGAAAATGTTAAACAGCAAAAACTATTTTCAAGATTGATAAGAAATATTCAGCAATCAGCTATTAGAATGAGTCTGAAGGGGTCATGGACACTGAAAACTAAAGAAATCATTCACAGGAATAACCGAAAATTTTTTAGTACATCAAAAAAACATAAAAAAAATTATATAGATATTCTAAATTTTGACCAGTTATCCACGTTTGTTTAAAACCAATTCTCACTATTAACAAACTATTAACTACAACTTTTGCCTTAATATAGTCCTAATTTGCTGCTTATTAATAGTTAGTAAGGTAGTTGTTAAGTTTGTATAGGGTAGGATTAAGAGATTTAAAATATGGCCATGCAGAATAAGGCATTGATATGTGCTTTATAAGTACTAATAAACAGCCAATACTGTATGCTGGTAATATGCATGCTAGTTAATAGTGAAAATTGGTCCTTCAAACAATGTGTAACCGAAAAACTTTTATTTTAAAATATGTTCAGAGGTACAGAATTATTATATATATTTTTTAAGTTGACGTCATAACCATTTCACATGATTTCCATAGGAGTTGGAGGTGAAAGAGTCTTTCGCTAATGCAGAAGTGGTCGTTGCTGGTCTGTGCAACATCTACACCCACTACATCACAACATATGAAGAGTATCAGGTGTGTATGCAAGAAAACACATGGTTTTAGTCATGGTATTTACAGTACATGGTGCTCCAAAGTACATCAGTGATCCCAAAAAATATGCGTCTGTCTTTTTCCTCTATCCTCACAGATCCAGCGATATGAGGGCGCATCCACTATTTTTGGCCCTCACACTCTCTCGGCTTATATCCAGCGCTACAGAGGCCTGGCCAAAGCTATAGCTCATGTAAGGCTCCGCTGCCTTACAGTCATTTGTGACATTTTGATGAACTGAATTGGCCTGGCTGATCTCATGAATAAACCAATCTTCCACAGGGAACAATAAGAGATCTGCCGAAAGGTCCTGATCCCCCTTTCTTTGATGAAGACAAACTTTTTAATCAAGTGAAGGACCCAGTGGCAGATTTAGCACCAGCTGACACCGTATTTGGTGACATCTTAGAGCAGGTTAACCCTTCCTATAAAGTGGTAAGTCAATAATTGTGATGTAGAAACAGTACAGTCACATTTACCATTGTTTGGCACAATTTTGTGGGCAAAATCAATTATTTCAATAGGAATCCACACGTTTGGGAGTTTCACGTGAGGGTGAAAAGTTCGTTTTTGTAACATAAAAATGTGATTTTGCTGCATTGGCCAACATAAAGATGCTTGGTTTGAATGTGACTTCTTTTTAAAAACTGCTATGCTGTTGACAATGGACTTTTTTGCCCGTGAAAAATGTGACTGTACATTAACACTGTACTAGTGAAAGATACGCTCACTATTATAAATTGACAAGCTTTATCTGATTTATTTATTCTAAAGGGAGAAATTGCATCTGTCACATTTGTCGCTGGAAACCCGAGACACTCTGGAGATATTGTGAGTTCTTTAGTAGCAGTAACTGTACAATAATCTTGTGCAAAACATGCTCTTTTATGTATGAGATATAACTAATCTGTGGTGATTATGATATCAGAGAGATAAGACATTTGTCACAGTGGAGAGGTTTCACAACGACACCGACTCATGGGAAATAGTTCACACAGATGCATCGTGGGAAACGAGGTAATGTGTTTCCTACAGACACACAGTACATGCTGAAGAAAGAGGCATTGTTTATGCTTTTTAAATGCTAATGTTATCATATTCATTTGTATTATTCTATACTTTTACTTAGAGGTTGAGTTAATAAAGCTGTCTTAATGCTGATGGTATCTTTCACGGTCTATCCCCGATAAGGCAAACGCTGAGTCAAGGTCTTATCACTTATTATATAGCCAGTTCAATCCTCGGGCCAAAATCCATGTGTGATCCCTATTGGAATTCTAGATTAGACAGTCTGAGTATTTAAAACACAGTATGTCAGCAAAACTGGAACTGATAAAAGGGCATTGAAGTTTTTTGATTGAGTGTTGATTTATTTGATATCAGTTTTTAAAATTCTTTGAGCCCAGAGACTGGGAAAAATCATGTAAAAATGTTAAATTATAATATTAACTAGATAGTATAGCTCGTAGACAAACTTTAAGTTTGCTTGAAAAAGCCTAGCCAGAAAGTTTGTAAAAGTTTTAAAAGCTTGAAGTTTGAAGGTTTTTAGTTTGAAGTAGTTTGAAATGCTTAAAATAGTTTTAAAGATTAAAGTTTGAATGTTTTGAAGGCAATACAGTCTATCAAAAGAACAGACATAGAAAAACAGATCGCTAGGGTACCTGGGGTGGCTTCTAGGGTGGTTGCTAGGGTACTCAAGGTGGTTGCTAGGGTGTTTCTAGGGTACCTGGGGTAGTTGCTACAGATTGCTAGTAGGTGGTTGCTAGGGTACTTGGGGTGGGTGCTAGGCTGTTACTCTGCAGTTGAATGGGTATTCTTGGTGGTTGATAGGGTGTTGCTATGTGGTTGCTAGGGTACTCAGG
The DNA here is from genome assembly GCA_018155175.1 of Sinocyclocheilus anophthalmus. Lineage (NCBI taxonomy): Eukaryota > Metazoa > Chordata > Actinopteri > Cypriniformes > Cyprinidae > Sinocyclocheilus > Sinocyclocheilus anophthalmus. The sequence goes on along the minus strand of JADLZN010008166.1, from coordinate 96,759 downwards.
GTGGTTGCTAGGGTGTTACTAGCATGTTGTTAGCATTATTAGCAAGTTACCAGCATGCCTCTAGCATGATTAGCATGTTACTAGCATGTTGGTAGCATGATTATCAAGTTGCTAGCATGTTGTTACCATGTTTTCTAGCATGATTAGCAAGTACTAGCATGTTGTTAACATGATTAGCAAGTTACTAGCATGTTGTTAACATGATTAGCAAATTACTAGCATGTTTGTAGCATGATTAGCATGTTACTAGCATGGTGTTAACATTTTGTTAGCATGATTATCAATTACTAGCATTTTGTTAGCATGTTTCTAGCATGATTAGCAAGTTACTAGCATGGTGTTAACATGATTAACAAGTAAACTAACAAATTGTTGCATGTTTCTACAGGGAAATTTTTAACAAGTTACTAGCATGTTGGTAGCATGATTAACAAGTTACTAACATTATGTTAACATGATTAGCATTTTGCTAGCATGATTAGCAAGTTACTAGCATGATTTTAGCATGATTAGCAAGTTACTAGCATGTTTCTAGCATGATAAGCAAGTTACTAGCATGTTGTTAGCATTATTAGCATGTTACTAGCATGTTGTTATCATGTTTCTAGCATGATTAGCAAAGTGACTAGCATGTTTCTAGCATGAATAGCATGTTACTAGCATGTTGTTATCACGATTAGCAAGTTACTAGCATGTTTTTTTTTTTTTAGCATGATTAGCAAGTTACTAGCATTTTGTTAGCAGTTGATAGCGATTAGAAAGTACTAAGAATGTTTTTCTTACACATGATTAGGCAAGTTACTAGCTATTGTTACATGTTACAAGGTTACTAACATGTTGCTAGCATGTTTCTATCATGATTAGCATGTAACTAGCATGTTTATCAAGTTGTTAACATGTTTCTAGCATGATTAGCATGGTGTTAGCATTTTGTTAGCATGATTAACAAGTTACTAGCATTTTTCTAGCATGATTAGCTTGTTACTAGCATGTTGTTAGCATGTTACTAGCATTTTTCTAGCATGATTAACAAGTTACTAGCATGATTAGCATGTTACTAGCATGTTGTTAACATGTTTCTATGCTAATCCAGCTAAAAACTGTTGATTAAGTAAAAAAAACAGGTAAAAACCAGCTAAGACCAGCCTGACCTGCTAAAAAAGTGGCCAAAACCACTTTAAAACCAGCTTGAGAGACCACCCAAAGCAGCCAATCAGTTTAGGCTGGGTTTTTTTTTCAGTAGGGAGTTGTTAAACTTTGCTATAGCAATAGACAGCTTAAAGGGTTAGTTCAATCTTTCAAGCTAGTTTCATTTTTGGGTGAACTAACCCTTTAAATACATCATACGTCTTATTGTATAAAAGTTTTCACCCCCTCAATGAAAGTCTATGGGATTTTAGGTGGTTTTGATAGTCTGGTTTACGAAAACCGTAAGCCGGATCAGTTAGGAAAAAAATGGAAACCCTTAGAAAGATAGAAAGTTTGGTGGTTGTAGCTTTAAAAGTCTAGGAGGAGATGCACTTTAAAATTTGGTCTCAGAAGAAGAAGTTTAAATAGGATTTCAGTGAGTTGGCTTTCTCAAGCCAACTTAATAATTAAAAATCAATATGCACTATAATGTAGACACGTTTTGTGTATTCAGGTTTCACTGGATTAAAGGACTTGCTGGCCGGAGTCAGTCAAAAGTGGAGTGGCACATCCCGCTCACGGCACAGACAGGAACCTACCGGATTCAACACTTTGGACACTACAAACAAATCATGGATAACAACACCATCACCACACCATATGTGGGCACTTCTGATGCTTTCAAAGTCACCAAAAGTTTTTACTACTATTGATCAGTGTATCACTGAGAAAGATCATTAGATGCGAGGCTGACAGATATTAGCTGCACATAAGGCAGTGTTCAATTAACTTAATAACTTAACGTTGTTGTTCTTTACATTGTCTTTAAACTTTCATACAGTGAGAGTACTAAAATGTAAAATTCACAGACATTGCCCTGCTAAAAAAAAAAACAATAGAAATGTATTAGATAACCAATAAAATGTATTGGTTTTAATGAAAACTGTAATGGTGCCTGTGGTTTTCTACTGGTAATTGGTCACCTTCTATTGGTGGCTTGTTAAAACCAATAAAACCTAATGGACTATGTCCCAAAACACACTACAGGAAACAATTTTTAATGGTTTTTCTGGTTAATAGTTGATTGATTGTAATGTTTGTAATGGTATTTGTAGTGGAAACCATTGGAATTTCTGTGATGGTTTTCATTGTTTGTTTCAGCAAGGTGAACTTTCCTTTTTTATAATATTGATTTCTAAGGTATAGCAATTGTTTAGTTAAGTATAAAAATATCTATAAAACTGTTCCATTGGTCTCTAACTGCTAAAATAAACAATATGTGTTCACATTATCATTAGGCAGCACACATAGAACCCAAACTTAGTTTACGTGCCAGGCACAATATCTTCAGAATTTATTTAATACATTTTTTTATTTAAATTTGTTTTAATTATGCACTATTTGTTTTATAAAAGTAGCAAGCACCTTTCAAATGGGAGAAAAAAATGGCTCAAAAGCTCGAAAAATGACTATTTTCAGCCCAAAGGTGCATTCAGTTAAATTCTGATTTTTAAAAAATTACATAGATATAATATGTATTTGTAAAGACTCGTAGTTTTCCATAAAAAAGTTTTCATTACACATACTGCTGGTCATGCCCTTAAATGTATTCTGCCATGTTGAAAAGACTTGACCCGTGTAGCATAGTTTGGTGATGCAAAGAGCAAAAATGAGACAATGAAACACACCTACTGTACATGGTGCTAAATAGCACTGAAAGTGGTTCAGGCACCGTGTAGTGAGGTGTACACCACTCTTCCCCAGCAGGGGCTGCCCTCAGCTGCCCTCTTCTTGGTGTGAAGACTTCTTAGCGAGAAGGACAGTCCTCAGATCGACCTTCGGCTTCGAAGCCTTCAACCGTGAGCGTCGCTCTCCCCGTGACCCCCGGTCACCACGCGGGGGAGTACAGGTCGCGATGCTCAGCTTTTGCACCTCTCTGTATGAGGAGCGGGCACATGGTTGGGGCTGCTCCATTCCAACAGCCCCATGAGCTAGAGAGCAGCGAGGCAGGAACCACTGAAATGCCGCAACTTGTTTACGGGCCTCCTGAAACCTGTCGACAACTGAGTTGACAGCGTCGCCGAATAGGCCAGAAGGTGCAAGCGGGGCGTTGAGGAGGAAGACCCTGTCCTTGTCTTTTATTTCTGACAGGGTCAACCATAGATACCTCTGGCGGCAACCCAGGGCATTCCCCTGTAACCGCACTCATTTAGTCCCGTAATGTTAGAATAATCAACAAGGGAGGGACTCGGAGAGGCGGGCCGAGTATGGACTCGACCACGATCTCGACACCTCGGTGTGGAGATTGGGGGAAAACGGCAAGCCCCGGTGTAGAGGGAGTGGCTTCGACCGTAAAAAGCACTCATCTAACTTGCTTTTCGTCGGCTCAGCCTGCTTCTCGGTGGACCACTCGAGATTTAACTTGGCCACTGCACGAGTTATCACCTCCACAAACTCCTCATACTGGGCGGATTGCGGGGACTCATCGAAGCCCTCTACATCGCCCTCCTTGGAGGACGATAGCCTGAGCGTCGAGCCCCTCCCCAGGGGGAAAAACCACGCATGGCGTGCGTCCTAACCCTGGGGGTGCATGGATCTGGAGGTTGAGGAAGAGAAAGGGACTTGACCATCTCCATTCTTTCGCCAGATCCATTGCGACCCCACGACCGCTGCCGCCTCTCTGAATCGGCAGCAGCAGGGCATGAGCCGCGGGAATGCAGGCAAGGGCTCCCCTCCTCAAGAGAGCCCCCTGGGAGCGAAGCGTCCGCAGCGAGCGGTGCTCACAGTGCGGACAGTCAACCCCCTCGAGAGCTGACTCAGCGTGCTTCACTCCCAGGCAAACAACACAAAGGCTGTGTGTATCCCCGCCTGTGATGTAACGAGGGCAGGGAAGAACACACAGCCTAAACTGATGTTTGCCTTTATCATTGCCCTTATTTGTCTTAGCCTTTGACTTGCTTAAGTTGTTGGAGATAGTGACAGACAACAGTAAATAAAACATACACACACAGAGCGCTTCACTGAATGACAGAAGCTGCCGCTGTTTCCACTGCACGTGCTTTTATAGCTTCCTGGTCGCTACATCACCCCGTCCGTGACTTCTTGCCCATTCATTGGACTGATTACACTCGTGATTCAGAGTGTTGTCACGCTGAAGGCGTTCCCAAAGCGTCTCGACGCAGCTCGAGTTCCTGAAGGGGAACTACTGAATGTGCAACCTGTACATATGCTTATTGTCAAAAAATGTGTTTTAGGGTTTCATGATCATTTAAAATGTGTCACAAATGCAAAACAAGTAGTCAGGAGACATGTCAAGAAGTGAATTTGATTTATTGATGGTTAGTTGATTTATTAGAATTACATTTTCACAACTCTCTTTCTTTGTAGCACTATGAAGAGCTCCGCTTATTTTTTTTGTCCTGATGATGCCTGTCCAATTCTCCCTCCAGATCTGATGTCGATCACTTAGACAATAAATAATTTCAAAAACTCTATGATCGAATAACAAAGTTCCTCCAAGCAGAGTTGGAAGTCAGGTATAAAAATAAGTTCTAAGTGCTACACAAACTTTAATACTGTCACCTTTAAGGCATCTTCACATATAACAAAAATGTGTCCATGTGTATTTAAACAATGCTCTTACATTCCCCACTTAGAAAACGTATGAAGTGGGAAAATAGTAGCAAGCCTGTAAATATCTTATAAAATATTGCAAAACTACTAATAAACGAACCAGATACAAAGTGTCAACCATATCTAAAATGATCCTAAAACCTGCAGATACATACACAAGTGTATGAATGGGTATAATCTGTTAAAACTCTCTGTACTTAGGTGTTAACGTAAATACTGAAAGAAAACCAACACAAAAACAAACCACTTTAAATACAATACCAAAGCTTAGTAAAGTAAATGTTTGGATAAAACTTAGCACAATGGAATATTACTATGTGTTTCGAAATTACATTCAATTGTAATGATTCATTGTTAAATGCAATCGTTCAAAGGCAGCAGGCAGCATTGAACAATGGTCCAGCCTAAATTTTCTCTAATTTATATATACAGTATATATATATAAAGTCACCATTCTGGATGACCACAATTTATGACACAAATAATGTTTAAATCAACGGAATTCAGCCTTGAAAAACAGCAATAAAACGTAAAATGTGACATTTTTTGGAAACGTTTGGGATTGAGTTGTTGGCAGCCTTCAGCCCTCTTCCTGAGTTAAGTCAAAAGATGACTCATATACTTCCAAATCGCAAAAATGCTCAAAAAACACTTGGGAAGAAATAAAGTTTTCATAAACTCTAAACAAACAATTACTACTAACCTATAGACACGACAGAATACATGGAACAGGTTAACATTGACATTACAGAGACTGTTAGTTAAAGGTTTTAAAACACTCCATATGCATTCCCACGGGTTGCCACAGCAAAGGCAGGGTAACCCTCGTAGGTTGCATAGGCAGTCATGTCCTGACCCAGAGAAACAGCCTGTTTCAGCTGGGTAGCAGTGGTGCTGGCAATTGCATAACCTGTGAAAATAAAAGGAATGGACTGTTGAAAAGCCGTAGGTGTTCTTTTTTTAAAATAGTTTTCTTAACCTTACAATGCACATATGTGGGTAAGAGATAACAAGACCACTTCATCTAAAATACATTAATAAATAAATAAAATGAGATGGGTTTGGATAATTAATCCATGTAAATAACTTAGGGTTACAGAAAAAGAGTATCTACATTTCTCTAAATACCAGGGTTTCTGCAGGTCTTTAAAAGATCTTAATTGGCCTTTCCACAAATGAAGGCCTAACAAAAGAAAATAAAGTCTTACATTTATAAAGACATGGCATTAGATGCCATATTGCAATTTTTTTTTGCAATACAAACACCTAAACATCATTAAAACAAGATACATTCATTTGAGGTGCATATTGAACATGAAACATGATGTTATCTGATAAACTGAACGAAATTAAATTAAGTTAGGCTTAAAGGATTCTGAATTAAAATGTCCTCTTAATTTACTCATCTCCATGTCATTCAAGATGTTCATGTCTTTCTTTCTTCAGTCGAAAATAATTTTTTTGAGGAAAACATTCCAGGGCTTTTCTCTATATAATGGACTTCAGTGGGGTTCACTGGGTGGAAGGTCCAAAGTGCAGCTTCAAAGCGTTCTACACGATCCCAGACGAAGTTGGAGAAAATGAGATGGGAGTTTTTCGATATACCATAACTGTCCATACCGGAACACAGAGAGTTCGCACAGAATTAGACAAGATGAGCGTTTGAGGCTAAAAAGTATATAAATTGTAATTTTTTTTTTTAGGACAAGGTGGGGGGGGGGGGGGGGGGGGGGGGATCGACGTTCGCTAGATAAGTCCCTTATTCCTCGTCTGGGATCGTGTAGATTCTGTAGAACGCTTAGAAGCTGCACTGAGCTGCAATTGGACCTTCAACCAAGGGAACCCCAACATTGAAGTCCACTATATAGAGGAAAATCCTGGATTGTTTTCCTCAAAAAACTTAATTTCTTTTCGACTGAAAAAAGAAAGACAAACATCTTGGATGACATAGGGGTGAGAAAATAATGAGGAAATTTTAATTCAGAAGTGAACTAATCCTTTAAAACAAGGATGAACATCTGTTAATGGGGAATTGAAAACGTGTTTTCCTTTTGAATTAAAGGGTCATTGATCGCCGGGATTTAAATTTTTCCTTTCGCTTTGGAGTGTTACAAGCTCTTCTTGGTGCATAAAGAAGATCTGTAATGTGGCAAAGACTAAAGTCTCAAATCCAAAGAGTTATTCTTCATAAAAGTTAAGAGTCAGCCACGCCTACCTAAAACGGCTTGTTCTAACACGCCCCACATGTCTACGTCACCGATGTGGGAAGATTTGCATAACACCAAACAAATGTTCACGCAAAGAAAGAAGGAAACTTTTATTCTTGCTGTAGTTTTGTTATTGCTGCTGCCATGTCGTGAAGACACTGTGTTTCATTGTGAAAGCAAAACTAATTTGTTTGGCCTTCCAAAAAAGGACAATATCTGCTTCGTCATGCCTAGAGCTGATCCTTGCGCTTGTGGATCACCGGATCAAAAGGGGCTTTTTCACCTGTGGACGACAAGCAGAGTCAGAACCGGGGTCGTCCCTCACTATGCCCGCCCGTAGGCCCCGGCTCACTCTAGCCCTACGTCGTTCCTCACTCTAGCCCCGGGCCTCTGCTCACTCTAGGCCACCGCCACCGCCGCTCACTCTAGGCCGCCATGTGTGACATTGTGTTTCATTGTGAAAGCGAAACTAATTTGTTTGGTCTTCCAAAAATGGACAACGACTAGAAATCAGGGTTAAGTTGTATTTACAAAACTGTTCAAGAACAGTTCAACCCAAATATCCAGATGTGTGCAACACATTTTATGGAGGACTGTTTCCTGATTCTGGTAGATTAGACTACAATGCCGGCTGTTCTGGCTCAACGACTGTAAGTACGTTTTTTATATTTAAAAAGTTTTTATATTTTATATATTTAAAGCGAGTTTTTTGAGCAGTGTAGAGTAGCGCTTTTCTCTGATCACAAATGCAGACATGATTGTATGTTTACGCGGCACAATACGCAACACAAAGCGTAAAAACACAGTATAAGTCATTATAATAATTATGTCCCCACTGGATGCAACGAATGCCTCGTTTTATAATGGGTTTTCATGTTTTTGAATCACGCTCGGCCGGACAGGGCATCATCAACAGGCTGGTGAGGGGCGTAACATTTCCGTCACACGCGTGAGGTATTTGGCCAATCTATTACACACTGGATAGCTGGACAATCACAGCACACCTTGCTTTTCAGAACGATTAGCTTTGTAAAAATCATGTTTCAGAAAGGCAGGGCATAGAAGAGAAACAATAATGTACAGTATGTGGAAAATAATGTTTTTTAACCTTAAACCGCACATAAACCCATTTCATTACACCAAAATACACAAAATAATGTTCTTTTAACAACATCATATGACCCATTAAGGTGATTTTTTCTGAGCCCATTGCAGATTGTTCTAGTTTTAATCTAAACTCACCAAAATTTTGATCAGTTTTGTTAGTAAATCTTGATTTAAGAATCTTTAGACATTTGCACTGGAAACGAAATACTTTTTTGCAGTGTGGTCATTCAATGTATGAAAAAGTAATGGAGTTGGAAATCTATTGGAAGTTGTATTTTCAAACTTTAAAGTTGGTGTTGCTATGCTAATACAGACATCATTTACACATTTAAGCTTTCATTATTAATTATTCCTTACATTTTTTATGTGGTTTAAAGTTCTTAAAAATTTTGACATTTGACTTCATAAAAACCGCAGAAGCACTGAGATATGGCATTAATGTGTATCATTTAAATATTAAATATAATGTGGTCTTACACTAATTTATATTAGGTATAAGTTTTATTTTAATTTACAATTATACTTATTATAATTTTTATGAATAGTTCAGGTTTAAAACAAATCTTTATGCCACAGTCATATTACAGGGAAGTTAACAGACTAAAATATTTGTCCTAGTATGTGTTTACTCCATAATAACAGAATTAGAATCACAGTGAAATAAGTAGTAGTCTTACAGACCTCACATACCTGGGAATGCAGCAGCGACGGCCGCAGCAGCGGAAGCGTCAGCGCCCTCTGTCTGGACACCAAGGATCTGCAGCGTGTGTTCGGCTGCATGCAGCTTCGCCTCGTCCATTGATGCGCAGAGCTTGGCGGGGGTAAACGGATGTCTGATTGGACACAGAGAACATCAGTGGTAAAATATTGTGTTGAAAAATGTATAGATTTCTAAAAATAGATTAATTTTTAAAAAAATAGAGATGAGCAGGTGTGTTAGGTTTACATTCACAGAAGCTGGAAAATGCTGTGTCTATCATGCATTGTTACATGTCGACTCTGACTGAAAAGTGTTAATTTATTGCTGTGTCCCAAAACATTGTGAGCTGATTTGATGTCTGATGGCTACATTGGCACGTGTCTACACAGACACCGTGCTAACTAAGGCCCAATCCCAATTCTACCCCTTAGCCCTTCCCCTTTCCCTTACCTTTCCGTTGCGTTCACGTGAAGGGGTAGGGGTGTCTCGATTCTCTTTTGGTTGGAGGGGTAGGGGTAAGGGGAAAGGCCAGATATCCCTTCAAACGAAGATTTTTCAGGACCACACTTCAAACGAAGGGGTATGAATTATCTCAGCGTAAACCGGCTACAGCGGCAACATGGCTGCCCCAGCGAACAAAAAGACACATAGATGTAAGAATTTTTGGCATTAATAAAGATTTTAACGAAAAGTAATCATTTGTTTTATGTTACATTCAATCATGAGTTCATATATACGGTCATGTTACTCAAAGAAATGTTTGCAAAAAATCGCTAAAGTTTGCTAACGTCATATTACTGACTGCACGATAGTGCCACAACATAGGCTATTTTCATGTCTGATCTGGGCGATAACCACCATAGACATTGAGAAAGCTAGTACCCCCAATAATTATAAATCACTAAACCCTTTTCTGAAATATTGCCAATTCGAGAGAGAGAGAGAGATGAAAGTTGCGTGTGTGCGCGTTTCTCTTTTTAGAGTGAGTTTACTTCAAAAACAGCGATTTTATCCTCTAGTTGCTGGAAAATATAACGAGCGATTCAGTATTTAAACTGTTATTAATAAAAGTCGTGGGGCAGCGTTGACAAGTTTCTTTGCTCCTGGATGTGTGAGCTGCACTGTGTGTGTGTGTGTGTGTGTGTGGTTGTGTGTGTGGGTGTGTGTGTGTGGGTTGTGTGGTCAGTAAGAAGGCATAATATAGAATGGTAATTAAAGGCTCTAATGCACACCATTATAGGTGTGTGTACTGTAGGAGCTAGACGACGTATGATGACGTGTGATGTATAGTAATGGTGTCCCAATTCTTAGGGGAATATTTTCACCCCTACCCCTTGACACTCTGTTTCAAGGGACAAGGGAAAGGGGTCGGCGGAGGGGTAGGGAAAGGAGAAGGGGTATAAAATAGAATTGGGATTGGGCCTAAGAAAGTAACCTCTTAAAGTAACAGATTTGGTCTCGGAGGTTATGGTTATCGTGTGTAAGCACAGACGGTATGCATGCCTACTGTCTACATAGTTCTACGTTTCTAATGGGTCCTCATATTTCTAACGCCTACTGGCATTCAAACTACTTATATAGCTTATATATTATTAACTATAGCAGGGACATCAAACTCAGCTCCTCGAGGGCCACAGTCATACAGATTTTGTTCCAACCCTGCTCCAACACACATACCTCTAGTTTTCAAATATAAATCTGAAGGATTTGATTAGCTGGATCAGGTGCGTTTATTTAAAGGGTTAGTTCACCCAAAAATGAAAAATCTGACATTAATCATGCCATTCCAAACCCGTAAGACATCAGCTTCGGAACACATATTAAGATATTTTTGATGTAATCTGAGAGCTCGCTGACCCTCCATAGACAGCAAGGATATTACTAATATCAATGCACAGAAACATAGCAAGGACATCTGTAAAACAGTCCATGTGACATCAGGGGTTCAACAGTAATTTTATGAAGCTACGAGAATACTTTTTGTGCATAAAGAAAACAATAATAACATATTTATTCAGCAAGTCTTCTTCCCGAGTTACTGTCTTCTGCCATTTTGGAGAGTACCCCAGAACGTAATCAGCATTGTTTACGTTCAGCATGTGCGCGAAAGTAAACAATGCTGATTACATTGTTAATTTGTGTTCCGAAGATGAACGAAGGTCTTATGGGTTTGGAACAACATGAGGGTGAGTAATTAATTACAGAATTTTCATTTTTTGGGTGAACTATCCCTTTAAGGTTGAAGCTATACTCTTGAGTTTGACACCCCTGAACTTTAGTAAAATATTCTAGTGTATTGTATTAAAATATAATGTGTTAGTAATAGATTCCGAAAGCTTTAAATGTAGATGGATGCCTTTAAAAGTAAATGCAGACCAATCATGGCATGCAAGAAGTTAGAAGAGAATGGTCAAGAGAAGAGAATGGTCAAAGCAATGCAAATACATATAAAACATATAAGCTGCGTCCGAAAGCTTAGGCAGTTGACTTGATGCCTCGCTACCCTATCAGGCAGTGACTCTGCAGGCAACGTTTGAGCATGAAGGTTTAAAGATCTACAGCAAAACAGAGAGAGCTTTGCTGATAAAGCAAATATATTTAAGTACTATAATACTTATGGTGACCATATGTGCCATTTTCCCAGGACGCGTCCTAGTCAGGATTTCTATATTGCCTAAAATATCTAGGTTTTGGCTTTGTTTGCATGTGTAGACCAATCGGTGTATGACATCAAAATACCATACAGACGGTTCCTTATGCTTTCAAAATGCTCTCAAGGTATTTTGATGTCATACACCGATCGGTCTGCACACGCAAACAAAGCCAAAACCTAGATATTTTAGGCAATATAGAAATCCTGGCCAAGACGCGTCCTGGGAAAATGGCACGTATGGTCACCCTAATAATACTAATTTCTTGCTGGAAATTACATAAAAAGTGGAAAAAGTTGGTAAAAAATTTACATTTACATACTAACTGACCACTAAGTGCAATTTTCAGCCATTTTTATTTAGATAGGACAGTGTAGTGACATTAAGCAATGTGGGAGAGAGAGGGGGGCGGGATCCACGAGCCAGGATTCAAATTTAGTATGCCCGCAGTGTAACAACGCTGGATGTCAGCATGCTGCCCACAAGGGTATTAACGCTGACAGACATTTTTATTTTTTAGCTCAACTGGTGCAGAATGGAACACACAGGTTTGTGGGATACCAAAAGTGCTGAAGAATATATCTATGCTGCCTTCAGAAATTGATCAGATGAAGGTATCTCAGTAGACAGAAAGTGACACTGTCATTTAATTTAGACATGTATTATTGCCTTCCTACTTTCATATGCTGCATTCGGAGGGAGCATTTTTCAGCTTTTAGACATAGCCATAATGTATAAGGATTGTAGAAAGCACATCAGTATGAAAACAAAGCCAAAACTCAAACATTTTAAGGTAATTCAGAAATCCCAGCCTGGACATGCCCAAGAAAAGGAGGACACACTGATCTATGTAAGTGATTCCCAACCACATTCCTGGAGTACTTCCATCACAGCAGATTCTGATTGTCTCCTTAATTATCAGCTCATTTGTAGAGACGTGAAATGGGAGTGTCTAACAAATGAAATATGCAAACTTTGCAGTGGTTAGGGTTAATCCAGGAATGTGGTTGGGAATGACTGATCTAGGCAGCTCACTAGGTTTTGTGACACAGTTAATGCGAGTGTTCTTGCTTTGTGATGATGTGTGTATCGTTGCGGTAGAAGTTGTAGCATACATATTTGGATATTGAGTAGCCAGAGCAGGGATGGTGACTTTGTAAAGGAACAGTTGCCTCTGATCTGGTCCAATAGCAGAGTGAAGCTGGTAAACCGGTTGTCCCCAGTTATTCTTTTGGCAAATATCCTCCAAGATCTGCGAAAACAGGCAAAATCGTCCTTGGAAAAATGTTCCTTTGAAAAATTCCTCCTTTTAAAATCCACAAGTGATCTTTTCACTGAGGGTATGAGTGTACCTCTGGGGCGTGTTTGATGCCTTGGGGCTTCAGAGTGACTGGGTTCATGGGCGTGAGCTCCATGCCAGGAAGAAGGTCATAGAGTTTGTCGTCGGGGCGTTTGTCTGTCTTGAGTTGGTACGTGGCACAGCCACGACCCATGCCTGCATAGGCGAGGTATCCTCGCCCGCCCAAACCACGTACGCCCGCTGCCCCTACAGGTACATTCATGTAAATTTCTAGGAATGCAAGAAGGCATTAAGTCGAATCAAATCACCAGAAATCACCTGGGTTTCAATCAAGATTTAGAGAAACTGATCATCATGTAGATATATTCCAAGCCAGCACATTACAGATGCTGCATCTCTGATTCATGCAAGAACATTTCTTTTATATATTTGCTAGACTTGATTTTTGGATCCCATCAGAATAATATATTATCGTTACTGGACTGTAATATGCAGGCATGGATAACAAATTCAAATGCTAGATTGGACAAGAAAACTATCAAGAACAATATAGCAAAATACATTGTGTTTAAGGTTATGCAAATGAAGATACAAATATCATATGGTTCAACTGCCATAATAAAACAATAAAGAAAGAACTTTACTTAAGTAATTTACCCAGTCTATTTAAAGTCAACATGAAATAAAAATGTACTCAATTTACTTAATTGTGCCTAATTGTGCACCATTCATCAGTGCATGTTATTCCAAAAATGTTTTGTATTAATTTGTTTTAAATACAATAAGTCACTCCGAAACAATGTTCCTTTTCATCTAACATCACAAAAACCCCTTTAAATTCATTTCAGCCACCTGGCCTCTTTTTTTTTTAAATTTATTTTAGCCATTTTCACCTTTATTATGAGGACAGGTCAGAACTGAGAGGAAGCAAAGTGGAAGAGAGATAGGAGGCTGATCTCAATCCCTTGAGTCAGGATTCAAACTCGGGACGCCAGTAGGCCAATGGCGTTGTATGTCAGCACGCTGACCACAAGGCTATTGCACCGATCTGCCTTCTTTTTGAATATGTAACACCAACTTTTTGATTTTTACCAAACAATTCATGTCTTTTTTTTCACAGAATTGTCATATTATGAATGTAAATATGTGAAAAGTGTTTCATGGTGACTTTAATAATTGTAGACTGGCCTAGTCTGTATTAATTTTTTTACTTATGTAGTGTATACTTAATTATATGAAGTGGATCTTTTGGTCATCAATAATCAGAGCAATTTCATATTTTCAGTAAGAACGACTACATTTTTAGTAGCTACTTCACAAGCTTGCTTGAGATTTCTTTGGAGATGATTGTCACACCTTTAAATATACATTTCTGGAACAAGAGAATCAGATTACCCACCTCTCACAGAGGGGGAGCGCACCAGCCCCCTTGTACTTATGTGCCCTTTGGTACTGGGGAAGCGGAACTGATTAGGGATGGCTGCGTATGCATGGGGGGGGCGTGATGTACTGGTATGTGGCGCTGTCTATTAGTTCTTGCAGAGGGTCTTTGAGCTCGGGCCTACGTTGTAGAGCATCCTTCTTGGACCATGGCGGTCCTCGTCCACTGTTGATCCCCCCTTTGCCCTTAAACCAGAACATAACTGTCCATTATCCACCGATTTTTGCTATGGTGCTGCTCGGTTGGGTTGGGAGTCAAGAGTTCGTCCAGCAGTATTGGTACCTTGGACAGCCAGTGGGGATTATTACTTCATTTAGGGTGCTTGGCTGATCTCCACTGTTGGTGTTGGTTCAAAGGGATGTGGTATGCGTGATGCCGCCTCTTACCTTGCAGGTCAATTTCGTCATGGGGGCATGGTGAGTTGGATCCTCTCTGGAGCAAGATACCAAGCGTAATCTCGGATCTTCTTCACCCTTTCAACAGCACCTGTAGATTAGCCAACACTGTATAATACTTCAATCATCCTATAACGAGAAGATTACGGAAGTGCAGACCGAACCCATATTTCTTTTTGTCCATACGTAAGTCCTGGTCCATGTGTTTAACCTTTTTTATTATTATTTTTTTTTTAAATATCAGCTTTGGTGTACCTCATAAGAAAGCAAGCCAGATTTGGATTCCTATAAGTAAACTTTGGTGCATAATCCATCAATACTTTTTCTGTTTTATGAACATGAATGATACCTCTAATTATGCGGCTTGTTATGCAATTACTTTTCTAAGTGCTTATGTTTACGATTTTCACCTGGCATATGATAGAAAGAGTGAAAAAAAGACTTGCACTGAAGGAGTGACCTGAGGCATATCCAGAGACCAGAATATTAAAGAGACTTTTTGTTAGCTCACCAGGTTTGATGCTGTTAAACTCTTTCTCTACGGTCTCCTCTGTAGTGGGGCAACATCAGATTACGAACATAGAGGATCTTCACTGTGGCCATGGTGTCCTCATCTACCTCTACTTCAGGTTCAGCCCAGTCGACTGCAATAGGATGACCCCACAGCTGAATCCTCCCTGGGAAGAGATAGAGAAAACCATGTCAGCGGCTCGTCTTTTATCTCTCGCTCATCTTCTTTGGGCAATGAACTAAGTATCTTTGGACTCAACATGAGTTCAACATGTAGGAAATCATTCAAATCTTGTCTGGCTCCGGAAACTGACGATTGCTTTCAAAAATGTCTGTACATTTGAAGCAGAAGTGTGAGTGGTTTTAGATAAGACAATTGGTATAATATATAATGTGATGTAGCTTAAATTATTCGTTGTATAACCTGGTAGCAGTTTCCTCCTGGCCATGGCGGCAGCTCTATGGCTCTCATACTCAACAAATGCAAAACCTCGGTTCTTGGTCTTGTCAGCAGCACTTGGATAAACGATGACATCCATGACACCATCCGTCACCTTCTTCATCTCCGCCAGGATCTCTTCTCTCTTTTTGGTCTTTGGAATGCCCCCCACAAATAGACGACAGTTGTCTACACTTGCACACACACCAAGAAGTCTTCCATTCCTGTGTGAAGATATGCAAGAATTTTCCATCAGTTTTTTTGGTTATGCTTTGTCTACAAGATGTCTAGTTTAAACAATGACTCACCGGATTTCATAGTTGTTGAGCTGTTTCATGGCATTCTTAGCCTCTTGTTTTGTGTAGAAGGTAACAAATGCATAGCCTCGATTGTTGCCACTGAAGTCCATCATCATTCGTACTTCATAAATTTTGCCAAACTGCAAAGACAGGTAAGTGTAACAGTTTTAAGGCTACACCACATTGAAATATCGAAAGAAGCCTGTTTATACCCCAGAGTAAAAATACTGTAAAAATAAAAAAGTTACGTTATGAAATATCAAAGCAAATACATTTTCAGTTGCGGGAACAGGCTTAATTGTTAAATTCATTATTCATTTATTTGAAATGATTACAGTTTATCACTTTGCCCTTACTTTTTCACAGAGCGGCACCAGTTCATCCTCAAAGAGGTCTCGAGGAAGCTTTCCCACAAAAATCTCACTGCCTCTCTCTGGAGGTGGGCCTTCCCAGCCAGGAGGTGGACCACCATATCTCCTCTGGCCGTTTTCCTACGGAGAAAACATCTGTGATGACTCTCTAATTTATCACAAATTAACATGCACATTGAGATGTGGACTAAGTAAAACCATAAATGCATATGCTACTACTATACAGTAGACCTTAAGAATAGACAAGTCATTGTACTGATCCATAGACATATGCTACTTTTTTCATAGATGGAAAGGTAGGAGTTTTTCCATTTTCACCACATTATGGTGCCACTATATTACATACTAAAAACTGTTGAAGACAACCACATGGATATATCTCCAGTAATGAAAACATCAAAGAAATGGATCTTATGGAACAGCAACACCGAATTTCTGTCTCTCAAGTAAGAGTCGAATTAAGCAAGTGTTCCTATTCCATAATCCCACTGTGGCACCTGTCCTGTTACCTGAGGCTGTGGTAACTATTACCTGGTGTATGTGATATCCTGTGCGCTGGATCAGAGTGCGCAGCGCAGTCTCTTTCTGCATGCCAGTCAGTCCATCCCCGCATTTTTGATTGGTTTCCATTGTGAGTGATTATCAGCAATAAATCAGCAAAATTAGGGGTGCTCACTGAAATTAAATCAAAGTTCAAACACACATAAATGACAGGGCAAGATAGTATACTCCTGCTTTAAATCTGAACATGATAAGAAGCCAAGACATGTTTCTCACGGACAGGTTCAAAGATAAGAAATTCATATGTCCTAACCATGCTCTTTTGAACAACACTCATCCATTAGAAAATAGCCATTTTGTTCATTTATACATGAGAGAAAACTTTATCACAAAGATCTAATCCTAGAGGAGGAGAAACGTGATTATTTGGTCTTAGGCATCTGTCATCTTAATTTAATCAGTGTCTCTGATCAAAGTCTGTTTGAACTGCATGAAGAAAACTTTTGGTATATATTGGCTTTTTATCTGGTGGACAGTTGGCAAAAAAAATGGGGGAAAAAACATTTTCCTCACCTTCAGGTCAAGGACCGCGGTGTAATTATTAACTGAAGAGAGCAAATCAAAACAGCAGATACTCATTGAGTCACATATGTTTCAACAGGAAGACATCTGTTTCCCTCCCTTATTTCACTCCGTGTTTCAGGTTGTTTCAATCATAATATAGAAAATATAAAAGCATAATTCTATTATTACATCAGAAGATTGCTCTATAAATAGCTCAGAGCTCAGGAGACTAAAGTGATTGTTCACACAAAAATGTAGATTGTGTCATTATTTACTTGGGTCGTTCCAAACGTGGCAGGCCTTTTTGTCTTCAGTGGAACACAAAATATGTGTATAACTCTTTTTGTACAATGAAATACAATGAAAGCTGGGTCCAAAACATCTCTGAACACCATTGACTTCCACTGCATAGATGGCAGAGTATTGTGTTAGCAGCTCAAAAGGTTGTGGGTTTGATTCCCAGGGAACACATACTGGTAAAAAATGTATAGCCTGAATGCACTGTAAGTCGCTTTTGATAAAAGCGTCTGCTAAATGACTAAATTAATATATCTATCTAATATATATTTAATATATATATATATATATATTATATATAATATAATATTCAATGGTACAGAACGTATTCAGACCCCCTTAAATTTTTCACTCTTTTTTTATATTGCAGCCATTTGCTAAAATTTTTTAAGTTAATTTTTTTTCCTCATTAACACACAGCACCCCATATTGACAGAAAACACAGAATTGTTGAAATTTTTGCAAATTTATTAAAAAAGAACAACTGAATATCACATGGTCCTAAGTATTCAGTCCCTTTGCTGTGACACTCATATATTTTAACTCAGGTGCTGTCCATTTCTTCTGATCATCCTTGAGATGGTTCTACAGCTTCATTTGAGTCGAGCTGTGTTTGATTATACTGTTTGGACTTGATTAGGAAAGCCACACACACCCGTCTATATAAGACCTTACAGCTCACAGTGCATGTCAGAGCAAATGATAATCATGAGGTCAAAGGAACTGCCTGAAACTGCCAAAAAAAATTCTGCTGCACTTAAGGTTCCTAAGAGCACAGTGGCCTCCATAATCCTTAAATTGAAGACGTTTGGGACAACCAGAACCCTTACTAGAGCTGGCCGTCCGACCAAACTGAGCTATAGGGGGAGAAGAGCATTGGTGAGAGAGGAAAAGAAGAACCCAAAGATAACTGTGGCTGAGCTCCAGAGATGCGGTCGGAAGATGGGAGAAAGTTGTAGAAAGTCAAAAATCACTGCAGCCCTCCACCAGTCGGGACTTTATAGCAGAGTGGCCCGACGGAAGCCTCTCCACAGTGCAAGACACATGAAAAAACACCTGAAGGACTCCAAGATGGTGAAAATAAGATTATCTGGTCTGATGAGACCAAGATAGAACTTTTTTTGGCCTTAATTCTAAGCGGTATGTGTGAGAAAACCAGGCACTGCTCATCACCTGTCCAATACAGCCCCAACAGTGAAGCATGGTGGTGGCAGCATCATTCTGTGGGGGTGTTTTTCAGCTGCAGGACAGGACGACTGGTTGCAATCGAGGGGGAAAAAGGAAAAGATGAATGCGGCCAAGTACAGGGTTATCCTGGATGAAAACCTTCTCCAGAGTGCTCAGGACCTCAGACGGGGCTGAAGGTTTACCTTCCAACAAGACAATGACCCTAAGCTCACAGCTAAAATATCGAAGGAGTGGCTTCACAACAACTCTTTTTGTGACTGTTCTTGAATGGCCCAGCCTGAGCTCTGACTTAAACCCAATTGATCATCTCTGGAGAGACCTAAAAATGGCTGTCCACCAACTTTTACCATCCAACCTGACAGAACTGGAAGAGGATCTGCAAGGAGGAATGGCAGAGGATCCCCAAATCCAGGTGTGAAAAATTTGTTGCATCTTTCCCAAAAAGACTCGTGTCTGTATTAGATCAAAAGGGTGCTTCTTCTAAATACTGAGCAAGGGGTCTGAATACTTAGGTCCATGTGATATTTCATTTTTTCTTTTTTATTAAATCTGCAAAAATGTCAACATTTCTGTGTTTTTTTCTGTCAATATGGGGTGCTGTGTGTACATTAATGAGGAAAAAAAAGAACTTAAATGATTTTTTAGCAAATGGCTGCAATATAACAAGAGTGAAAAATTTAAGGGGGTCTGAATACTTTCCGTACCCACTGTATATATATATAGTACTAAAATAACAATATATAGACATTTAATATATAGACATTAAAAAATAACTAAAATTCAACTAGAATAAAAATAAAAATATACAAAGAAAATTCTAATAGTATATCAGTAAGCTTGAATGATATCTTATGTACAGTATAAGGTAAGTAAGGTCATTTTACATAGAAAAAAAACACTTAGTTGATAAAATATACTCTAGTGCATCGAGTAAGCGAGGACTGCCATTGGTGCCCCCTTAAAAAAAGGTGCACGATGCCCCTGGGAGTCTGTGTGCTCTTTTGAATTTTCTGTTGTTTTCTATTCATTAATTTTACAATGCATCTCAGCAGCAATGACAGCACTAATGTGTTCGCCTCTGCAAATTCAATAGCTTGTGCAAAGCACAGAGAGTTTATCTAGACTGAAAGGACTCGTCACAGATGACTCACCGAGCAAGATGCTATTACTGCACGCTTTTCCAGTTGGCAAATGCGGCCTTTCATTCAATCCATACAGTGCATGAGACCAAAACGCTTTAGGAAGAGTCACAAATGATGATTTTCTTGAAGCTCAAACGTCAGGGATTTACGAGAGATGGCCGAACATTAGGAATCCATTAAAGAGAGAGTTTTAAGACAGTGCGGAAAGGTTTCCATTAGTCTGCAGTCCATCCACTGCTCTCTTCTGGAGAGCCTGGTTACCATTTGCATAAACAAGATAACTAGATGTGCGCTTATCGTGCCTGGATCTCTAGCTGCTTTTCAGCCCATGTTGACTGAAGCTAAATACACATGTTCTGAAGGCCATTGTGCTGGACTGAAATGGCAGCACAAGTGCAGGGAATATAATATTTGTAATTGCAATTCAATTGCATGTTACATTGCTGCCCGCCTCTGTATTTAAGATTATAAATCAAAAACAATATCATATGGACTGTACCCCCCACCCCAATCACACATGTACACAGCGTTGCTACTGTTAAAAAACATCTGTGCGGTTCAGTATGCCGTGTTTAACAAATACCGTATGTTGGAGAAGTACCATATGTTAAAGCATTTTAATAACAGCAGTGATTAGCTCTGGGTTTATGTTACAGCTGACCTTCTTACAACTATACTGAAATTCACATGTGCATATTAAAATATAAAATGTGATGAGTGGCTCCTTTCTGCATTATAAACACTGATGAACACTATCACAATAGAGTTTGTGCTGTTTTAAGTTAAATTAATGTGTTACACACTGATGACCCCTTCTGTATTATATCTTACCTAGACAGTGTCTTCACAATCATATTGAACATATTGCAATATTATTAATTGTATTGCACAATTAAAAGCATTAAATGCAGGCAACAGAGCTGTACGGATGAGCACAGCATTTTTTAAAACACTGCCACTGCCTTTATCTTGCCACTACCTGACAAGGCTCCTTATGTCACATAATTTGGAATTTAAGAAGCAACTTACCTGAGCAATTTCAGAGATCACCACCCGGAAGACTCAGACCCTCATTCTGCTGAATTTGGCAACGTGTCACTTGGGTGATTCTGTAATCACATCATATCAAACTCCAAAGGTTCACTGTCCTGGGGCTGCTTTACAAGCTGGCGTGGTTAAACGTTAACCAGCTCTATCTTTGCCTCTCGCTGTAGGCCAGCCCTTTGACCAGAAACAGCGATCACAGTTCGCCTGCAGCAGGGAGACTCCTGAGCCAGGGATCATGCTGCAGAAGACTTGTACTGCTCTTTTTTGTCACAGATATTAATAGATTATTTTTCAGATCTCTTGTTTTCAGCCAAATACAGATACAGGCCAAGCAAATGCACAAATACACTTTAAATGAACATATTCGCTTGAATTTAAGGGGCCTGGTATTAAATTCTATTGGTGGGCCCCAGCAGTTCAGCTGTATGTAGACATGTTTTGGGTCCCCCTCATCACAGGGCCCAGGACACAGTTTTAAGTTGTGCTTACCGACGACATTCCTGATGTTTTTTATTTGTAAGGAAACATTTAATGATTATATACACTATAAGTTGCTATCATCTCTTAGGGATTTTATACAGATGGTTCTGTATGACGGGGCCACGAGAGGGTGCTAGAGGGTCCGTGGAACATTTGTTTTACAAAATGCATATACTAGTCATTATATGTAAAGACGTTTATAATGTTACAAAAGACTTTTTATTTTAAATAAATGTTGTCCTTTTGAACTTCCTATTCATAAAAATAAAATAAAAATTCCACAAAAATATCAAAGGTGACATATCATGAAAATCTGACTTTTCCAGGTTTTAAGTGCTATAATCAGGTCCCCGGTGCATCTACCAACCAAGGAAACGTGAAAAAGATTAACCCAGTAACTTTGTTTTGGTAAGCATTTTTCTGCAAGCGTCTGAGAAAATGAGCGTGTCTGATTTCACTCCCCTAGTGACGTTGCAAAGGGATCTCATTATAATATTACCACCCCCTTAATCTGTAAGTTTTCACCCACGGCGCTGTTATTGTGTTTTCGCAAGTGACAACGGTGTACCAGCTCTAATGCCATGGTGAAAATTCAAGCAAACCATGCTAACTGTTCAGACGAGTACAGAACACTATTTATAGTCCCAGCCTCAGAGGAGACAAGAGAGCAGTGGGTTTATTGATTTATTTAATGTATATTGCTGCTGCCACACAGATCTAAAATAAACATGCAATTTATTTCCCAGCTGTTTACCTTCACAGACATAACCGACTGTTTGTGTAACTCATGTGTGTTGAAACTTGTGAATAAGAAATTAGTTTAGTACTCACATGCTGTGACAGCCGCTCTCTGTATGTGAGCACTCAGAAAACCTTATATCAGAAGTTAAAACTAATATGGTTTAAAACGCATGATTTCAGCACGATAAACATGATAATCAGAACCAAAACAGATGTTTTTAGCAGTTAAAAGCTGTAATGACAGCTCTATTCTGGAAAAGGGGGCGAGCAGCAGCTCATTTGCATTTAAGGACAGGCAAAATTATCTAATAACTTCCGTGGGTATTTTACGCTGAACTTCACAGACGACATTTGGGGCACCATAGACCTATATACTTTACAAAGGGCGACTATGTCTCCTTAGAGTTTTTTTCTTGAGCTCCACATCATCCTATAGCTTTCTTTCTGAAGCATCAGTGACACTTTAAGAGGGGTCATGTTGAGTTCTATTTCAGATCTTCTTTGTTTATTTGGTGTAACAGAATGTGTTGACATGTTTTAATGTTCAAAAACACATTATTTTTCTAATACTATACGTTATTTTAGGTCCTCTATGCCCCGCCTCGCTCAAACACGTCGTTTTCAACAAAGCCCCCTCCTTTGCCAAAGCGCAGTCTGCTCTGATTGGCCAGATGACCCAGTGCATTGTGATTGGCCAACACCGCAAGCACTCGTTGGAAATGTAACACCCCCTCCATCATCTCGCGCTTCCTCAAATAATAATCAAGACAGTTAATAATGTCATTAGTTTTACCATCAGTTCAAGCCCAAAAAGGCAACAGAGTCGCGTGACAAACACAGTGATGATGCAGAACGCAAGCCGCGGTTAAGACAGCTGACGTCCATGATTTCTGACAAGACATTCACTTCTCCTGTGATTGACCTGTTCCCGCACACACAGACCGTCGTTACTCTCGCTGCGGCAAACCTCCGCATTTGAACAGTCAATAGCAAATACTTAAACTAATAACAAAACTATAGCTGATTCAGAAGCGCCAGATTGCATAGCAAAGTCCGATTGACCCTTTTTTTCTCTTTGTGCACAGCCAGCCTTGTACTCTTTTAGGTTCAAAAAACTGTCGTCCATAAATTTCGTTGCACAAATTCGAACATCTGGGTGTGCTGTTCTGTTGTAAATAAATCTTAACCAATGATTCCTAAATGCATCTACTTTCGGAAGGTGCCAAATAAAGTGCTTTTGCTTTTGCTTTCGCACTGAATCACACTGCGTCTCCCTGACATGCTGCATCAACCCTACTGCTGTTCCTGAAACCACGCCTCCTTTCTTTGGGTTTTCTTGCGTGCCCATCATTTGGCGGCATTAATGCAATATTCCCGAAAAAAAGAAAAAAAAAGGGGGGGGGGGGGGAAAAAAAAAAAAAAAAAAAAAAAAAAAACATCGGACGAGCTATTTGGGGCGGGTTAGAACTGCCGTTTATAGTGTATGCATGGTTACTCTTAACTTTTATAAAGAATATCTCTTTGGTTTTGAGATTTTAGTCTTTGCAACTTTAGGGATCTTACCTATTCACGAATAGCTTGTAACATTCCAAAGAGAAAGGGAAACTTTAAATCGCATCATATGACCTTAGATGGAGTATGGCGTATGCCCCTCGTGTTTATTGTGGGGCATAATGTTTCATACAAGAATGGAATCTTTCCATTCCACAAAGATTCTTTATAGTGGAAAAAAGTTCTTTAGATTATTAAAGTGTTTTGCACACTAATAAAAAAAGTGTTCACTGAAAGGTTCTTTGGAGAACTAAAATTGGTTCCTCTCTAAACCTCCTTTTGGAAGCTTTATTTTTAATAGTGCAGCATTGTCATCAAATAATTAAAAATGTAAAGTAAAATAGAAAAGATTGTAAGCCTGTAATAATATTTCCTAATATTACTGTTTTTACTGTGTTTGTGATTAAATTAATGCAGCCTAGGTTAGCATGAGCGACTTTCATCTTTTCAAACTTTTCTTATGCATAATAAATATGTTTTTAACCCTGAAAATCTATAGCTGCCTTTATATTTAGTAACAAAACCATTAGTAACCTTGAGCCTTGGCGAGTATGAAAACTGTTGCATATGTCACAAGAAGTCTGAAAAAAAAAATCACCAAACTTGGCCTTGTTTTTCTGGTTTTACCTCCTAGATTGTTCTTACTTTCCATTCTACACTAGATATTGACAAAGTAAACATGGTACTGCTGATGTCTTGTTGTCAAGGCCCAGTGTTTGCTGTGTCCTGACTTGTTTGTTTGACTTTGATATGGGCAAGTGGTCCCATGGTCCCTGTGCTCTCACGACAAACTCTGCTGTGCACTACATAGAGTCTAACCTGAGTTTCACGTGAATACAGCATTAACTGACGTCCGTGAAATTCACTAAATGTGAACTGAAGACCAAAAAGCTTTTATATTTCATCAAAATAATTTTTTTCTATTTACAATTTTTATCATGATTCAAAATGGCACGACGAGTGAAACAGCGCCTCCTTGTGAAGAAAAGCACCTACTGTCTGATGCAAATGGGGTGGATGAGGGCATTATTTTTGATTATATCAGGTTCAGCCAATCAGAGGGGTGACCGGTGATTCATTCAGTGATTCACACAACTCTTTGCCTCTTTAAATGCAAATGTGGTTATGGAAAGACATATTGTCTAAGATATATTGAAAACACTTCGACAGATAGCAACAAAGAGAATATATGTAGCACAGCAAAAAGCCTGAGAGCTATCGAGTCTTGAAATGCTTCTTTTACAGAGTGCTATTGATTTCTGTTTGGTCCATGTGCATTGGGCTTTCTTTACTCAAGCTCTGTCAGCAGCTGCCTACAAAAACAGTAACAAACACACACACACACACACACACAGATCACCCACACACACACACACACACACACACAGGTTTGTTTTTATGGTTTATGGGGACTCTCCATAGGCATAATGGTTTTTATACTGTACAAACCGTATTTTCTATTGCCCTACACCAACCCTACCCCTAAACCTACCCCTCACAGGAAACTTTCTGCATTTTTAGATTTTCAAGAAAACTCATTCTGAATTATTTATAAGCCTTTTGAATTACAGGGACACTGAAAATGTCCGCATAAATCACCTTCTCGTTGTAATACCTATGTCGTACCCATGTTATTATACAAATTTGTGTCCTCATAAACCACATAAACACACACACACACACACACACTCAAGATCCCACAGTAAGGCTTTACACAACTCCATTTCACTGAAGTGTGTGTTTTCTCCTATTGTTGTTATGTAACTGTTTTCTGAATTAAACAGGCAGTGCTTATGAATTCCAGTGAGAGTGTCCAGTTTGTCTTGCATCATTAGTGGTGTTCTTCTCTATGGCTTGTGCTCCTCGGGACGACCTCCTCTGACACTTTATACATTGGGAGGAGAAAATTCCTTAGTCTAGAACCTTGGACCGTATCAATGCAGTTACAAAAGATGTTTTTCTTCTAAATAAAATCATTCAAGTTTCATAATATGCACTTCATGAGCTGCATATATTTAGTTCTGATGTTGCTCTGAAGTTAGCAGTGTTTCAAAATAACAATTCTGGTGAAAACTGGCCTTATTTTAAGACTTTCCTGATATAGTACAAAATAAGACCCCCCCCCCCCCCCGCCCCCCCCCCCCCCACCAAAAAAACACAGTTTTCTATGGCTTAAAAGGGTACAGAGTAGTCAGGCAAAATGTCGAGGGGCCTATCATTTGAACAATTCTGGAAGCTACACTCTGACCCAGTATTATTTTCCTTCCATAAAACATAAAATGAGATGTTAGGCAAAATGACTTCATGCTGCCAGACTCCAAAAAGGTACAGTAAAGCACAATAAAAGTCATCCATGTGAGTTATGAGTTATATTAGTAGTCCTCTAAAGCCATACAATGCAGCATTTTAAGCCTTTCACCATTTCCAACAAAAGTAGACAGGAAGTTATTCATTTTCAGTGGAGAGTCGTATGGAGACCTTGGAGTTCTGAGCATGCGAGTTTTGGGGGAGGGTTGTTTTTGATTTCCAAATTGGATCTGAGCTTCGGAAGAGTCAAAATATTCAAATTTGTGTGGTTAGACCATATGTAACTGCTAGACCAGATACAATGTTATATTTAAATCAAAACTATGAGCATGAAGTGAGAATTAACAAAAATGTTTGCACTAAACCTTTAATCTTGAAACACTATTTCTGTAAAATGGGCAGTTATTAATACTTATGTCTGAAATACTTATTTTAAAATTGTAAAATTGTTATTTATGTTGAAGCTAAAGAAAATCAACAATGCTTTTCTTTGAAACATATTGGCTGAAACATATTTGTTTCGTGTGTATATTGATACATTCATTATTCATTCATAGGCTACTAAGGTGAAATTCACCAGGTTAATGAGTGGATTGTAAGAACAGCTTCACAACCTGTTGGAAAGTTCCATGGAACTGCCACGAAGGGAAAACGGTTCGCAAATTTTGGAGGTAGTAGAAAAGCAGCTTTATTATTCCCTCTGCTAGAGCTCTCAAATATTAAACTGCCTTCAAGTGCACCTAGGACTCTCATACCTCTGAGTCAGGCATTTGTTATTATGACGTGGCACGTTTAAGTCGGAAACATTACACAGAAATAGCCAATACTAAACAAAAAAATAGTTATATTGTGAGCAATAAGCCCAACTAACTACATTTGAGTTCAAAATTATGAAAAATATTAATTTGTATAACTTGGAACTCGTGGACTTAATATTTCTTGACTCCACTTGAATGGCACATATACTGTATGTGTTGCACCAGGTTCTTGTGTGTCAAAAACACCACCGCAGATTAAAGCTATATCACAGGGAAAGATGATCGGTGATGGACTTTCATTTTCATTTTTGGGTGAGCTGTTCATAGAGTCCTCTCTGGCAGGTTGCTGTTGTACCCAGACACAGTGTACTGTAGCTAATAGAAGCATTTCCCACTGGAATGCTAACCAAGCCATTTAACTCCCTCTTCATAAGCATAAGGAGACTCAATTACAGACGTGATTGTTGCGAGATCAGCTGGGAGTGAACTTCAGTTCTCTCAAATCACATATCTGCATGGAAATACCATTAGTTCACCTTTATCTGATTTTAATTCAGGTTAACTACACATTCAGATATGTGCTATCAGGCAAGGTAATAAGACGAGAGCCATAATGGAAGATAACAGGCACTTTTAAAGTATTTTTAAATCTATTTGATAGCCTGCTATATCCGCATTTAGTACTGCAGCTTTAGTAATAAATAGCATGCTTTGAGTTATGTTTCAAAGGGTGGCTTTCTTAGGGATAACTGGGCAGCTCTTGCTTGGTTTGTAATATGCCTTTTCAGCTTCCATATGCTGTTGATAATTATCAAGCCTAGCGTTAGTTCTGGCAGGTCACGTTAGTCAAGCTCGCATCAGCTGACTCTCAACTGATCCCCATCAACCTATGGGAATACGACACCTAAGTATTCACATATAAGGTCCCGCAGTAGTATCAGCAGTTTTCGCATTGCTCAATAGCTAATTACCCTCCTCCATCCCCAACTCCTCCTCTGTCAGTCAGGATTCAGCCTTCTGATTCTCCTTTGAATCAGACTAATTCTAAAATGTGTACATAACATTATTGAACTTTAACGATATCTGCAATACATTTATGTTGGTTCTGTTCTGTTTACTGCTGCTCTCATCCATGCTAGGCTGCATGGATGTGCAGGGAGTTCTTGCCCAGAACGGAACCATACCGCCAATCAAAACTGTATGCTAATTGTCAATCATCTTTGACGATAGTGGTCCTGACAGAAATAGACTTTGTTACGATTTGTGGTAAAAATAATAACCCATGTACCTATTGCATATTAATTTTTGCGGTTTCCACCTTTGTCTACTGTTGTTTTTTTATTAGCTTCCATTTTATTCTTTGACTAGATATGCAACTGAAGCAATGACCCAACCAAACCAAATAAGCGCAATGGTTTCTTAAAAAAGAATTTGTTAGAGTAAAACAGTTTGTTACATCATCCTAACCAGCCCAACAATAAATACCATGAGTTTTGGGTGTTACACATGTAAACAAGCTCATGCAAAGAAGTTTCTACATTCTAAAGACCACATTTAGCAAACTTGTAGAGCACATTTGACTGATAGAAGATCTAAATGTGACTGATGGACCTCATCAAGGTAGCGACATATTTAAAAAAAAAAATAATAATAAAGTTATACAGTGTGTTAAATAGTTTGCACTGTTGGTTAACAACCGATTGTTCAAGCTAACAAAACATATTTCGTTAAGTTAATTACGTGATCTTTAGCCTATACAGTGCATGCCATTGCAAAGACTGTAACGTTAAGTCTATTCCTTGTTTTCATCTGTTAAATTCAATATGACGTCATAGAGGTTTCACAATATACTTTTATTGACGATAATCATGATATTTAAACATTTAATAACATTATCGTGTTAATTAGAGGTGTTGCAATATACATAGGCTAACGCAATAACTAAACTCTCACATGCAATTTACGTTTCATTCATACTTGACGCTGGAGGACTCGCAGAAGTAATTAAACAAATGCCTTTCCAGGAAATCCCTTATATGGACATATGCTGAAGCTGAATAAAATGCAAAAACAAATGTTTTGACTGATGAAATTTAAAGACTTAATCATCAGTCAGTGACAGTATGATTTCTTTTGTTTCTTCAAGTCACTTGGGTTACTTTTTCATAAGAATAATGTATATTTATAATGCAATGCTAATTGATATAGCCTTTATCAATGTATAAAATACCATAAAATAATTTCTTGATTGACACTATAACGCAGGTTAGTTTAAAACGGTTAGCATTTTAGTCTCTGCTATGTGTATGCAATGGTGTGATTCATGGGCCAAATCTATATACACAATATATATATATACCTAGATATATATAGATATATATAGATATATATTATATATACCCACACACACACACACACACACACATGTTGGTTTTTATGGTTTATGAGGACTCTCCATAGGCATAATGGTTTTTATACTGTTCAAACCGTATTTTCTATTGCCCTACACCAACCCTAACCCTAACCTCCCCTTTAAAGAAATTTTTGCATGTTTTAGATTTTCAAAAAACACTCATTTCTGTATGATTGTTCAAGCCTTTTGAATTACGGGGACACTTTCTCGTTGTAATACCTATGTCATACCCATTTTTATTATACAAATTTGTGTCCTCATAACCACATAAACATGCACGCACACACACACACACACACACAAGATATTATCACAATATTTTATCATATGTTATGATAAATTATTTTGGCCACAATAATTATGTAGTAAAAATCTGATATTGTGACATCCTTAATGACGTCTAACCTGACTAAGGTCTATGCAAATAAAAAGAATAAAAAACCTACAGCATTTAACTGTGCATGCAGTTCAGATGAATTTTATTGACACATTTTTTTCTACTTTGAATTTGCAATAACACTATTATTAATAATAAATTGAATCAACATTGAACTGAATTGAGCTGGATAATGACACTATTGTCTTCTGCTTTATAGCTGAATTGAATTTGTTTCATAATTGATGAACTTTTCAACATTGACACTGTTATTGAATTGAACTGAATAAAGTTCTAAAATGTTATTAGACTTGACTTGACTTGCAATGAAAGTCAAGAAGGACCATCAGTATAGAGAATTTTCCAAATATATTCACTGGTGTTCCAAAAAAAAAAAAAACCCTCATACAGGTTTGAATGACATGAGGGTGAGTAATGGTGACAGAAACTAAATTTTGGGGTGAACGATATCTTTAAGACTGTAAAAGTCCCCCGCCCGGCGCTCACTGGTCCTGTTGTGTCTAATAATCACTATGTCATCACCATCCAAAATTGTTCCAGCTCTGATTCACAATGTTTTATTATATGTACCATTCAACGTATCATGATATATTATACCTCAAAAGGTTCTCCCCATTTTTCTGGTGCATCATGCAGATGCTTATCTCTCTTGACAGTTTCTTATTGCTTTGTCGAAACCAGTATGATACAAGCGCCCTGACCTTTTCATCCGTACACTCGCTCCATGGTTATGGATATGGCGATGGGGGCTGAGACAGACACTGAAGCACCTCTGTTGAATTTAAATATCTCTGCAGCCTGAGGGCTGAGTTTGGGAGGTGGAAGTACACATATGCTGGGTTAAGATTAGAATTACCATCTGCTGTCAAACCATTTGTTCTTAGCTCTGTGAGGCGAAAAATTACATTTGAATTTCAGATTTATTGGCGTGATTGTTTTGCATACAATATTGGCACAGCATCCAGACTCACACTCACTCTCACACACGCCTTAAAAAAGTACTACTGGTCAAAAGTTTTTAATGTTTTTGAAATAAATCTCTTATGATCACCAAAGCTGAATTTATTTGATAAAAACATTATTTGTGAAATATTATTATAATTTAATATAACTGTTTTCTATTTTTAATATATTTTAAAATGTAATTTATTCCTGTGATTCAAAGCTGAAATTTCAGCATCATTACTTCAGTCTTCAGTGTCACATGATCCTTCATAAATAATTCTAATATTCCGATTGCTGCTTATTATTATAAAAAAAGAAAGAAAAGAAAGAAAGAAAATAACTTATTCAGCAACGATGCAATACATTGATGATCTTATCAAAGAATCCTGAAAAAAAATCATGTATCACAGTTCCCCAAAAAAATATTAAGCAGCATAAACTGTTTTCAACACTGATAATCTAAAAACGTCTCAGGTTACGTATGTAACCCTGGTTCCTCGAGGGAACGAGACGCTGCGTTGGAAAACGCTAGGGGAACGCCTTCTGTGACCACGCTCTGAATAACATGTGAAATCAGTCCAATAGCTGAGCGGGACGTCACGGGCGGGTGACGTCATGACCAGGAAACTATAAAAGCACGCGCGGCGGAGCCAGCTTCCATTTCAGGAAGAGGAAGCGCTTGGCAGGGATGCCGGAAGTATGGCACCGAGACGCAGCATCTCGTTCCCTCGAGTAACTAGGGTTACATACGTAACCTGAGGTGTTCCTCTTCAGGAACTCGAGCTGCTTCGAAAACGATAGGGGAACGAGAATGCCCACGCTGCCGGACTTCCAAATCTCTGCCTAGTGTGGAAGACTGCACAGCTAGGGCGAGAGAACAGAAGAGCCCGGAGTGGCTAAAGTAGGTGGGGCCCGCCATCCCGAAGGCCAACTTCTGGAGGAGTGAATCTTGACCCCCAAAGGAGAGGGAAGATCAGAGGACTCAAGGCTATGGATAGCATCCCGATCCACCACTTACTATAAGTTTCTTCTGGCCGGAGGCCTCAGCCTCAGTGCACCACGGAGGAAACGTGTAACCAGGGAGTCCTTGCCCACTGAGTGACCATCAAAAGGGGCGTGGTAGGCCGCAATGGCTGCCACGAAGACCTCTATGGTGGAGTGGGTCAACCCTGCGGATAAACAGGCCTGCAGGAACTCCAGAACTGTACCAAACGGGCAGTTAGTTGGGTCGGGCTGGCGGTCTCCGCAGAAATACAGTTTCCTCATAGAGGAGCTCTGCTGTAGGATAGTCCTCAACAAACAACCTCAGTCTGAGATGCGACCGGAAGTTATGCGTTGTGGCCTCGCTCAAGTGCCACACCCACACCCGGGGCGTGGGCGCGCCTCCGCCGGTGAGAGGAATGCTCGCCTGACAGGAATCTCCATAGAGCGCCATACAGGGAGAGAAATCAGCATGCTAGCCACTCGGCCGGCCAGAACAGGGATACGAACACTCGACGGGCCCGTCTGGGCACTCTCTTCTCAGAACTCCCGGGATCAGAAAAATCGGAGGAAAGGCATAACAGACGAAGCCTCGGCCACGTCTGTACCATGGCATCCAGCCCCAGTGGAGCTGGATGAGTCAGAGAGAACCAGAGGGGACAGTGCGATGTCATCTGAGTCGCAACAGGTCCACCTGAG
Organism: Sinocyclocheilus anophthalmus; assembly: GCA_018155175.1. NCBI lineage: Eukaryota > Metazoa > Chordata > Actinopteri > Cypriniformes > Cyprinidae > Sinocyclocheilus > Sinocyclocheilus anophthalmus. The sequence continues at coordinate 64,567 of JADLZN010008166.1, read as the reverse complement.
CCTGGCCAAAAACTCTCCATATCTGCTTCACCACCTCGGGGTGAAGCATCCATTCCCCGGGCCTCAGCCCCTGCCTCGACAGGATGTCTGCTTCCATATTGAGATGCCCAGGAATGTGAACTGCTCTCAGCGAGAGGAGTTTTCCCTGGGACCACACAAGTATCTGGTGCGCCAGCTTGTACAAGGGGCACGAACGCAGAACTCCCTGGTGGTTGATGTAAGAGACCACCGCTGTGTTGTCGGTGCGCACCAACACATGGTGACCTCTTAGGTCTGGGAGAAAGTGTTTCAGAACTCGAAACATGGCCAGTATCTCCAGACAATTGATATGCCACGTCAGATGGCAACCACTCCACAGACCGCGGGCAGGGTGGCCACTCATGACCGCACCCCAACCGGTGAGGGATGCATCCGTCGCTAGCATACGCGGCGACAAGGAGCTCCCAGCACCGGGCCCTGAGACAAGAACCAAGGTTTCCTCCACATGTCTAAGGCACGTAGGCACCGCCGCGTGACCTTGAGCATGCGAAGTGGGTTTCCCCTCTGGGAGAACCCCTTGTTCTTGTGCCACCACTGTAGGGTCTCATGTACAGCAGGCCAAGAGTTATCACGTTGGACGCAGCTGTCATCAGCCCAAGCAGTCTGGAACTGCTTGACAGTGAGTGACCGGCCTTCTCTTACTCTCGCGACTGAGGTGAGGATCGACTCGATCTGGACTGGAGAAAGCACACTTTTCTTAGCTCTTTCGTGTGAGTGAGAACAACATCTCAATGTCGAACCGCCTTCCGCTCAGACTGAGCTAATATCAACCAATCGTCAATGTGGTTGAGTCGTGAAAGTGTGGGGTGAGAGTGCAAGGCCAAAGGAAGAAACCAGTATTGGTAGGCTTTTGCCCCCAAAAGCAAACCTCAGGAACTTCCTATGATGAGCAAGGATGGAGATATGTGCATCTTTTAGATCGATCGTGACACACCAGTACTCGGACTTGATCTGAGACACGACCTGTTTGAGTGTGAGCATCTTGAACTTCAGTCGCATGACTGAGCGGTTCAGTAGGCGCAGATCTAAAATAGGACGCAACCCCCCATCCTTCTTCGGAACAATGAAGTACCGGCTGTAGAACCCAGAGTCTGTCTCATGCGGAGGGACCACCTTGATGGCCTCCTTCTTTAAGAGAGTAACTACTTCTTGTTCTAATACCAGAGCCTGCTCGGGACCCACTAGAGCGGGGGGCCCCGTTGAATCGAGGCGGACGAGAACCGAACTGGATTCTGTAGCCTCTTTCTACAGTATGCAGGACCCATTGAGACACATTTGGCAGTAGCTTCCACGCTGCTAAATAATCTACTAAGGGAATCAGTCTCTCGAGACTGATCTCTGGTGTGCCCAGAACGGCTAGCTGCTCTTGATACCTCCGTAGAGGTAGCGAGCCTCTTAGTACTGCTACTGAGAGAAGCGCTCGCCGGAGACCACTGCTCCCTGGAACACGGCAAGGTCGGCAAACCGACCTCCTGAGGGCATTGAGGAGAGACGGGCACCGTGTAATGCGGTGTGAACCTCTCTTCCCCAGAGGGGCCTGCCCTCCGAGGTCCTGAGCCACAGCATCAGAACTCTCATAGCTGAAGTCTCCCATTGAAAACAACGGCCCTCAGACCCACGTCGTCTGCTAGGAAGACTAGACCACAGCCTGCTCGGGGCAGGACCCAATGAAGCACACTTGGCAGGGGCTCCCACACCACCAGGTGACCTCCTAAGGGAACCAGTCTCGCGAGACTGGCCTGTGGTGCGCCTAGAGCCGCCGTGCCTCAGCAGCAGCGGGACTGCAATCGCAAGATCACAGGCACGGACACACTCCTCGGAGCATGCCCGGCGAGAGCGGAGCGCTTAACAGTGGAGAAAGCACAAGCCGCCCCCCGAGAGCCGACTGCGCGAGCTCCGCTCCCTATTAATGCTGCTCATTATAATATCAGGCATAATATGCTTGTGTAACTGATGTTTGTGCAACTGGCAAGCTCTTTGACGCCCTCCTTATCAATCTCCTCTGAGAAAGACAGGCGGAGCGACGCGCCCTCTCCCCGGGGGGGAGTACCGCAGCGCAGGCTTCCGAAACCCAGAGAGCAGGCGCTGGATCTGGTGGTTAAGGAAGCAGATCCATACGTGAAACCGCCCAAGCACAGCGAGGAGAAGTCCCACTGCTCTCCGCTCCGCCTCGGCGAAAGCGGGGCCGGCACCGCGAGGAACGCTAGTGAAGACTGCCTCCTCAAAGAGAGCCCTCTGGGAGCGAAGCAAGGCAGTAACAACTGTGCTTCGCTCCCAAGCAAACCACGCACAGGCTGTGTGTATCCCCACTCGTGATATAACATGGCTTTTTGCAGGGAGGAACACACAACCTACAACGTGGCTTGCTCTCGCCCTTATAATGCTTTGTCTTTGCGTGAGCTTAGACATAACTGGAGCTTATGAACCTTTTCACAATTGACAGACAACAATAAATATGACTGACACACACAGAGCTCTTCGCTGAATGACAGAAAAGCTGACGCTGGCTCCGCCGCACATGCTTTTATAGCTTCCCGGTCATTACATCACCCGCCGTGACGTCTCGCAGATATTGTGCTGAATTTTCAACATGTTATTCATACTGGCCAAAGGCGTTTCCCGGGGTTTAGTCGTGTTTCCGACGCAGCTCGAGTTCCTGAAGAGGAACCATTATTAATAATTGAGCACCAAATCAGCATATTGATTTCTGAAGGATCTTGTTACACTGAAGACTGGAGTAATGATGCAATGATAAAATAAAATAAAATAATAAAAATTGCACAGAGAAATGGCACTTTGATATAAAAAACAGTATTTGCAGCTGTAGAAAAGAGGCATCATCTTCTGTGAGTTCTTTCAGCTGGGTCCAGTCTCCGGGAATTTGTATGAGGGCACTTGAGAGTCACATCCTGGCAGGAGTGAGATCTGAGCACTGCGGCTTCAGCGGATGAGAGAGGTGTTGAAAAGACAAGATTCATCCCCTGGCAATTATAACAGCCATGGAAGTAATCTGTTCCACCACAGGGGATCAGAGTGAGGGTGCTGACCTAAAAATAAATCCCTGTCATTGAAGTCCCATTGAAAAGCTGCAAAATAACAAACAATGCCCACATCATGGTGACTTTCAGCAGTAGTTCTTTCCGTAACTCTCTCTGGGGTGCAAAGGAGTAGTTCAAATTCTGTCATTGTTTACTCATTCTAAAATCATGGGGAGAATATTTGAATAATCTTCATGCAGTTTTCATCCATTCAACATTTCACACATTGCCTGTCAAGCTCCAAAGAGGACAAAAAACCCATAATGGACTGTCTATACAAATAGAGTGCAGCATGGATGATGTGTTTTTGTTGGCCAAAACAAAGTTAGTATTTATCACTTATGGTTCCATCGTCCCCTAAAAATGAAATTTTTTTTTGCAAATGTAGAAAATGAGTTTGTTTTTGTTTCTTCATCTGAAATTTTTTTTGGGAGAAATGTAGCATTCCATAACTTGCTCACCAATGGATCATATGCAGTGAATGGGTGCCGTCAGAGTGAAAGTCCAAATCTTGTAATCCACAAGTAATTCACACCACTCCAGTCCATCAATTAATGTCTTGGGAAACAAAAATCGCCATGCTTTTAAGAAACATCCACAGATCAAGGACAGTTTACAAGCAAAAACAGTCCAAAACAGTTCTACACAAATGTGTTGATAGATTTTAATGTGAATTAATATTGATTTTGGACTGATGTTTTGGCCAGGAGATACGATTCAAACTTAAAATGCTTTATTAATGGATTTGTTTCTTACAAACACACAGATTTTCACATATAAGATGTTAATTGATGGACTGAAGTCATGTGGATTACTTGTGGATTATTGTGATGTTTTTATCAGCTGTTTGGACTCTAATTCTGACGGCACCCATTCACTGCAGAGGATCCATTGGTGAGCAAGTGATGTAATGATGTAATAATTTTGTATGTATGTATGGACTGTTGGAAAGGTTATAAGGGTGCAGAAATTGATTTTTTTTGTGTGAGCTATCCCTTTAAGTGCTCCTCTTCATTCATATTGAGTAAATCTGTAGTTAATAGTCCCGGCCCCCTCCTTTCCCATCACAGTCTCTCAGCAACATCAGCTCAGGCAGAGTCTCCTCCTCCCTTCATTTAGATGCGTCTCGCTGTTGAGGCGCATGATGACATAAACATTATTGATTTTGCAACATCCTGTCTTCACTTAGGAACGCTCTACAGTTTCTATGAGAGAAATCATATGCATTACAGGAAGACCATTGACTGTCAGACCATTGAATGTCTGTTTGAAAACTGATACTCCTTCCCCTAGAGAGCTGAGGATGGCATTGCCTCATTGGGATGAGATAACCAACCATGCTCAAATTTTGTGAATCACAGCAGGTTTTCCCTTATGTGACATAAACAGAGCAGAGAGAACAGAAGTCAAGGTGACCTGATCAGTCAGACGGAGAAGACAAATAGCTAAACAAACAAAATGGGCTACATTGTTTTTGATATAACTTAGCTGAGAATTAATTAATAAAGTCAAAATGGGAAACTGACCCAGTAACATAGTTGTTGTGCACTGAAGTCTTAGTCTATAGGGTCGAACAGCAAGAGCTTTTTCCATACTTCACATCAGTGGGTCTGTAAAGATTAACTTGAGCTTTTCTTGGATGACTGGGTACTGAGCTAAGGCCACAATATGCATAATATGATACCTGAAATGTTTCCATTCAGAGACTGGAAATAACATCTTTCACTGAATGCAAAAAGATTGTTTTATAGGCCACCAGATAAAGTAAAATAAGAAAAGAACAAATTTAGAGCAACATTTTTTTTCTTGTCCTTACCAAGAATATCAAGAATTTAGCGTCAGCGGTGACTCTGGTTACATGGTTGCATAACTATATGTGAAGACCTGAAGAAGCCAGAATAAGAAAGTAATGTAATGTAACTCCTTAATAAATTGCTAGAACGCAGAGGCTAAAAGTAACTCACAATCCTAAAAATAAACAAACAAACAAACAAATAAATAAATGTCAGTAACAAACAACAACCAACCTAATATATTTCAATACAATTTATTATTTATTTTTAAATAAATATTTTAGTAACAAACAACAACCAAACTAACACTTATGACAAATTATTTATTAATTTTTAATCAAATAAGTAGGGCTTTTAGGAGCAGATAACAAATAGCCAACAACAATACATTCACAATTTAGTTATTTTTAAATCAATCAGTCAATAAATAGAATAGTATTTATATTTCCGGTAACAAACAACAACCAAACAAATACATTTCGATACATTTATTATCTATTTTTAATAAATGAATGAACAAACAAACAAACAAACATTTTAGTAACAAGCAACAACCAAACTAACACCTTACAATACAATTTATTTTTTTAAAGAAATAAATATACTGTGATTTATTTTGCAGTATCGAACAACAACCAAACAAATCAATTCATTTCACAATTTATTTATTTTTAAATACACAACCAAACAAACTAATAATAAACACAATTATTTTATTTAGAAAATGTATGTATAAATAAATAAACCAATCAATCATTAAAATAAATAAATACATTTTACTGTTTTTAAAGAAGGCATTTTCTAGCTTGCATACATTATTGTATTGAACGCTGCGTACACACTAAAGCACGTCACCAATCATATGATATGATATGATATGATATGATATGATATGATATGATATGATATGATATGATATGATAATTGATTCTATCTGAGGCTCCAGCGCGTGGTAGACAGAAGCGGAGTGACCAGGTCTCTCTGGGGAAGGAGGGAGAGGGACATCTAATTGGTTTCTCAATGAAACAGTCGTCCTAGTCTGCAGGAAGGGAGCGCACGGAGCGCAGTTGATCTGTGCTGAAGTAAATCTTGACTATAGAGTTGGAAGAACATCAATCAGCGGGAGTTTCTTCGGTTCAAACTTCTAACATGAGCGAATTAGACGAAGAATTTGCCAAGATGCTGCTGATAAAAGAGGAGCGGATAAAGGAGATGGAGAGGCTGCTGTTGGCGAAGGAGCAGGAGGTGAATGAACTGAAGAGAAAGCTGCACAAATGTCAGTCCGTGCTGCCGAGCGCTATTGGACCCGGACCCGGACCCAGAACCAGGCGCGCGCAGGGCATCTCCGCGGAGCCGCAGACCTTCAGGTCCTTCCAGGACTTAAAGAGCGAAGCTTTGCGCAAACACCTCAAGTCGGACAGGTAAGAGCCCTTCATTTACTATCTATAGACGTGTGTTCTTTGCATTGGTGTCAAAACCAGGCTGTGGACGGTTTCTGTCCGAATCATGTCTCTGTTACCCGGCGGTGTGACTATACTACTGCACTATACACGAGTACATGGTAACACTTTATATTAAGGTGCTGTAGTTACCATGTTATATGTATTTACTATAGAAATAACAGCAAATTATGCATAATTACAAGTGACTAACCATAAACTAACCATTAACACTATAATAAGTACATAGTTAAATAGCAATTACATGTGTAATTGCACTGTATCAATGTCAATGTATTTAACTATACTATACTATACTATATGACAAATTATACTACTATACTATACTATGCAAAACTAAATATACACAATACTATGCTACAAAGGTATATGCAAAAATTTATTATAACATTGTAGAACACTACTATACTATACTATACAGCTAATTATACTACTATACTATACTATACTATGCTATGCTATGCTATACTATACTATACAACTAATTATACTACTATACTATGCTGTACTATACTATGCTATGCTATACTATACTATACTATACAGCTAATTATACTACTATACTATGCTGTACTATACTATGCTATGCTATGCTATGCTATGCTATACTATACTATACTATACTATGCTATGCTATGCTATATTATGTTATACTATACTATACTATACTATACAGATAATTATTTACTATACTATGCTGTACTATACTATGCTATGCTATACTATACTATACAACTAATTATACTACTATACTATGCTGTACTATACTATGCTATGCTATACTATACTATACAACTAATTATACTACTATACTATGCTGTACTATACTATGCTATGCTATACTATACTATACTATACAGCTAATTATACTACTATACTATACTATACTAGCTATGCGATACGATTACTAATATACTAGACTATACTGTACTATACTATACTATACTATACTATGCTATGCTATGCTATACTATACTATACTATACTATGCAAAAATTAAATATGTACAATAATATGCTACAAATGTATATACAAGATTGTATTTTCAAATTGTACTATACTATACTATACTATACATAGTACTATACTATACTATACTATAATATGTATTCTATATTATACATAGCACTATACTATACTATACTATACTATAATATACTCTTACAATATTATACTGGCCTAAATCTGGACTGCAAAACATTATTTTTTTAGCAATATGTTTAAAAAAATGTTTTACACTTTTTTTTACACTTTGTGATGTTTGTACACAATATTTGTTTTTCAAATTTTTACAGTGTGAACACAGTTAAGCCTAACAGGTTATAAAATACTATACTATTACTATACTATACAGGAATTTTTTTTTAAATTTTTGGCTTTTAAAAAAAAAAATTGTCTTATAACATTGTAGAACACTACGATATATACTATACGGTCTAATTATACTTTACTATACTATACTATACTATACTATGAACAATTAAATATGTACGCTACGACTGTATATACAAGATTTTATTATCAAATTGTATAACACTACTATACTATACTATACTATACTATGTATTCTATATTATACATAGTACTATACTATACCATACTATACTGGCCTAAATCTGGACTGCCAAAAATAAATTTTTGGTTGATTAATTGGTTAATTACTTGGTTAATTTTTTTTTACACTTTTTTTACACTTTGTGATGTTTTTACACAATATTTGTTTTCACATTTTTACAATGTGAACACAGTTAAGCCTAACAGGTTTATACTATACTATACTATACTATACTATACTATACTATACTATACTATACTGTGAAAATGATTTCAACCTTTTGATTTGTGCAAAGGATAGTAAAGTTTCTGAATTTGCTTGACTAATATACAGATGGGTATTGTGTGTCACCATTGTGTTGCAGAGAACCAGTTCTTAGAAGCTTTAGTCATTTACTTGGTATATATTTCTCCCAAGTTTTAGTACTGAAGAAAATGTACTGTAGTTTAGAACAACTTTACTCACTAAATGAGTGAAGCACACATGGTTTTAGAAAAAAGGTGGTCAATTAGTGTAATAAATAGATTTAAAATGCTTCTATTTTTACTTTCACCAGTTTTGTCTCTAAATTGTAATAGAATGAGATACTCTTTATTAAAGTGTGTGTAGTATTGAATCAAACTATATGCATGCATCATAATTAGCTGACATTAACATTTATAAATGTTGGTTCAATGATGCCTACAATAATGCATTCACGTACAGTAGAAGTCCACATCTGGTCTAATGCTCTCAGACATAAAAGCTCTCTTTCACAGTGTTGCTCAGTGTCCAATAGCTCTAACCTTGTTGAATATTTAATGCTGGCTGTTAAATATTTATTGTCACAGATATTCACTCCTATATTTAGGATTCATATATTGTAACTTTCGACTTTTCCTGGAAAAATGTGGAATGTCCCGCATTTAGCGGGAATACGTAAACCCCATTTCTGTAAATGAGCATCTTTATTGACCTCTGCAAGGGTCAGCGGGAGCTGTAGCTTTCTGAATATGGTTAAGATCAATGTTACATTTTCATTTCGCTTTTGAATTTAATAAATTGAAAAATGCCGTTTTGGATCACAATAAGCAGTTTTGCCAGTTCTTTTCATCTATTGGTTGTCCTTAAACCACCTAAAAACTGAAATAGCTTCCTGTTAGTAGCCACTAGATGTCAGCAAAATATCATCATTCCACAAAGGTTGATATTAAAACTGAAGAATCTAATGCAATGATATGATATGACAGTGGGCTCTGTACTAAGACCTATCATGAAGTGTGGATGGAAAAGATTTTTGGTTAATGATGCCATTGTAATGCCCTACTTACTTACAAGCACACTTATGACTGTGTAAATAATTTATTCAACAATTCAAAGTGACAGAGAGTAATTGAGTGAGTATTTGTCTGTGTCATGTGATCTCAGCATGGCGGGGAGCAGCCCCATGTAGGATAGAAAAGCTTTTTCTAGGCCACAGATACGACTATAGCCTTTCATATAAGCTATTCATTTAGTAGTATTTTTTTATTATTATTGTGGAAAAAATGCACAGTTAATACATTTAATTGCAGTTTAAATGAAGCCTTTAATGATTCTTTCATTGAAAAGAAAGCTGAATTAAACAGCTTTTGAAATATATATATTTTTGTAACATTATAGCAAGTTTAATGAAGCCTTTAATGATTCTTTCATTGAAAAGAAAGCTGAATTAAACAGCTTTTGAAATATATATATTTTTGTAACATTATAAATGTCTTCACTGTTTTGATCAAATGAATGCATTTTTGCTGAATAAAATTTAGTTTTTTCTTTCTTTCTTTCTTTCTTTCTTTCTTTCTTTCTTTCTTTCTTTCTCTTACTTACTGGAATCCAGTTCTTCACAAAACATATCAGCAGCCAGAAACGTTAGGTTCAACATGTCCGATAAGAATAGAAACGTTGTCTTGCCGCACAATGATCTGAAGGTAACACATATGTTGAAGGGATCATGGTGAACACTGAAGACTGGAGTAATGATGCTGAAAATTCAGCTTTGCGTCACAGGAATAAATTGCATTTTATATAGATATTTCCAGTATTATCGTTTTTTTATCAAATAAATACACCCTTGTCATAAGACACAACCTATATATATACGTGAATCTCAACCAAACCCCTTGCCATTTTAAACCTTATAACATTTAACATTTGTTAATTATTTTGTTATTGTATAATAATTTAATAATAATAATTTATGCATTTAGCAGACACTTTTATTAAAAGTGACTTACAGTGCATTCAGGCTATACATTTTTCACCAGTATGTGTGTTCCCTGCGAATCGAACCCATGACCTTTTACACTGCTAACACAATGCTCTACCACTGAGCCACAGGAACATTATACACTATGCATTCCGTAGTCAGGTTCTTGGGACTGATAAAAAGCGATCTCTTTGACAAATACTGCCCGCCCTCGTCTCTGATCCTGTGTGTTCTCATGTAGAACTCCTTATATAATCAACAAGCTGCTTGAAAAGCACTTGAGAATGGAAAGTGTGTTATCTTTCCTGTGCTGATAAAAGGCTGCAGGGTTAACGGCGGCTTGTACTGCAGATCCAGACTCAGGCCTTCCACATTAGCATCACATCTCTCATGTCCACATTGGCGCAGACACTTTGATCTGTGTCTGGTCTCCAGTTCTTGTAAATGGTTTGCAAGAAGGACAGAGCCTCATCAATCGTGCTTAATTGGTCTTTTCTGTTAGGCCTGATAAATGGGATTCACGTTCATTTTGGGCCAGTGCTCATGGAAATCAGTGAAAACGAAGGCATAGACTAGATACTGAATAATGTCCCTTGAGAAGGTTTTGTGTATTTTTTTTGAGGGTGGGTTCTGTTTTTTTTTTTTTTTTTTTTTGTTTGCTGCCTCACGGGCCCTCGGTAACGAAGGCTCTAAGGTTTGTTTGAAGTTTCAAAATTCAGGACATTTATTAACACCTTTATTAATGTCTTGTATTGAGTCTGAAAACACTGAACAGAATGGTACATAAAACAAGTTGTAGACAGAGCAAATTATACAGAGCAGTGACACATATACTGTATAAGACATAAAACATATAACAGTTTGCAAACATGATTGCTACAGCTTCATATAATCAGATTATTATGATATTATAATTGATGCTATTTGTAGTTGATCACAGGGGCGGATTGGCTATCTGGCAATTCTGGCAAATGCCAGAAGGGCCAGACCATTTTGTTTAATGTGGGCCGGTCAGATTTTTACTAAATATATATAAATAAAATTGTTTTTAATGGGCCAACAGCGCATAGGACAGGTTTTTATCGCTAGCATGATATCTCTATGGTTATAATAATAATAATGCTAATAATAAATAAATGTTAAGCATTTTGCCCAGTCGGCAACGACCGGCCGCCTGGTCCCGAGATCAGTCCAAATCAAGCACGTCATCAGAGAGATTGCAACACAAGCTAATTTTCAGTAAAAACTAGATAATGGACCGTAAAAAAGGAAAGGTGGTGCAGAAAAACTTTGAGAAAGGAAAAAAAAAAAATAGAAATGGGCTAAGTCCTGACGCTGCTAAATTGCAATAAAACAGTAACGAACTCTTTCAAAATCAAGTGTTTAAATTCGGCCCCCGAGACCGCCCCCATTCGGAGGACAGTTAGTGCCGCAGAGGTAAGAGGAAAACAGAAAATACAGCTAGCACAAGCCATTTTCACACAACTTCTGCCAGTTAGCTCCTGTTTTTTTTATTTTGACAGTAGCCTACATTGTATTAAACAGATGTAAGCTTAGCGTAGAACCCCAGTAAATTTTAAATGTCATTGCTTTGTGATAATTGGTTAACTTAAGTGTTAACGAGCCTGTTACTGAATTACATCAGCAGATAAAGTGGGATTTAGGGTAAAAACTGATGTAGGCTACTTGCAATATAGTCTAACACATCAAAAACCTATAGCAATAGCCATAGTACTATAGAAATTTGTTGTGAACTTTTCTGGAATATGTAGATATCATAATATTAATAAAACATTGTTAAGCCCCGGCACATACTTTAGTACACATGACTGTTAAAAAACAGGAGGAACCTGGGCCCTGTGTCACACCCACACAACACAACACACACACACACAAAAGAGAAGAGAAGAGGAGCACGGGAGGAGAGATATACACAAACCAAACACAACAACACACACACACACACACACCCAGAGGAGAGATCACACTCACACACACACACACACACACACACACACAGAGATAGAGGGGGAGAGAGATATCACATCACACAAAACACTTACATCACACTCACACCACAACACACACACACCACACACAGATGACGAGAGAGAGGATCACAACTCAACACCACACATCACAGGATATCACACTCACACAAACACACACCACACACACAGAGAGAGAGAGAGAGGATATTAGAAACAGTGAGGAGAGACTGATGTCATTTCTGACGAGAGAAGAGAGGAGAGATATCACACACACAACACATCACACACACACCACAACACACACACACACAACCACACAGAGAGAGAGATCACACTCACACACACACACACACACACACAACACAACACACACACACACACACACAGCAACACATTACACACACACACACACACATCACACAAACACACACACACACACACAGAGAGAGAGAGAGAGGAGAGATCCACTCTCTTCACACACACACCCACACAACACAATAGAGCTCACACTCACACACACACAACACACACCACATACACACCACACACCAGAGTGCGAGAGAGAGAGAGGGATAGCACACTCACACACACACGTTACACACCCACACACACACACACACGCAAACACAAACACACACACACACACACAAAGAGAGATGCATAGAGAAGAGGAGTAGACGCGAGAGATATCCACACACACACACACACCACACACAACCCACAGATAGCGGACACAGAGAGAAGAGCCCCACACTCCACACACACACACCACAGAGAGAGAGAGAGAGATAGATGAGGAGAGGAGAGAGAGACAACACACACACACACACACCACACACACACAAAACCAAACACACAGAGAGAGAGATAGAGCCGGAGAGAGAGAGATTATCACTACACACAAACAAAACACACCACACATCAACACTAGAGCGACACAGCAGATGAGAGAGAGAGACCACCTTCCCCACCCCCCCCCCCCCACACAACAAACACACACACACCCAAAGAGAGAGAGAGAAAGAGATCACACTCACACGCACACACACACACTTTACATCTCACAAACACACACACACACAAATGCACATGCAGCACATACTAGCAACACTTCAGCATACTTTAATTCACAAATAATTGTATATCAAAAAGGATTTAACTAGCTGTACATTTATATTTTGCTATACTATTCTATTCCCTTTTTTAGCTATATTACGTGTTGGTATTCATGCGTTATTCAATGATTGAGAGCAGTCAGTGAGAAAAGATTTTGCTGAAGGTACATCCTTACTGTGTTCATTAATAGGAGTGCTGGAATCAGTACAGCCAGAGGACCCATGGTCTTTCATCACCAGTGCGTGAGGAAAGCGATGCTGAACAGTAGCCCAAGCAGTAGAGAGGGTAGGTTTGCAGTGTGGTTTAGAACCAAAAGGACAGAACAGTACAACAAAGGTAAACCATTTTTTGTAACTGTAGAGAATGACAGGTCAACAGCAGACAAATGCATAACAGACAGCACCGAGAATCTACATACATTCCTCAGTTCTTTTTCTTTTGTGTTTAACTGATGTGTTACATTGTTTATAAAATCGTTGTGAGTTGCTCTTTGAAATAAGTTATGGAAGCATCAGTATATGCAGACACATACATGGAAATGTTGATAAATATAGATGTAAACAATGTATACTTTCCCACATATATGGTATGCACTTGCTTTGACTGAAGAGGGTATTTACCAGCACGGTACACTAAAGGTCAGTAACGCAAAGATGGTAGTGTAATGCCGTTACAGACAAAAAAAAAAAAAGCCTGTCGTCCTTGTGTGGTGGGACGTGTTCTGTGTGGGTAAGTGGGCGGTGTGGTACTTAGAAACCAGGGCTGTAATTTTGTACCCTATTACCTGGTTGGTCATGGTAGATTACATTTTAGTTATCTCTGATTTCAAGACTAAGGCGTACGGGTGTACTTCCACTAGGTAGAAGCAATACAACCGCTTTTTTGAATAATGTTTTTTTGATTTGTTTTTAATTGTGTGTTCTTTCACACTGACACATTCTGCAGATTGCATTTTAATGCAGTAGTTTCGAATCAGTTGATAACTTATATTTACTTTTTTGATTAATATTTTAGTGTTTCTTTCCGATTTTTTAGTTGCTTGAACATCACATTTCTCTTTTTGATTTATTTTTTATATTGAAATTAAAAGTTTTAATAATTTTGTTCTCGTTTCGTCGTTACTAGTCATTTTTTATATTTATAATAGTGTTTTTTAAATTCTAGTTTTTAGCATTCCATATTTCATTTAGGTGTAGTGATTTGTTAATCTACTTCACTAAGACAAGACCAGATGCCAAAAAGAAGAGGAGAGTAGAAATGTTGCTGGCATAGTGATGCTTACTAAAAATAGGTTTGTTTTTAAATACAGCGGCAATAGTCATTTAAATAAAGTGGCAAGAAATTAAATAACATAATGATTGCATTTATATAGCGCCCCCTTTCCTAGCACTCAGAATTACCTTTACATTGTCAGGCGCCCCGCCCCCTCGTATCACACTGGTAATTGATTATTGTTAGGATAAAAGTATGTATATACAGTTTCGTAATAAGTTATTAAGATTGCGTATAGATATACAGGAGTTTCAGAGTGCTTAAGTAGATGGTTCGTAACTGTAATAAGACCTGAGTTTTGAAAAGATATTGTATCAAGGATTAAAAATAGGTTCAATCTACACCTGCGTACTGATGGTTACAGCACAGAGGGTCTACAGAGGGCCATCGGAGTGTAACAATTATTCTCAGAGTAACATTTTTAGAAGGCAAGTGCTATGCGGAGCAGTTCACGTTAATGAAAGGTGAAAATTGCGCTGCTAGGAACTTTTGAATACTATCGATGTGAAAGCACCAGGTGGTCATGTGTTAATGGGAAGGATCCAGATGATGAAGAAGAAAGAGAAAAGAAAAGTGTGAAGTAGGCTGAAACTCTCAGCGCATCAGGCATGGACAGACAGATCCTGTTCGCTCGTTGATGTAAGTATTAGAAGCCAGAAATGCAGTTGACGTGGGTGTAACAACAATATTTAGATACAGAATCCGTGGAACTCTCAATTAGTGTTTGTATTTAAGAATATGTTCATGTCACAATATTTGACTTGATCATTTCTTGGTAATGATTACTCGCAATTCCACGGGCCAATCCAATACTTTGGAGGGGAGGGGAAGGGAGGGAAAAAATAAATAACTTTTGGAGCGTATGCACATGCTACGGTATAAATAAAAAATAAATAAATAGTAAGGAATTTCTTAAACTACCTTATAAAAAATTTATTTCATTTTAACTTTAGTCAACTTACTGCCAAAATTACCACCTAATTCAATAAACATGAACACAAGATACACTACTCTGATGGAGAAATTTGGTATGTACCTTAACAGTAGCTCACTACAACAAAATACTGAAAAATGAGTCATATGGTTTTGTAATAAACAATATTCTGAATGTTTCATTAACAGTCTTACTGAAAGCAAAATGTCAAGCGATATATTTCTCTTATTCAGTGTATCGTATTGAATGGAATTCGCATGGTCTGGATATAAGTTAGGTGCACATTTCTCGTAAGACTGATTTGGATTTTAATAGGGGAAAGTTTTATTTGAGATGAATAACAAAAAGAGAATTGAATGGAACTTTCAAGTTGTTTTGAATGCGCTCGTTGTGGCTTTGTGGAAATTAGGTAGCGTATACTTGACATAGTAAATAATATTTGAGCATAATTTAGGTAATACTTTAGGTATTTAATTGTAGAGGGCTCAGCGGCTCTGTTACAGTGTGCCAGCGCCAGTGGGTCTTTCCTCATTGCTCATCGTGCAGCTCTCACGCGCGATTTATTTATTATCCGTCCACTGCGCGCTCGACAGCTTGCGACTGACGTATTTGGACAAGAAATGAATGCCCTGTGAAACTTCTTCGTCTCCCGAATGTGATGTTTGCAGGCGCCGTGGGTGTTTCCCCGCTCATTCCTCCGGTATAAGTGACCCGATAGCACGCCGGTGGATATCGGACGTTATCGTTGATACGCGCCATCATTTTTTGCGACCAATTACCCCTCGGAAAAGGGAAAACACGACACCAAAGCGGTTTCTCTCCCTTTGTTTAATTTCATGACCGAAAAACTGACAGTTCGCCAAGTTGGAAACGACTCTCCGGATCGTGACTGTGGGGGAGGTGGGGCTATGGGCACTTTACGCGATCTCCAGTACGCGTTACAGGAGAAGATTGAAGAACTGAGACAGAGAGACGCGCTGATTGATGAACTGGAGTTGGAGCTGGACCAGAAAGACGAACTCATCCAGAAGCTTCAGAATGAGTTAGACAAATACCGATCCGTTATAAGACCTGCAACTCAACAAGTCCACAAGCAGAAGAGTGTCCTCCAAGAGCAGCAGAGGACTAAGAGACAGGCGATCTCAGCCGAACCTACAGCCTTTGATATTCAAGACCTCAATCACGTCACCCTGCCTTTCTATCCAAAGAGCCCACAGTAGGTGCCACTTAAATCTGATCAGTGCTGTTATGAAGCTGTCCGTCAAATTGATGCTGATGATTTGCATGATTACTGATGCAATTACGCATATGCAAACTTGTAATGACACATGAGTCATTGCCTTTGTGCTGTGCTGATTTTATGCAAGTGATCATGGTCACCTTGGTAGGACACCCTGAGTTCTGTGGTGCGAGTATAATCATAACCATCCATCCAACCTGTCTCCGTCCAAGCCTTCATTACTGCACTGATGTGATGTGTTGTGAATATTGGCAGATAGCCAGTCTGGTGCTTCCACCTGTTGATTCTGTTTATCAACTTTGAAAGGGAGAAAAAGTGCACATTCAAATGCAGATTACAGTTCATGCGCAGTGTTTTTCGCAGAGAACATATTCATGTAAAAATATATACTTTTTCTGCATCATACATATTTTATTATATTAGTTTCAACTTTAATGTGCTTGTGAAGAGCAGGTCTAACCAGAGGTGTGAGTAGTAATACAGCATTGCATAGCTTATAAGTAAATTATGGTAAATTGAAAAATGAGCTACGAATGACAGCACAAATGACCGCTGTAATGCAGAAGACATGGTATACAGTGCGTAATTTAATTTAGAATAGCATAATGTGTAAAATGGCAGAATATAATTAATAAATAAGGACATACATATTCATGATAATTTTCCAACTGTTCACTCAAAATGTTATGCTGATGATATAATGTATTATGAAAAAATGCAATGCGTTAGAAAAATACAGACCCCACTTTATAAGTATTATACAGTATATAGGGCGGTATATGATTAGCACATATAATATTGAATAATAGTCTTTAAAAATTGCGTTGGTAACATTTTTCTAAAAGTAGAACCATAAAACAATTTTTGTTACATGAAATGAAATAAAGAAAATTAAAAAACTGATGTTTTTTTTATTTATGAATTTTAGCAGTTGCAATAGTCACACTATAGATATATATATATATAATATATATATATATATATATATAATAGCAGAAGAAGACTTGGTATATAGAGAATGTAGTTTAGAATAGAATAATGGCAAAATTGGAATACATAATTAATGTATAAGAATATACAATGGGTGGTAAGGTCTGGGACCACATTAAAAATCTGTGAACCAAAACCTGTCAATCAACAGGTGGTTTTAAGATTTAGAAAACAATTCAAAGGAAATAACTATTTCAAATTAAATCAAAAATGTTTTTTGATCAAAAAGCACATTTGTGACACTGACCACGTGAACTCCCTGTACAGACGGTCAGATGTTATTGCTTCCAATGAAGCGTTGCATCTCAAATCATTCTGAGAACAGCAGGTTTTGGTCATATCAGCAGTAGTTCTGCTGTCAAAACAATACAAATCCCTCTGTATAATATAAGTATATATAAGGCAGTATATGATCAGCATTTATTATATTGGCTAATAGTCCTTTAATAATAGTCCTTTTTCAGTCTCATATATCAGCAACAAAGGTGTACATAAAATGTTAAGCCTTTTAAAACTATACACAATGAATTCAGTGAAACTGCATGATGATCTCTAATGAAATGCACACAACTGGAAAGGGGAGTTGATTCTTAGCGCCGTTGAGAATCTTTTCATCTTGTCCTCAGCTGGATCTCTAGAGCGGTATTATCCAAAAGCCTCCCTCATCCTAGCCTCCCAGCAATTCCATCATTTTCTTCTACAACTCATCTCTCCACACTCTCAGTGTCTTTTCTTTCACAGTTTGTGAGCATTTCAGTTCTCCTTGTGTTTATGTCTGGTTAATATTTGAGTGCATTTTGGTCGAGAGCCAGATGCCTATCATCTTTGTGAAGACATGACATTCTTTTGTGCTGGCATTCATGAATGCTGATAGTACATGCAAGACTAATTTCACTTGAACAATAACTATGCATGAAACCATTTGATGATTCATGCCCATACAGATTTATTAATTTATTTGACATGTGTTACTTTATTAATGGAAGGCTGGATGTATATTGAATATGACACCTTGTAATCCCCAGCTGTTATTTGATTTGAAAACCCCATGAATTCACAATTGAAGATTGTACTGTACTGTAGCTTTTAATCTACTTCTATTAGTTTTAAAGCATTTATATGCTAGTTTACTCCTAAAAGTTGACAAAATTATCCTATTTATCTATCTTTCTCTTCTAGCTCAATGACACGATGCTCATATCACAGTAAAAAAAGAAACCTATTTCAACTTAAAAACTTAAATTCATTTGCTGCCTTAAAATTTTAAGTATAAACTTGGATGTATAAGCCATTTTCAACAAATTATATTAAACTGACTTAAAAAATCAAGTTAAATCTCATATAACTTAAAAAAGTGAAATTGGCTAAAAAATATTTTGTAGATGTAAAAGTCCGTTGTAAAACCAGAAGCTGCCATGACTCTCTGATCAAGTAATTAATACAAGTTCTTATAGACAATGATGGAATACAGTCTTCTGTGATGCATCAAAAGTCATGGAAAAAAACAAGAAGTTCAATTACTAAAAAATAAAAATTGTCACAAACAACTGTTAAAGGGGTCATAGGATGCAGATTCAAGTTTTCCTTTCTATGTTGGAATATCTATTTTTACTGTGTATTTTTGTTGTCTCTTTGGAGTGTGTTACAAGCTCTTGGTGCATAATGAAGATCTGTAAATTTGCAAAGACTAGTCTCAAATCCAAAGAGATGTTCTTTGTAAAAGTTAAGAGTCAGCCATGCCTAACTAAAACGGCTCGTTCTAACACGCCACCCACATATCTACCTCACTATGTGGAAAAATTAGCATAATGCCGCACAAATGTGCACGCAAAGAAAGAAGGAGTGGATTCAGGAACAGCAGTAGTGTTGATGCAGCATGGCAGGGAGACGCTGTGTGTTTCAGTGCAAAACCAAAAGCACTTTATTTGGCCTTCCGGAAGTAGATGTAATAGCTTAGGAACGTCAGTGTTTAGAGTTATTACAGAACAGAACCGCACAGCACAGATGTTTGACATTTTGCAATGCAAAGCAATTTTAATGTACGAAAGGTTTTATTGAACCTAGAAAGATACAAGGCGGCGTATGCCACAAGGCTATTTCAAAAGAGTTGTGTGGGGGTGTGGTCCATTAGGGAGGGGGGGGGCGGGTCCGGGGTTTAGTGGGTCACATCAAACGTAGAGGGACTTTGGAAATGATGACTAAAACTTAAAACATTATTTAATCTGTTTCTTGAATATTACTTTGAAAGCTGAGAACGCTTGCGATTATGGTAGAGTGTACGTCTACACTGTTACATTTTCCGACGCGTGCTTGTGTGTTCGGGCCAATACACAATACACTGTGTCAGTGGCCAATCAGAGCAGACTGCGCTGTCGGAAGGAGGGGGCTTTGTGAAAAAGGACGCGTTGGAGGAGGGCGCTTGTTGGTAATGAATCAAAAGGAGTGACCACAATATGTACAGTATTTGGAAAAAATAATGTGGTTTTTTTTTATTGAACATTAAATAGCATGGTCAAATATCTGTTTACTCCAAATACACAAAATACTGTTCTTTTAAAATAGCATCATATGACCCTTTAATATGATGATTGGACAAATTATAAAAACTTAATATTAAGCTGAATAATTTGATTAAAATGATTCATTGCTTGTTAATATTTGTAAACCTTTGTTTCCAAATTAAAGTAATGTGGAGAAACCACAAGCAGAAATTAAATCCTAAAACAGGAAACGACATCATATTAATTATAGACGCACACGTCCTCTATGATTGATGATCTATAGGAAATCTTTAGCCATATCTAATCATGCCCCGATTCTTGAAGGGTTAAAACTTAAAATTCGGATGTTACTTGCATTAGTAGTCTTTTACACTCATTGACAGATCTATGGCATTAAACGTTTCTATTACAACATGTTTTTTCCCACAACGTTCATCTATCGGAACACTAATTAGAGTTTTGATGAATCAAGGGTACCGGCTGTTTGAGATATGACCAATCAAAGCTGTTTAAAATAGTCACTGGCGCAGAGGAAATCCACCCAAAATACTTTAGTTTTGTTCAGTGCTGGCTTACTGATTGAGTTCTTCAGTCTCGCAAATGCTTTCATTATATTCAGCTAAGCATAGGTACGATATAAATCTAAAATTCATTGTGCAGTGTAGTCAAAGTCTTTAATTATAACGAGAGTTTTTGCAAGAGTGCAGAACTCAGTCAGGAAACTGAATGGACAGCTCCGATAATTATAGAAGGCTTGCTTTCTTTATGCAGTTTATTCACAACCATTTTTCATGCTGCTAAAAAGAACAATCTGAAGTTAATCATGTACTCACTGTCTTGATTTATGGTAGCTACAACCACTTCTCTCCACTCACACACAATAATAAGACCAATACATTCTTTTCTGTGGTTACAGACATGAAGTTAATGTCAAAACAAATGACGTAAGCCTCTAAAAACAACCAGACAGCTCAGACTTGTAGGTTTACTGTTATTCGTGAATAAGTGGAAAGATAAGTGGAGCAACACCCATAAGAATTAATAAAGATGGAATTACGTTTAATAAGTAAATGCATAACACAATTTTTTTGAACCCAGAGATTGACTTGATATTCACATTATGTTAATCTGGTTTTATAAGGAAATTTTGTTCATTGATGTTAAGATGAAAGAACAATTTTTTTTAGCGCAGCTTACTTTCATATATAATTTATTTATAATATAAATATAAATATTTAATGATATGAATTATTTATTATAATTTGACATTTTAATGGGCATGGAACGTTTGGTATCAGTGAAGGGAAGGTAAAACTGTTCCTGGTGTGATTAAAAAATGGTAATGATATTTTATAAGAATTTATGTATTAATCAAATATTTAAAAACTATTTGTATTTTTGTTCTATAATTTTTATTCTTAATTAAAATGTGTAATTTATTTTTACTTGATAGTTTTGTTTACTTGATACTCTTCTCAAAACCTTTTACTTTTTAAAAATCATATTCACGTCAAGAAACATAGTCATACATAGTGATGGGTCTCATCATGACTACCAAGACTATGTTTCTTGACGTGTTATAGATTTTAGACATAGTCTCAATTGTCATAGAATCTTGGCCGAAAAACAAACAAACAAAACAACAAACAATGATGATGACGAGAGACCTCATTTGCAATACTATATTCATTTTAAATTATCTTTACAGTTGGAACCCTCTCCTCAAAATTACTAATATTGGCTATTGAAAAAAACTTTTCTAACTTTTTTTTTAATAGGAAATACATTGATATAGGAAAGAAAAAACCCTGCACTCACCAGGTTGTGACTAAATTTGCTTGCACAAAACACCATGCACAGACAGTTGTGTCTGGTTTTAAAAATATCTGTTGTTGCAAACAAAAATAGTAATTTAACATCTATTGCAACTCACCAATGGAATACTTTAAAGCAGAAACGTTATATAAAGGCTACAATTACACTTCTTTTGTCCTTAATTGCACTGATGCACAACACTGACC
This sequence comes from Sinocyclocheilus anophthalmus, assembly GCA_018155175.1. NCBI lineage: Eukaryota > Metazoa > Chordata > Actinopteri > Cypriniformes > Cyprinidae > Sinocyclocheilus > Sinocyclocheilus anophthalmus. Next base: position 42,393 of record JADLZN010008166.1, on the reverse strand, counting down.
TTTAAAACAAAGGCTGGAACACCTGACGTTTGTTATAGTGCTTGTTAGAGACACGGCGAACAACTGTGAGCCGGATCCTGTGAGTGTCTTCACATTGTTCTCTCCCACTCTGCGGCCCCGGTTAAGTTTTGCAGAATCTATCCATCTTGCTTCCCACCAAAAGAGCATATTTTCTCCTTTTATGGAAATGGCTCAGTGTTGTTCTCCGTGTCTGGGCAAACATGAATCTTTGTTAAACAAAAGAGTGGAGAGTGGGTTAAGAAGAGCTGTAAAAGCGTGCTGAGAGGGAAGGACTGGAGATGGCAACACGTACTGCAAGTGTGCCAATCTACACTATCTGCCAGCCTATCTGAAGTTATTCAGCATGGCTCAACAAAGCCATGCTCCATCTGGCTCCAAAATCAATTCGGCATTCCACCGAGTGGCTTGCCAGGACACCATAATGATGCCTCAAATATCAAAGACTCTGATTAAATTGAGGCTCCTGATGCAAGGTGGCATTTTCTGCGCTTTTTGCTATGGTAACCCCTTCAGAGCAATACTGTTGTCCGTCTCTGAAGACTTTGAAATCTGTCCACCACCTGCAGCTCTGATCTCAAAGAGAAAGTTCGGTGCATGGCCGTTTAGTTTGTTTTAATGAACATGAGGAAACGGGGTTTGATGTTGTTCATGGGCTAATGATCACAGTTTCTGTTTTTATTCCCTCGCTTTTAATTTCAAAAGCATCATTTTGATTCCGGTCAGCACTGTTAATTTCTTCTTGAAATTGTGTGTAGGCTTTATATTCCACATGAGTTTATTTTGTGTGGTAAATACGTCTTTGGGAACTGAGAATCTAAAAGGACAAGAAGGAATTGCACTCTTGCATGAGAACACTGTTACACTATAAGATACAGTATCAGCGGGCTTTATGCTTGTGGCCTGGCCTCTGATCGTGATCTGCTAAGTGGAGTACTTGTAAATGATTTATGGATTAGTGATTTGCTATTCAAAATAGGTCATGATACAAACAGTCTGATATGGTATCGCGTGGGACGCAGAGAGCAGTGTAGTTAAATTTTGAGCGAAAACTTTAATGCAAACCTCTACAGACACCTTGACAATGGAATCGACATTGGCTAGTACATTTTTTAGTTTACTCACCAGGCTACATTTTTTATTTTTTATCATAGAAATTAGTGATGTTTCATACATTATTGGTCATTCAAAAACAAAACAAACAAACTCTTAAAGTGTTTCCATGTCCACTTTGTATAAGCTGCGGCTGCGGTGCTTATTAAGCATCTTTGGAATTATTGTTTGGGCTTGGTTCATAAAGTGATCCAGTTTATGGAGTTCATAAAGTAGGCACATAAAGTAGGCAGGCGCAGATCACTTTGGTATGTGGTTTATTCCCAAGAAAAGAAGTTTGGATTTAAGTTTATTATAGGCTTGTTCATTCATTGTTGTGTTTTTCTAGCACAATCTGGAAACACTAATGAGTCAGTTCAAATTGTCCATTTCAGTGACCCGATTCAAAACTCAAAAATCATTGCATCATAACTGAACAATGTGCAGAATCCCTATGTGCCTACGTTTGATCTAATTGAATATCTTGATTCACTAGTTAAAGGGATAGTTCACCCAAAAATGAAAATTCTGTCATTAATTACTCACCCTCATGTCGTTCTAAACCCGTAAGACAAATTAAGATATTTTTGATGAATTCCGAGAGCTCTCTGACCCTCCCATAGACAATTCCAGAATTATCCGTTACGTTTCCTGACCTGTAAACCCTAAAGCACCATGCATTGCAATGTGTAATTCAAAAATACTGGTTAAACACATGCACAAAAAATCAATTACACCCACTTGCTTCATATTAACACAGTAGATTGTGCCCTATTTTTACAGACTTTTCTTAGAGTGCACCTATACGATTTTGAGTGATCAAGTCTTACCTGTCTTCTGTTCCCTTGTCCCCTTGTCTTATTTACACATCTCATTATTGTTGGTTGATGGCTGCCCATGTCCATGTGGCAATGCTATATTCTCAATGTAATGTCTTCATCAAGTATGTAAAGTAGAATGATTTGTTGTTAATCCCTCTTTCACCGTCAGACAGAAGGAACAGTTGAGGCCATATTTCTCTAGACAATTGCACGATCGGGGGATAAGAAAACAGCAAATGAAATGTGTTTATAATCCTATAAGTGTTCTATTAGTTTCAATCTCATGTTCCCCTTGGAATTCATATGCCTACAAATGATCACGCAAATTTGCTGTTGCCATTATGAGTTTGATTTGAACAGTTATTAGCAGTGATGACTCAAGAGTCTTAGCTGACCACAGTCAAACACTATACACATGAGGTGTATTTGGTCTTTTTCAAGATGACTAGTTCACTGATTCTTGTGTAGGGTATCAGACCGAATCAGACAATCTAAGATTTGGTCAAAACATGGTTGAAACATGAGACGAATTCCACAGAGGCCCAAGACAACAGGATGTTCATAAATCAGACCCTAGCGCCCAAGCATGAACCAACTAGCAGCTGTGATAGCTCACAGCATTTTACAACAAAAGACACACTTCTGGCAATTCAAGGAGGATGTCATTTTGGAGCACAAGTAATCAAGATTAAAGGGTCAAAGAAAGGGGCCACAGACAATCACGTGATAGTAAAACGCAGTCCGAGCCCATAAATTGACTTCCACCACCTCACGAAGAGAAAAGACTAAAATCTACAGAAATTTTAACCTCCTGATCTTCACAGAACGTATACTTACGCCACAGAATGCAAAAGAAACTGAATTTCAATGTCAATATTGCACTAAATGGACACTAAAGGATGTGAGCAACTAATAATTGCTAGGCATAAACCATATTATGGTATGTACCCACAAGTTTAACCATCATGTCTTAATTTATGTATTGTGACTGGTGTGTGTATTTTGAATAGCTATTGAATAGTTTAAGATTTGCTATTCATGTTTAGTATTTGTGTGTTTGAATCTTCTTGCTTGAAACTTTTCTTCCAATCAGTTCTTTGTCAAATGTATCATATTCTTTTTATAGAAATCATGTCCAAAACTATACTCTGCAAAGAGCGGTAAAAACGCGGACCATGATCTCCTGGGCTGTGGACCGAACAGAGAACATTTGATTTGATGAATGGGAGGAGAAATATACAACACCCCGAGCAAAGACCACATCTAATTGGTCAAAACACCATTTGGGGTGTTAAACAGCCTGGTTTAAATACTCAGGACACAATCAAATTACACTTTTTAGCTTTTCGCTTCTAGTCATGCTTTTTAGGTATATGCTTTTTAGCCATGCGGCTTTTAGCTTTTCGCTTTTAGTCATGCGGGCGTTCTTAACTCTTCCTTCTTGCCTTTTGAGCCGTGTTTTCTTTTAATCATGCTTCTTTAGCTTTTGAGCGTGATCTGGCTTACATGCCATCTCCTCCAAAACCATGAGGAGAAACGCAACCTGGTCTCGTCAAACTTTACTTCTATTCCTATTTCTTTAGTTTATTTTATTTTCCTTTGAGAGTTTCGTGTTCCGAGTTAAGTTTGCCTAACGCCGAATCTCCGAAAGAGTGCAGTCTAAAACTTAAACTGCAGACCACAGCTCCGCATCGCCAGCCAACACCCAATCACTGGCTTCCCAAGACTGAACCTCCAGCCAATCAGAAAAGCGGGAAAACCCCTTTCGGCAACCAGACAAGGAAGGGAAACCCCGCACACAGGAACGCAAGTACCTCCAGATCCTAACTGAACGGGTGTCTGTAATGCAGAGGCGGACAGTAACTAAATACATTTACTTGAGTATTGTACTTAAGTACACTTTTTGAGTATCTGTACTTTACTTGAGTATTATTTTTTCTGGGAACTTATGACTTTAACTTCACTACATTTGAAAGACAAATATTGTACTTTTCACTCCACTACATTTCTATCAAGGTCCTCGAAGTAGAAAGTCGTTATGTAGCAGCTTTGAAAGTCAGTGGGTGATTTTTTTCTTCTCTAAAACGTGACTCTCTTTTTTTTTCAGACAGTTTATCAGTAATCACTCTTGTAGGGCTACATGAAGAGATTTCCCAGCATTTTTTGAACACTGACCAGTTGCAAACGTGATATTTATTTACAACAATTCAATAATAAGAAGTTAATATTGTGGTATATATTAGACACAATATTGTCTGATTTTGCTAAATTGTATAAACTGAAATATCACCTAAAGCCACAGAATAACTGTTGTGTGTCTCCTAAGAAAACACGATAGGTGTTTGACTTGAAGCAGCACTGAACAGATCATTCTGTGTATGACATCAAAGTACCACAAGAGCGATTAGACAGCACTTAAAACAATTTTTTTTTTATGTCAAATAGGTCTTGCTGTTTTGCTTTTTTGTTAAAGCAGTGTTGCTGTTGTAAAGTTGTACAGCTACAGTTGTGTTGCTGGGTTTTAAAGCAGGTTTGATTTTTTTTTCTTCCTTATCACTCTGTATTTACAGGATTTCACTGTCCACTCTGTTCAAATGTGGATGAATGGCTACACATAGATGTGTGCACACACACTGTCAGAGCTGTGTGAGATCACTACCATCCTGCTTTTGTGGGGGTGGGTAGGGGTGTTAAAAAAATAGTTTTTCCTATAGGTTTTTAACATTCTAAAAGCTCTTTATTCCAAAGATACTACAAGCTAGTAGGTGTAATGTATTCTAAGTTGCATTGACATAAAAAAGGAAATTTACTTTTGGTACTTAAGTACTTCTAAAAGCAAGTACATCTAAGTAAAAATCTGTCTTTACAACTTCTACGTGTAATGGAGTAATATTTGACCAGCAGTATCTGTACTTTCACTCAAGTAATGGAGTTGAAGTACTGTTGTGCCTGCTGCATTTAATATAAATTTTAACCTCATTTAGGAACTCAATTCGAGGGTTAATTAAGTGATTGAGGGTTGTTCAGATCTATGCAATTGCACAAATTGCTGTAAACTTGGGATTTCACATTTTCATTCTCTTAAACTAATTATTTCCTCACTTTCTCTCTTTCTGCCACTTGTGTGAATGCGTGTGTTCATGTGTTAGATTAGTTTATATGTCTTAAATTTATCCAATAAAGCCTCATTTATACTGAAAAGAGAAGTATCTCGTGTTTTGCGCTCACAAGTTAATGTCTTAAACTGCATCTTGTTACATGTGCTAATTAATAGAGTTTTCACTATATTTTGGATATAAATATCCATTGCAGATTTGATGTCATACGGCTCGTTCACTGAATCGCTGGGCGTCTCAGTGATCAGCCGTAAAACTGTGATTCTGTCCTAATTCCCTTGCATATTAATGGTGGAGTTCCCTTTAAAATCTTAAATGATTCCCTTTGAGCTAAATTGACCTGTTTCCCTTACACTTGAGTACTGGGACAAGAAGTGAAGTAAAGTGCATTATTTGTAAAACATTTTACATACATTTCTTACAAAATATGTGTTTTTCCAATCAAATTGTGTCAGCACCATCTGATATAAAGAAAAAAAGCCAAAATACTGTTAAATTTAACATTCACTTTAATAAATTAATTTAAAAGTGTTAATGAAAAACATATTTCCTTAAACACACATTAGTTTTACTGGTTATGTTAGCTAACTTGGCAGTTAACATTTGGATAATTGTCTAAAAATCTCAAACAACTGATTTACATCACATTTTGAGTTGATATTGGTATTAAAACACTTGAATAAGTAAAGACAAAAAGTAAGGACCAGAAAGCATAAAAGCACATCCGGCTATTTTCCCGGCTGCAAACCCAGCTCGATGAATGATGCGCCTGTAGGGAGAAGGGAGTAGGCAAGAGACGCAGAGCGTCTCGTTCCCTCGGGAACCATGGTTACATACGTAACCTAGGACGTTCCCCTTCGGGAACTTCCCCCCGAGCTGTACTGCGCTATGAGCGCTTTGGGAACGAGAAATACCCACTGCTCCATACTACCAAGTCCCTGCCTGTGTGTGTGTGTCCTATGAGCACATCACGAAGAGAGAACTTGGGTAACCTGGGGTAGATGCCAGGTCTAGGTAATAGAAGCGGATAAAAGTGTGCGGAGAGGACCAGCCCGCTGCAGAACAAATGGCCTGCAAGGCCACACCCAAGCTGAAAGCCTTGGAGCCCGCCATACTCCTGGTCGAGTGCGCTCTGACCCCCATAGGTGATGGGAGGCAAGAGGAATCGTAGGCTAGTGAGATGGCCTCGACAACCACCTACCCATAGTCTGCTTGGTCGCCAGAAATCACTTCTTTGGCAGACCAAAACAAACAAAAAAAACTGATCTGCCTTACGCGACGGGGCAACTCAGTGTGCGTAAGCGTCCAGTGCTCGAACTGGAAAGAGCAGATTACGCCTTTCTTGGCCTACCTCCTGGTACGGAGGAGGACAGAATGCCTAAGTACTATGGGCCCTGGTGAAGAAGAGGCCACCTCAGGGACATACCCGGCCCTCGGGTAAAAGAATGCCCTAACCATGCCTGGAGCAAACTCCAGCAATGAAACAGAGAGTGCCTGAAGATCCACGATCCTTTTTAGTGAGGAAATAGCAAGGAGAAAGGTGGTCTTGAGCCTGAGCAACTTGACCTAACTTCTTCTATGGGTTCAAAGGGGGTATTGCATGAGCCCTCCAGAACCACAGCCAGGTACCATGAGGGCACCTTAGTGCGCTGTACCATCCTCAGCCTCAGGGTGCCATGGAGGAAACAAGTGACAAGTGGGTGTCTTCCCAATGACTGACCACACAGAAGGGCGTGGTAAGCAGCTAAGGCAGCCACGTATACCTTCAGAGTAAAGGGAGATAACCCTGCGGAGAATCGCTCCTGCAGAAACTCCAGAAATGAACCAACTGGGCAGTTGACTGGGTCCTGCAGTCACTGTCACTAAGTCCGCCACTAATGAACGCGCACACTAGTTTTCACTTCAAGGCATACTGTTTCCTAGTGGCGGGAGCTCTTGACTGGAGTATAGTCTCAACAACCTCCGTTGAGAGACCAGATGCTAGGAGCTGAGCCCCCTCAGGGGCGTAAAGGGCCACAGCTGCCGATACTCCATACCGATGGATTGATTGTAGGAGGATCCACCGAGTGTAGTTGGTCTGTGCGGACAAACGCATGATGCCCCCTTAGGTCTGGAAAGAAGTGTGTCAGAGCTTGAAACACGGCCAGCATTTCCCGGCAGTTGCTGTGCCAAAAGAGATGATGGCCTTCCAACAGACCCTGGGCAGAGCAGCCACTCATGAACGCTCCCCAGCCCGTGAGAGAGTCATCCGTCGTTAGCATTACGCGACGACAAGGAGCCCCTAACGTCGAGCCTTGAACCAGGAACCAACGTTTCTTTTCTTACAGGCTCTAAGAACGGCAAGATAAAGCATCGGCCGCAATTGTAAAAACCTGTGACTTTGATCATGCGAAGAGGATTTCCCCTCGGGGAAAATCCCTTGGTCTTGAGTCACCACTGAAGGGGTCTCATGTACAGCAGGCCAAAGGT